>VWZF01000805.1:1354275-1494612 GCA_013396755.1 Sclerurus mexicanus
CCGCGCTGCCCGGCCCGCCCGGGGCGCTGCCGGAGGGGCAGCGGGAGGACGGGGCTCGGCGTTCGGCCGCCCCCGGCCGGCAGCAGCACGAGGCGCCGGGCGCCGTCTGCGGTCGCCGGGGTCGCGTCTCTCCGTGCCGAGGCCGCGCCGGGCGCCCCTGTTCACATAAAGCGTGCGCGGAGTGTAGCTGCCGGTCACACATTCGCGGCGTGGGGGGATGAGAGGGGGCTTGACATGGAGGTGCCTTAAAGGGCATCGGTGCCTTGGGAAGCGGCTGTGTGGGGTCACAGCGCCCGGGAAGGGGCGGCGGGCCCGCTGTGCCTCCGCAGGGCCCGTGGCACGGCCCTGCAGGCCGGGAGCAGCCCCTGGGACAGCCCCTCCCAAGGCAGGCTTGCGGCTCTGGCAATTCAGCTGGTTGAGACCAGCTGGACCAACGAGATCGCTCCCTTAAGTTTTGGGAAATCCGGTAAACCTGCCCCTTGCTTGGCACTGGCACATACTGCGTTAAAAATCCTGAAAGAATGTGAACAAGGGGCCACCTACTATGGAGGGGTTCGTGTCACTCATGCAAAAACATGCAAGGGATATATTTATGCAACAGGTGGAAGGTGTCGTGAAGCACCTTGTGACTGGGTTGCACTTGGTGACTGTTGTACGGTTTATAAGTATGTGTGATGGTCCAGCCTTTTGGGACTCTGGTACAAGATGAGAAACATACTCCATCATCCACGTTAGCTGAAGCAGAATTACTGTTTGAACCTGAGTCTTGGAAAAATGACACTAAAACTGGCACATCTGGCTATTAGATTGTGCTTCAGGGCAACACAGGAAGAAAGATGATCAACCTGAGGTATGCTTAGAAATGTGAAATGGGAATAAAACTTTGTAAGTTTAGTAATAATTGCATGATGAATGTATGGTATCTAATATCTGAAGACATTTCTTATAATTCCCCTGTTTCCTAGAAAGGAACTTTTTTTGCTTTTTGAGCAATTTCAGGGCAACATAATCAGCCTATCAATGTGGTTTTGCCAAAGATACTTGGAAAGTTTTAACTCCTTGTCAGTCTACAGATGTTTTTCATTCCCAGATGTTTGATTAAGAAAAGAGAGACCAAAGTAGGTTCCAGCCTGCTGATGATAGTGTTTTACAGCAATGCATTTACATTTCTTGCTGCATCAGATTGTTTAAAGTAGAAACACCCATTGTTGGTAGATTTAAAATTAAAATGCTCAGGACAAAAAATAAATGAAGATGTGAGAATTCCCTTGCATGACCATATATCCATTAATTTCAAACACATTGTTTCATTTTCATTTGCAATAATGGTCTTCTGTTTGTCTGTCCTTACATTTATTTTGTGTTAGAACAGATATTAAATAAAGCCAAGCATGTGTTTTCTGTCTACTAGTACCATGTTTTGAATACTTTGAACAGCTCAGTGATCAAATTATAATTCTGTTTGATACAAGGCACATCATTTAATTTAGAAATAATACAGCCATCTACAGTCAGTCTGTGCATATCACAGTGACCCGTCCACCATAAAGACATGGAAATGCTTATTTTCTGCTTTTGGAATACAGTGCATTTTAGATAAGAAGACATGCAAAAGTAGTGTGTGCTTGGGAGATGAAATGGCAAAGTGAAGAATTATAGCAAGTTATGTGTTGAAGATATGGGTATATAGATGGGACTCACTAATAAAAAGTTGTATGGAAAGTATTGAAACCTTTATAAGCCTGTAGATTTGTGCTACTGTTTAAAAAAAAAAAGAAGCATGCACCTGCCTTTGGCAGATACTTCCACTGTGTACTCAAGTCAGGCAATTGCGAGTTGTCTAAATAACTACTAGAGTAATTATAGGAGCACAGGATATCTAATTGTGTGTGCACTTTGGGGATGTCTTAAAAGATTTGGCCCTCTCAGTGTTCTTGATATGAAAATTTTCCAATGCAAAATAGAAGTTAGAACAAAAGCCAGCAGGAAAAACACTACCAGAATCTGCCAAAAGTAGTTTATTCTTGTTTCACTGGCAATCAGTTGTTGGGCTCATCGAACACTTAGAGTGCCAATTTAAGCATGAATGGAAGTTCCACCCCAAAATTAAAACATTATAAGAAGATTATTCCCTTTTACTTACACACCAATAAAGAGAAAATAGATTCCAAACATTATTTCTGTATTTGCAAGACGATGGAGTGTTAATATCAAACTGCTTAGACCGCCTCAGTTTACGTTCACAATATGTCCTGCTGCAGAGTCACAAGTAAAGATGTGTAAACTTTGTAAAGGTGAAAAAAAATAATGTTTCTTATATTAGGTATTGACTGAAATATTCTTACGGTTAGAAATATTTTTAAAGTTTTGCTTGGTTGTGCATTGCAATTGTGAAAAATCTTGGTTTTTGTACATTATTAGTAGCATTGTTCATTTAAGTGGTCTGGTCTGTAATGTATAAGTTTTATACAAGTTCTTAGCATCTCATATGGAGGTGATATCCATAGCAAAAAATGCATATGCTGCTTGCTAGCATTCCAGTTTCCAGTCCTTGGCAGGGGAAGGGGTTGTCCAGTTTGGTTATGAGCTGTAGAATAAAGCATATACGTGCATGTGAACTAGTTAGCAGGATTTCATATATTGAATAAAATATAAAGCAAAAAAATCTTGACTTTTTGGCTTAGTTAACTCATGCATGCAAACTGACTATCAAAATTCCCACACATTTTTGATAGATGTTAATGTGAATTATATGCAAAGCATTTTATTGAATGCATATGCGTGCATGATTGTGTGCATATACAAATATATCTATAGAAATATATATGTACACGCAGTTGTATTTGAAATTGTAGTAGTATCTTGTTTGGATTTCATGTTTGGTCAGTAATCCAGTAATCAGGAAATTTTGGAATCACCGGAATCTTAAAAAAAATCTCAGGAAAGTTTTTGTTTATGACTGCAGATTCTCCCGTGAGAGAAACTGAGAAATACTTGTAGAGTACTTCTGTCATTTCTAGACTGAGATATATTCTATACACACCAATTAAGAACAAAGTTATATTGATTTTAAACTTGAGGAATTTTCTTCCAGTAGGGTCTGTTTGGCACCATTGTATTCACTTAATCACTCTCAAGTTCTGCTTTTTACATTATTTAAAAATGTTTACCTATTGTAAGAAAAAAAAATTAATTGCAAGTTTTATTCTGTCCTTTTCATTCTCCACCTAAGCCTTCTTTTGCAGAAAAAAAAAGTAAAAACACCTATATTGCCTCTCAATTATAATATGATTTGCCCATAGACCATACACCATAACTTCAATGGGTCTTAAATAATTTTTAAATCCTTGGTTTTAGCGGAATTTAGGTAAGTTCTTCATGAATCTGTATGTCAAGTGATAGGATTCACTAAAATTCTCCTGTTATTAATTACACTTCCCAAATACCTAACAGAAAATACTGTGTCTTCTTCCAGTAGACAACCAAGCATCTTGTGCTTTCTTAGTAAAATACATAATTTGACATCCTGCCAGTTATGTTAAACGTGAGGAAATTCATCACATAAATTTGACAAAGAGGCACTACTTAATGTGTTCTGAAAAATTTTAAAGGAATGAAGGAAAGTGGAGTGGGCACAAGGAATAAAGACTGATGAACTGCTATTGGAAAGTATATAAGGAACCATGTACTCCAGACTAGCTCAAGTAAAATTTGCCACAGGTGAGACTTTGTCTGAAAGATGTAAAGAAACCAACTTCCTGATTTTGAAACACACAGTGCATCAGCAGAGAGTCGTGTCAGCATAATCTGATGTACCACATAGCTGTTAGACCAGGGCACAGAGAGATGGAGAAACTGGTTAGAGCAGAGCAAGGCTATACACAGATTTGATGCAGGAAGGCAAAAAGAATATAAGGTGGATATCAGAAAAAGTTCCTAAGAGTATCCAAAAATACACCGTGATTACTGTGAATATGAGTGTCCAGGGCGACATTTTTGCATGTGGTGCCTTTGGTCCAAATTCAGGCAAAACCATCCATTGACACTTAAGTTCAATTGATTTCAGCAGAGCTTAAGTGCTTTCCTGAATCGAGGCTAATTAAGTGCATCACATACAAATACTTGTGTGCATAAATTGTTTACAGGATTGGGGCTTTAGGGCTTGTCTAAACAGAGGCACTCAGGAAAATTAATCCAAATTAACTAAAGGTATGAATTTAAAGTGGATTAGTGAAACCACATTAAACCCCAGTCCACACTGGGGTTTAATGTGGTTTAACTAATCCACTTTAAATTCAATGTTTTAATTACTTTGGATTAACTTTCCTGAGTGTCCCTGTTTAAGCAAACCCTTGGTGTATTGAAAAAAGTCCCCAAATGAGTCAAAATTAAAGTAGACCCCAAACTAAATAAATAACAATTTTGCATTGACAAGGGATGAAATCTTTAATTTTTACAAATTCCAGTGACTGTGTGCCACCATTGTGCTGAGGAACAGCAGCAATGAGATCAAATATCAGTCGGTGAACATGACAATGGAACTGTTAAACTCTGAGCTGCATAGGAAAGACTAGTCTGAGAAAAAATGGGAATAAACCCCCAAATTTTCAAATCAGTCTTGTCTACTTCAACAGTATTAAACTGCAATTCAAAAATAAAGATCAGATTTATTTCCACTTCAGCTGGCAAGACCAGTGAAGGTACTGTGGTTGCCAATACAGGCTGTGATGGCTAGCAAGGAAGCCAAAACTGGCAAAAGAAGTAAGACAAGCCTTGTTTATGTAAATAAGAAACCATTTGTATTTAATAATAAGCTATTACTCCTGATTAGCCACTTAGATATGATGTATAAATAAAGCACTCAAATAGCAGTTGATATTATTATTTTGATAAATGAACATTTGTGTTCTTTTGAAAACTGCAGTCTGATTCCCAGGGTAGCATTTGTTTAGAGTTCTGCTGGAAGTGGTGGGATTTCATCAGACTTCCAACTGGGGACCAGCACAGCAACCATACTCTTCAGGTACATTAAAAATAAAATGAGGGGGAAAACATGTGGTTGCAAGCTATGCAGACGAAGTGGTTGTGAATAGATTGGGTTTTTTTAGTAAGTAGATAAATAAATAAATAAATAAATAAATCATTGATAAGTACTCAATTTGGCATGAAATATCAGACATTCATGGCCAGACACCCAGCTGGTGTAAGTGGGCAGATGGTCCTATCTTTACTTAGAAATGATAAGTTTGGGGAAAATTTTGTTTGATTTTTTTTTTTTAAATTTAAGCAAAATCTGTTCTTCTGCTAAAAGTGACAATTCTTTAAATAAAAATAATGTTGAAAAAGGTTAGTCTTTTTGTATTTAAGTTGTGCAATTCAATTTTGATACTTGAAACTTGCTATGAGACTAATAGTGTCTTTAGGTACACTGCTGAAAGTGCAACCTGTCTGCTCTCCATCCCTCATTGGATATACATGAATGATGTGTCACAGCCACACTTCCATAAAATAAAAAAGTGCCGATGATTGAAAGAACCTTTGCACCTTGTTGGTAGTATATGCTCAGTGCTTGGTAACCAGTGATGCTCACCAAAAGGGCAATTTTTAAGGATTGTCTCCCTCATCCATCTATTTAAAAGTACTGCAAAGCAGTTTGGACGTGGCAGGGATGATGTGGTGCTGGTAGACTTCCCCCTCTCTGAGCACAACCCTCCTCTGCAGTGTGGCAGGTCTCCTCTCTAGCTGCTGACACTCGATAAAGGCAAGGAGCTAAACCTGGCAAAGTGAAGAAAGAAGCAAAGCAAGAAGGTGGGGAAGGAAAAAATCCACACCGAAGGCAGGATGGGTGGGGGAGAGGGCAGAGATCTCCAAAACTGAGAACAGAAGAGTAGCAAATTGAAAGTTTGAGTCATTATCCCAGGCAACTTTTTATTCTTGTTCTGCTGATCAGGTGCTTCAGTAATTTTTCTTCTTATGCAGTTAGCTTTTTTCCTCAATCTCTTTCCATATATAACTTTATGCTATTATTTTTTCTGAAAATAACCCTAAACCTTAAAGCTGTTGTTCTTAAACACTAATGTGCTGTGCCAATAATTATTTTATACTGTCCTTTTGCTAGCCTAGAATGTATTAAGAGGGTCCCCAGCTGTTCAGTTCTTGATGCAGGAGATTTGTTCAGCTTGATCAGAATACCTGGCTGTGGAACTGCTGCTTGTGTGCAGGTAGAGTATAGGTGGAAGTTAGGAGCGAGGTTACAGAAAAAAAGAAAGTAAAAGAGACTGCTTATTTTCACTTTGATTTTTATATTTCCAGAATTTATTTCATAAAAGAATATCTCCATGAGCCAGTGAAAAAACAGACATTGTCTTTTGCTTATGCTGAAAATGACTGTTCCTCTAGTAAGCAGAAAACAGTAGTTCTGATCCATGCCCTGTTTCAGAGAGCTCTAATTTAGTGCCTAAAGGAGTCGGAAGGCAAGAGCACCTCTTGCATTACACTGACTCCCACTTGTTTTTTGCGACATTTAAGGGTAAGCCCTACAGCAGCACAAGTGTTAAGATTTTTAAGGCTCTTAAAAGGGACACTGACAATATAAAATGAGTGAAATATCATACACCGAATAGTCCCAATTGTTTATGGCACACTTTCCATCTTTCAGCATTAAAAATCTAGTTTAAAATTTTTTTTTTTTTTTACTTGGTGTGTTGTTTGTGTGGGCCAGACAACAGCAGAGTAATTGCCCTCTGGCTCTGCAAAATGTACACAAGATCCTCTGTGCTCAAGCACATTCTCCTCTTCTCTGGTGATCTGATGTAGCAGCATGCCTCTTCACCAGAGGGGTGTCCTAGAAAAGGAAGGAACTCCCTCTCTAAGGTGTTTTCAAAATAATATTACTTTTTATTGCCACAATTTTCATTCAAGGATTTCACAAAAGCCTTAAATATGTCAATGAATATTCGGATTAGCCCTAAAAAATGTTTGTCAGCCATAAAGTGTGGGAAGAATGAATTTACGAGTTCACAGCCACAAAGTCAATCAAAAACAAAGAACGCTTCTGCTGAATTTATCATATCCGTTAACCTCATTATGATAGTGATTGTCTGGGGTGCATTTCAGTGTAATAACCAGTGAGAGATTGGGAAGGGATGAAGCAACTGTTTCCTCTAGAACACTTTCTGCAGTGCTGCCAGGGGAAGATCGTCTTATTTCTGTTCTGTCTGTAATTCTTATTTTCCCTCTGAGTGAGCTGGGACAACTGGCCCTATTCCTCTCCAAATAAATTTTTGTAGCATTTGAGCAAGCCAACAGAAGACAGTGAAAAAACTTCACTTTGCCAGTGTGAAGACAGCTAAAGACAACTATCATTATTCACCTCTATACTTCTACTCTTTCTGAACAGCTTTCCATTTTTTCCCTTGGTCTTAGGTAGGGGTATAAGTGATGGTAAGGGCATTTATCAACACATAGCGGGGGCAGCACACAGACAAGGAATAAACTGGAGAATATAAACTTGTTATATTTCTTTTTGCCTTAGCACTGAATTATAACAATTTCAAAATAGTGCTTCCTTTGACATGGAGCTGGGGACAAGGGAATGGCAATGGATGTCGTATGCTTTGACTTTAGCAAAGCATTTGGTACATATTACTGTAATCTACTGACCAGCAGCACTTACATTTTTTTTCAGCACTTGGGAGACTGCATCTGGATTAATGTGACTAGTTTGGGACTCCCTAGCACAGGAAAGGTGTTGACACACTGGAGACAGCCCAGTGGAGGCCAGTGTACGGGTTAGGGGGGTTGGAGAACATGATGGACAAGGAAAGGCAGAGAGAGCCGGGCTCATTCAGCCTTAGAGCAGAGGAGACCTTATAGCTGTCTTATAATGACATGATCAGAGGATCCAGAGAAAAAAGAAACAAACTCCACTTGGAGTTGCTCAAAAGTAGGAAGGAAGGCAGCAAATACAAGTTGGGAAATTCCCATTAGATATTGGGGTATTTTGTTTCGTTTGGGTTTTGGGTTTGGGGTTTTTTTTACTATTACATTGGTCAAATAATGAAAGAAGCTGCTCAAAGAGAACCTTCATTCTTTGGGGTATTCAAGACTCGGCTGGATAAGGTGCTGAGCAACTTTAGCTAATTAGCCCTGTTTGAGTAAATGGCTGGATAAGACAGCCCCTAGAAGTCCCTTCCAGCCTAAGTTATTCTATGATTCTATGAAGATGCAGATCTCTCTTCTTTGAATGTTTATAACGTGTTCTACAAATGGTAGAAAAATTTGTTTTCTCTGGACATCTTGTAGGAAGTGTTGCAGAAATGTAAAATCTCTCCAAATATAAGTAGATGCAGAGATTACATTCCAAACCTTTTAGTCTCTTAAAAGGAATCAGGCAGTCCACCACTGAATTTGATTTCAGAATTTAAAAGCCAGTTTCATTTCCCAAATCTGAATCCCTATACAAAGCTCTTCAAGAAGATCTAGAATTTTAGACACAATTAATTTTTTGTTGTTTCCCTTTCTTCACTCTTTACAGGATATATGCCTGAAGACTTGCAAAGATCTGCAGTGAAGAACAGAAAAGGAAAGACAGATGACTTCTGTTAATCTTCATAATGTTGGGAAAGTGAATGATCTATGTGTTTGCTGGGGGATCTCTGTCATTTCAGACATGGGAGCACTTGATCTCTAGAACCATGTCTGAACAAGGAAAGTGCTGAAACTTTAAGAGTTCATTAAGTTAGGGTTTTAGTCACTACTTATGAGGAGAAACCCAAACCAGTCCTCCAGTTTTCTGCTTAGTCTCATCAGGCACTGGGAACAGTTTTCAGGTAGGTAGTCTCTTGATTCACGTAACAGTCAGTCACATGCTCATCATCACAAAGTCTTCCAAATTTTATGGATCATAAATTTTTACCATAAAAAGATGCCCAGGCAAATGAAACATATCCCTGGAGCACACGCACATGATCTTCTTTAAAAAATAAAATTCTAATATGTGTAATTTTTTATAAAAGCACAAAGAACACAAGTCATTTTCCTTGCTATTCGTTTCTGAAACGCACTAGTTAATTGAACCCATTTATAGTGAAAATATTCTTGAGATTACAAGAAGTCAAACTATTATACATTTTAAAAATGTCTCTTGGTAGGAAGAGCCTTGCTCTATCTGTAGCTAAACATTGACTTCAAACCTTGATTTCTGCACTGAGTTTTATTAGCGGTCAGTAAGCAAATTTGAAGGTCCTGATTCTGTGTTGCTGACACCATGCTGCATGAGGCAGAAATAAAACAGCACACTGGAAATTAGATTAAAGGTTAAGTCTGCAAATATTGAAATCCAATAATTCAAACTGCAGTCTTACCAGTGGTTAATAGTCCCCATGGTGCTAAATAATCATAAAGCTTGAGGATATCTACTATTGTGCTAGCACTCCAATGAGATGCAACCATCCCTGCCCCAAAAGCTGGAACACAAAAGCCATCCTCTATCAAAGACAAGTTTTCTTGAGGGGTGGCTGATACCTGCTTAAAGAACTGCTAATGTCTTCTCTGACTTTTGTAATCCCTTTCCCTATCTTTACCAAGTCTACACAAAAACCCTAGAAAGGACACCCCGTTTCTTTGCAAAAAATGCAAGTGTCAATCTGTAACTTTATCACCAAAGTCAGATACTTCAAAGACACCACACAAAGGACTTTTATTTTCTGGCTAGACAAGTGTAAATATATGATTATATATTTTGTTATGACTGATCTCCAGACAATGTATATTCCTATCCTAATCTTGAACACTATTGCTTTTGACTTCCCCAGGCACAAGGTTTTTTCATGTTACTTCAAAGGGAAATATAAACAAGAAAAAGAAAGAACTCAAAGGTTTTATGCTTCACAGAACATGCATGATTCTCCTTGACTATCAAGTTTATCCTGAGCAGAACATGGGGCAATTGGAGTGAGTTGTATATGAAACCAACAGAGAGTCATGCAGAGACCAAGGGTCCTGTTCTTATCATAAATCTTTATACAGGATGAAACAAAATTTCTTCAAGTTGCATGAAATAGAGGTAGGTGAGTTAGAAGGAAGACACCTGATCATCTATAATCCTGCAATGTCACTCTGTTCCTGAATAGCAAATGCTAAGTGGAAGAAAAACTCATTCACCAAGTCTGTTCTTTCTAACTAAACAGATAGACTTGGAACAATATGAAAATAACCAAAAGGAGGTTGAACTGTCCATCTTTGCCTTTCGCATCAGGCAGAGAACACATAAAACTGAATCTTCACTTACTGAGGTCACTGTATGTTTGATACTAAATTCAGCCAGAGGTGTTTTACTCATGAGTGAGGACAAATTCTTTGTGAGAGCTCTGAGGAGGCTATCCCTTCTAATAACTGTTTCTTTGAAACAAGTGTTGAGTTTGAGCTCTTAACTGCATGAGAGCTTTTGGTCTCAAGAGCTGCCTTTTTAAGATACTGTTTCAGACAAACCTGTACACCCTTGTTAATCATGCTGTTCGTACAGTATTTCAGTAGGTGCTGCAGCTACAAGTTAGGGGAGAGGAAAATATTTTGGGCACAGCTATTGGTAATGTTAAATACCCTAGTTGTGTTCTATGGCAGGAGTCTTTTTTTATTGAACCAATCTGATCTTCATGAGTATTTTCTCACTACCTTGCTTTTTCTGCTGACTAAACATTTTGATATTGTCCCAAATGAGAAAAACAGTCTTACACCTGAAAAATCATCAAGACCTTGTTTTCAGTTGTGAAATAGAAATTATTTAAATAATGTAATTGGGACTATTTGACTCCAAAAGAAAATTAGAAGATCTGGAGTTTGAGGAGGCCAAGTACTTCGAATACAGCATTAAAAAAATCTGACGGACAACTATCTCTGCCCGGTGTTACTGAGGTCTGACTGTTCCTGGCGTCCTTTGGACCATAGTCAAACTTTTTTCCAGTGTTAAGAAACGATAGATAACATTCAGTTTCTTCATTTTCAGTCCCCAGTTTTGGATATCATCTTCAGAAGTTTCAGATTTATGTAGTCTCATAATGTGCCCTGGAGAGATCACATATCTAATTCTTCTTGTTCATTATCACCCCTTGTTTTGTATAAATTGCTGTTATGTTGAGATTTCTCTTCCCCTTTTATTAAGGCAGTTAACCATTTACCAGTTTTATATGAATTATCATAGAAAAATTTATTTGGTCTATAAAAATAATTGGCTTCTTTAACAGCAATATTATTCAATAGTGCCTTAATCTGTAGCAATTCTACATAAGCTTTTTACTATGGGATTTTTGATGTTCTAATTTTTTATTGTTAGGTTTGCTAATAGCTCCAATTATTCTTGCCTTTAGCATTTCCTAATTTCATGGCATACACCTAAAATCCAGCTTCTAAAAGTCACTTTGAAAGCCTTCAGTACACTATGATATGAAGCAGACACCAAATTAAAATTTATATATTCCTTGATTTTTATTTTAATGGCTATTAGAAATTCTTTATCCTTAAGTAATAGAGTATTGAATCTCCAATGCAAACCATTTTTATTCTCCTCTATTCAAATTATCTCTATTATTTCACTGGTATATGATCAAATAAAAGGAAACCATGCACTTTAATTCTCAATTTACTCCCAAACAGATTTTTGTCAGTGAAAAAAATGCCATGCCTCGTGTAAGACTGATTTTCCATAGAAAAGGAGTCTGAACTTACTTCATTGGGATCAGTAGAGCTACTCACAGGTTCAGAAAACAAAGCTGCTTATCTTCATGTTTATAAATTTGAGTCTTATGATCATTTATTTCATTTATATTTTTAACTACAAAGTATCCATCTTCCATTCAACTTTCAGATGAACTTAAGTAATTTTCCTTGCTTATTTACTATTATATGGGCATAGCACAAGCTGATGGGAAGATTCTGTCACCTTTTTTTTTATATTGAAATTCTAGCAGAAGAGCTCCTCCAGAAGTACAGTATTTCTGAACACACACTGCAGCTACAGCTTAGGTCTCACGATGACAGCAAGCCCCTCAGAGAGTCAGAGTTCTTCACTGGCTCTCCAAATGAAGGACATTATTACTGGAATTTACTTTTAGAAGAAATTTTGTGCCTGACCATTTGTATATGTTTTAAACAGATGAAATGAGAATCTACCCCATTGTTGTATGAGATAGGTTTATGGAATTAGTGCATTTGTAAACAATTGGAGATGAGTAAAATGCTTTTCTCTCTGTTTAAAGCTCTTCTGTGAAATCTTTGCGAAAGTGAGATGTAAATTATATTGTATTTTGTCATTTCATCTGGTATTTTTACCAAACAGTTTTGCCGTTCGAATTATTAGGATAGAAACTTTGTTCTCTTTTTTGATGGCACAGTTAGGTTTGTAATAAGTATTCTTATTATGACAAATATCAAAGCAGAGTGAGATGAGCATGAACAAATAACCTGTGTATGATAAAATATAACTACTATAGGGGCAAAACATTTTTCATTTCAAAGGCTGCTTAATAATGTAGGCCTTGGTCATTCTGGTTTAAGTTTCACATTTAAAGGTAAACTAACAAAGTGTTTGTTTTAATCAGCCTCTCCTTTGTAGTCTGGTGGAAAAATAAACATTAGTTAAAGGCTCTCAGTCTTACAAAATGACTTACCTTAAATGTTAATTTGAAAAAAAAACCCACTTCTTTCAGTGTTATTGATTTGATTGAACTGATGTTTTTCAGAGCAACTGAAAAGGAAGCTTTCCCAATCTGTTTCAAGCTCTCTTGTTTTTTGGGTTTGGTTTTTAGGTTGTTTTTTTTTTTTTGTTGGTTGGCTTAATTTTGTGGAGTTTTTGATGTTGTATTTGTTTGTTGTTGTTTTTCCTTGCTGTCATGTTTACTGCTTCTCAACAGCGTCTTTTTGCCTGCAAAAAAGCAGTTAAAACAACATGATGCAGGTATTTTTCCATAGAGAGCTATCTGTTCTTGGATATTATTTTAAAATTTCTGGGATAAATGTGTCGTCCTCCCCCTTTCCAGTAGCCGTCATTGATTGAGAAAGAGAGAAGCCTTTATGGGTGTGTTGGCTGTAGTGGTTCAGAGCTGTGTGGGGCTGCCTTGGTAAGGCTTCTCGCCCTTTTGTGCTCTGTGCAGCATTTAAAGTTCTTTTCTCTAGCATTGCCATTCAGATTATAACGCATATGAGAATTTAGAAAATACACCCATATAGTCATGAGGTAGTGGAAACTAAACTCGGCACAAGTTAATAAACTGCTATCAGCTTCTGCAGTTGTATTATCACATGCTGCCCAAGAGCTCTGCTTGTGGAACAGGAGTACTTTATGTTAGAGTGAAAAGAAGATGGAGTGTAAAAATACAAGATTAAAAGAAATTGTCACAAAATCATTGTCAGGTGCTTGGATCAGTTGAGTGGTGATACATACAGGTTTCTAAATGCTTGTTTGTTTTGAACAAAGTCACACTAAAGTAGTGGAAAGCATTTTAAGGACTTTGAGGTAATCTGGATCAGGCCCTCTGTGAGGAAAGCTAGGTACAGCCTCTCACAAAATTTTGAAAGCATGGTCCTTTTGCTCTCTTTTATCTAGAATTCATGTAAATTAATAATCACATAAAAAAGTGAGTGATCAGTGACAGACATGACAATAAAATGTTCACTGTCATTGCTGCATCTGCAAACACACCCATTTGTGATAGTAGTGTAGGGTGACTGCTCTTCAGTGAGCACAGCGTATATAGGGCAGATTGTTTCATACTTAAAATTACATTTGTTTGAGTTTGTCGCTTTGTGGCTAGGTGCTATTCCATAGTCTGTCTTCAACTGTTAAGTGCTGATGCACTGTCTGTGATTTATTTTTCTCATAATCAGTAATACGTCTCTTATGTATATGCTTTCTCTTTCTTACCCATTGTCTCCAATGGTCATATTAAAAAAAGCTTTTCATGGTTTTGTGGCTTGTGCAGCAAGTCTGCATTTTACTTTTTTTATACTCAAAATGTTTCCCTCTGCAGTTTGTTTAAAACTTGCGATTAAGCTCCATGAGAGGGAGAATGACCTAAAAAATCATAACATCCAGTGGAATGGCTTGAGCTCAGTAAGTGCTGAGAGAGAGGGGAGAGCTAATTTGCTGGTGCAAGTCTCCCATACTCGATGAAAGCTACTACAGTCAATGTTTACGCCAGCTGCCCATGAGCCTTACCTCTGCAAGCAGCATTTCTTTACAAATTTAACCATTATTATGACTCTTTTTCAGCTGTGTATGTTCACCATATTTGAGTAGTGTCCCCTGCCTTGTTTGCTAAGTGTACAAACCCCTTATTCTACATCCATTTGCTCTCTTGCAGTCATGTGGTCCCAGGGATTTCACTGGGTGATCTTCAGAGCCGAGCCACAGTCTGCCTGTTTTGGCTTTCTGAATTGTTAGCAAGGGTTTTCCTCTGTTCTGAGATGCAGCTCAGTAAAGCAGCAAGACTGGCGAGCGGAGTTTGTCCCTTCACAAAATGTGGTCATGTGCGAATGGCTGTATTTTAGATGTCCAGAAGACATAAGTTCAGATGCTTTTGCTGCATGGAGGTAAAGGCTGCCCTTCTAATACTGAAACTTCCTCACTCACTGGAACACCTGTTCGCAGAACAAACTTGCCTAGGGGTGATGGGGATATTGGGTGGGGTTTGTGCTGTTCTATTATAGAAGAGATTTTTGGTGCATCTTTTCATTCTCTTCCTGCTCACACTACAGGGGATGATATGGCTCAGTGTGTTCATTGCCTGCGTGACTTCCCTCTGTTCCATGCACTGTGGTGCGTAATTAACAAGCAACATGCCTTTTATACAAAGGAAAACCAATAGGTGGACTACATGGCAATTTTCTAGTATGCAATTGTGCTTCCAGAGCTGTGCACATTGCTGCTGACACCTTTACAAATATAATAGTATGAATTTAACACACCAACAGAAATGCAAGGAGAAGGCAAAACCATGCTGGCTTTTTCAGTGCTAGAAAAACAACAAATTAAAATGTTTGGCAAACAGAGGACAAAATTCATAGGGAAAGACTTGTACTTCCAAGCTTCCCAGGGTGCATCAGGCAATAAAGTTTTAGAATTTATTGCATCTTTGTGTTCTTGTTATTTTTATCTTTCTCTCTTCTTCCTCACCTCACTCCATTAAGCTTGCTTATAAAATTATCAATTAAAAGAACTCCATTTACAAGCAATAGTAATAGAGTGTTCCTTTTGTATCCAAAACAGGTTGCATGATTGCATAAAATCACACCAAGTTACTGTGAACTTGAGTAAGGTCTTTAAATAATCTGTTTCTGTGAGAATGGTCAAGTTACTGTGAGATGTAGTGTTTAAAGGGCAAAGCTGAAGTTTTCTGAGTAGGTACATAAATTTGAGTTTTATGAATGGTGGCTTTATTACTCATGAAAATGAGCAATAGCTAGTGTGATGTGTGCTAAGCATCAGGTAGAAGTTGCCACGTTTGTCAGTATGGAATCGTACTTTTGCTTAACCTCTTTGGAACACAGGTAGCAAAGTTTCTGCCCGTTTTTAAAGAGGCCAAAATATTCACTAGAAATGGAGGATCAGACCAATCCATTTATCTGTATCATGGGATCAATGAGCTAAGAAACCACCCCCCTGCCAACTAGATGGCATTAGTACAACTATATGTAGACGACAGACTCCCCAAAAGATAAAGCTCTTTTCAAGTAAACCATAATAATTCATAGCTTTTTTCTTTACTCATATGAGTAGTTTGACTGATTACTGGCATGAGAGAGATGGTCTGGGTTTGGCCCAATTAGATGTTGTTTCTTAAAATTCCAACAATAACATTCCTACACATTATTCTACAGAGCTCTTGCCTCAGGGCCCAATCTTGTCATCCTTCCACACACAGCATTTCCATTGAAGTCAGGATCAAGAAAATTATAAACCATACAGCATAAAAAGATATGCTTGGTTTATTTGGCACTGGAAAGCTCTACGTACAGGCCTTTGGGTGCCATTCCATGATTTTGACAGACACAAAATGGGAAACAGGGGAAGGTTAATGTATGAGTATTATCAAAATTATAATAAAGAGTGTATAGTTCTGGTTAGAGTCGACCAGAATTGACCTTTAATTATTGGAATGGACCTCCTGAAATTAAACTATTCTTTGAAGATTTATACCAATTCTTTTCTCACGACCTTATCCTCACCTCTTTCAGGCTGGCCAAGTAGTGTGGATGGACAAGGAGCACTGGATGCTTACAGTCAACTGCACTCTGCAGAAAAGAAGTGTGTTGGTGGTTCTTTCATAAATGCGCCCAACCATGGTCTCCCAAACTTTTGTCACCTTTAAATTGCACTTTCAGAATATGCTCCAGATGCAGCTGTCCTGAAAACCTTTAGCTTAAATGTGACTAGATTCTGTGTCTACTTTTCATAAGACAGTTTTATGCTTAGTCTCATGATGTGCTACCAGATATCTGGACGAAGAAGAGGTTGGTCTTGACCTACAAGCCTTAAGTGGTTGTGCATGGTGTGAGAAACTCTCCCCACCTGAGCTTGTCTGAGATGTTCGTGTGTGCAGTCAACATACTTGCAGGGATGTATCACTTTGAGTTTCCCAAATTCAGGTTCAGAAATTGTCAGGATTAAATGCAATGTGATTATTTCTTCCAGTGTTTTCTTGGAGTGTCAGTATATGGCCTGAGAAAAACGGCAGGTGATGTTAAAGCATGGCAAATCACTTCATAAGGGTTTTGACCTATTTCTAGGAGCACCAAGAAAACTTTAGGCATACAGACATGCTAAAAAATCTTAAAAGTGTCTAAATAGCTTGGGTTTTCTGATGCTCTCAGTGGTTAAAAGTTTCTGAAATTGCTTTTTAATTTCATTCTCATTATCTCTTTTATTTTATTTTACATATTAAGGAAAAAAATATATGGCAAACAATGCCTCAAGCATTACAGCATGGTTAGGAACCAGGTTTCTAAATGCCCCAGTTAATATAATGTATAATGTTGCATTCAGCTGCAACTCATCTGATTGAAATAATTTGACTGGAATTAAACTATTGCTACTAAAATTTATGTAAAACTAATGAAAAATTTATTGGTTTATAATTTCCTTGCTTTTATCCAGGACTAACAATTCCTATGCAACGCTAGTGATCCTCCCCCAAATAGTTGAGAGAAAATAAAATACAAGGGAGTTCATCAGTTCATATTCCCTGAGATCCTCACAGTTACTCTTCTTTGTGATCCAGTCTTTTAACTTTTTCATTACTTTAATCTTAAAAAATAGATTTTTAATTAAATTCAGAGCTATTATTCCCCTTTAGGGGAGGTGGGAAAAACAAATGCAACTCTGCTGAAGGACCTCTGAGCATAACATTTTCCCTCTCTTTACAGTTCATTTTGGCATTTTTATATATCTTCTGCTAATAAAATGTAATGATTTTCATCTTTTACTTTGACATCTGAGTCTGTATCTTTTATCTGTTGTTTACAGTGTTTCAGCCCATAAATAAATCATATGACAAAATAAATTACTTAATCTTGTGTTTTATTTGGAAACACATTAAAGCCTAGCTTTGGTGGGAAAAAAATCA
The DNA here is from genome assembly GCA_013396755.1 of Sclerurus mexicanus. NCBI lineage: Eukaryota > Metazoa > Chordata > Aves > Passeriformes > Furnariidae > Sclerurus > Sclerurus mexicanus. The sequence goes on from VWZF01000805.1 coordinate 1,371,894, forward strand.
CTTTACACCTTACAATTGCTTATATACTTTTATGACTTTTGTGTCACGTTCAAATACTATCAAGGTGTCATATCAATACCAATTGTTCACAAGAGCCACATTTTAAACCTTTCAAGTTTTCTGATGGAGTTTGATAGGAATACTTTGAAATGAAAGTACATCTGTCTTTGACAAATGGCATTTTCAGTTCGGAGTGGGTTTTTTTTTTTAATATGTTGTTATAGTGCATTACAAAAGCAATATTAATCCCCAGAACTTTCTTCAAATCAGTATACATGTGATTGTAATGGAGTCCGTTTTTCCAGTTGCCTGTATCCAAGGCTGTTTGTTGTCAACATCTGGTTTTTATCCACTATAAATTCAGTTATGCTGCAGATTCCCAAAGTTGTTCTTTTGTATTTTTTACATCTGTGTAACTGGTAAAATAAATGGTATTGTACTGAATATCAGATGTATTTTTATTTTTAAATCCTTTTTGACATATTTTGCTTCCACAATGAGAAATAAATGATAAATATTTTTCCACTGTTGTGAAAGAAAGAAAAGTTTATAACCTCACTGCATTTATCATGTTTTTACCTGGTCAAAGAAAGTTAAATCAAATTCTAAATGGTTGCTTCCGTATCTCTTCTAGAAGCTTCTTTCCTTCATAAATGCCTCCCACAAAACTATCTTTCACATAGACAGTGTGCCCTCTTTTCTTAGGTTAATTGCTGAAATATGATGTGGTTTGGTTTCATTCTTAGTAATTTCCCGATTCTATTCCAGGACATTTGGTATAGAGCCCAAGAGCTTAGCATGTTTTCCTTTTTTCATGGTAAAATTGTGCAAATATGCATTAGAGTGTGAAAACAAACAGTCTAATACATTTTTGCAAAGCTCTTTATGTTTACTGTTTATTGCAGATACCAGATCCTAATTAAAATGCGCTAACAAAAGCCAAGATACAAAGAACAAAGATATAACGAAGCCTCATATTTTAAAAATACTTGTGATTAATCCCAGAGGACACTGTGTCATGTGTCATTATTATAAAATTCAAGAAGTTAGCTACATCTTTGGAAAGGATATAGTGCCAGACACTGTATCCAATCCATAGAAAAATAATCATATTATGGTCATGTTTTCTAAGGGATAATCTTTTCAGATCCTGTAATGGCATCCAGCTACAGTCCCTCTTGTTTATGGTTCCTTGCACTTCTCAGTAAAAACTTCTTGAATAGGTTTTTAAATATCTTGAAATTCTTCCTCTTACTGACATTTGCCTGTAAATAGATCCCTGTCATTACTAAAAGGGGGTGACTTAAATTTGATCCCAGAAGAAATCTTTAAACAAGAAATTAACTTAATATGCTTGTTATTTTAACTGTGTGGAAACACATTACTGCTTGATTTTAATTCTGTTCAAGCAAATATCAAGCTCTTAGAGATCACATTTTGTATTCACTTCAGGTGAAATAAACTTCTGGTCCAGTAACTGATGCCTACAACGAGGTAGAGTTGCTGGGGTCCTGTTACGCTTTGGATCTGGAGATTAGAGCATTCATGCAAAGTAATTCTGTTTTCCTGTACTCTGTGGTACTGAAGCTTAGAAACTGGGAACATGCATGGATTAGTTATATTAACAAACACAAACTGATCAATCTGTTCACAAACTGTGAATTCACCAATCAGAAATTCAAGTGTATGTGAGCCATGCAGTGGTTCTCAGTGGTGGTGTAGCATGTGAACAACTCTTTACTGAATAACTGGCACCGTCCTCTCTCCTAGATATCGCTGTTACTTCTTCCTGTGTAAATAAATCACTAATGATTTGGGAAAGAGATTTGTCCTCTAAATATGTCAGGCAATGAATGCCTGTAAGAGGTAATGAACTCAGCACAAGCTGGATATTGCTATGACTCTGGTGGAAGGCAGAGGGTAGTGCTGGTGGTGAAAGATACTTCCCTGTGTTTGGGAAGGAGATGTTGCACCTCAGGCTTGTATTGCCCTGAAACAGAGCACAGAGTAACAGGCAGAGGTCAACACTAGAAAATGAACTTTGCAGGAAAAACTTGATTTATTACAGGTGAATCAGAGGCCAACACAAGAGTGCTCTGTGGAACTTGGTCTGTGCCTGGTTATGCTGGTTACCTAATCACTGTCCAAAAGCTTTCATGTAATTTTCTCTTTCTTCAGAAAATTCAAACATTACTGGAACTTCATTTTTTTGCTGATCAGGATAACACACTGGAAGGTTTTCTGGATCTTCTCTGTGTCTGAATGTTTCAGTTTTCTCATATTTTCATCTCCCTACCTTTCATTCTAGGACTTTTAAAAAAAAAAATTTCAACATGCAGTTTCTAAAGCATCCTGGAACTATTGTTCTTTACCCATTCATGTATCAAATTCTTCTGGTACATGGGACTATTCCTTTCCTACAGCAGCTGGTATCAATTAACATGAAGTTATTTTCAAATTCTGACAAAGTTGTACCACAGACTCTACCTGGTTTGTTTTTAGATTGTTTCAAAAATGAAAAAAACCTTCTGAAAACAGGAATCTAACCTAAGTAGGCTCATCATTCCTCCTCAATTTGCTTTTAGTAAGTAGCTAATATACTATTATTTTATTACATAAAGTACGTATTTTAGAAAATTTATTTTTGTTGTTCCTGTAACCTCAAATAACCTCAAATCACCTCAAACCCTACCAGGTGTCACATGGAGAGGGCCACTCTGAAAGACTAACATTGTTGGGTCTCGTTACATTCCCTCCAGGGACCACAGAGAGACAGGTTCTCTAGGGCCAGGAAACTGCTGAATTAACTCTCCAGGGAAGTGGTTTTCTATCCATTGACTATAAAGGCAGTTTAGGGAAATTTGACTCACTAGTTAAAATTAACCCTTGAGAATACTTCTCTCAGTTGTGTAAGGATAAGGGAAATTTTATTTATTCTTCAGTTGAGAGGCTTGTAAAATCTTCAGAACTACTTTTGAACAAAACAGAGTATTTTCTAAAGTAAAAATTCATTTCTGTAACAGGGACCATGTATGAGAGGTATTTACTAGTATTGACAGACTAGCTTTAAGCTCCTCGATTGAAATTATGGCAAGGTTAAGAAGATATTTAGGAAAATAAAGATTTTTCAGCTTTACTTTGACAGTACTAAAACATCCTTGAGATCCAGTTGGTCACTCACCAGCCAGAGCAGCTCCAGACACACTGTGTCTGAGAAAGGTTCAAGTGATGCTCTTTTATTTGAATTACTTTCAGTCTAATAAAGGTTCCTGCAAACTCCTTTTGTCATTAGTGTATCTCAAAGTCATAGATCAGCAGTCTGAGCCTCCCCCTTTTAATGCAATGTAATTTGTCAGATAAACTATATATGGTGTCTTCCTGCAATGGGGGTTGTGTATTCTTTTCCTATCTTGGATATATCCTTTTCTGTGGTGTTTGTTGTTGCAAGAAAAACAGGTCTACTGGCAATCTGAAATAAAACAAAGATTTTAATTCTTTATTGTTCACCAGGTGCAACTGAATTTATAGGATAAAAAAGAGATTAATTTTTCTCTGTTCAAGAAAGCCTCAGATGTGATTATTTTTTCTTGTTTTTTCTTCTATCTCAAAACTTCTGGAAGAAAGTAAAGGAGATAGGGAACACACTTTTTTTTTTTTCTTTCCTTGATGGAAATCATTGGGTAAAAAAGGAGTGAGGGCATTTAAATTCCAGGATAGATGTAAAGAGTTCATACCTCCTCCACTCTCTCTTCCCACTTCCCATTTACAGGTACACTTTGGACCTGCAGAGTTGACACCTTTATTTTTTGCTACTGAGCATTGCCTTCTTTCTGAACTTGGTGGCTACTCACCAGAAGTGTGGACATAAACAGGAGACAGCTATTTGACACAGCATGTAACTATGCCACAGTAACAGAGCTGGATTGGTGTATTGGAAAGGCAGGCTAGCATTCCATCGGTTGCATTTGTCATGTGAAAAGCCATACTGTGCTCTGCCAATGGCTCCTGGAAACAACTGCGGTCTGGCAGAAAGGGTACGTACAGTGGATTCTACTCCTGGGGTACACAACCCTGAGTGGCAAATTCCATCAGAAGAAGTCAGCACCTTGTAAGAGTGTAAAACCCTGGAAAGAGCTTGGCATTCAAGTTCGTTGAATAGTCTGTTGATGGGAACACACTAACAGTTTAATTTGGACCTGATAAAATCTTACAAGGTTTGTGTTTTTGTCTTCTCTTGTATGTGCCCTTTTTGATCTTGCTAATAAAAATAAGAAAAGAAAACTGTAAAGAAAAAAGTACCTTACAAAAGTACGTGCTTGGACTGACTCAAGCACAATTAAGCGAGAACATGCCAGTCTTAACCTGCTGAGCTGTGTGTGGGTGTAACAGCATGAACAGAATTTGACACTCTCTACTGCCCGATACCACTGAAATATCTATGCAGAGTGATAAGCAGATAACAGATTGTCAGCCTTTTAGCTGAATTTCCTATTTTTGTTGGTATAAATGAGACTCTTGCTTTTTTCTCCCCTCTTGTTCTTCACCCTTTCCCTCTCCTTTGAGATATCCCGAATCCTTGCTGGAACCCTGCCAAATCCTTCGCTGCCTGTGTCATTCATCTCTTTACATACTTTCACTTTTTAGGCTTTGTCTTATGCCATCCTTCTCACCAGAGATCCTACTTCTTCTCTGTATGCAGGCATCACTGAGGGCATGTGTCCCTTCTTTCTTTCAGCTTTCCTGGTAGCTCAACACATTGCCTCTGTGACACTTGCGTCCCATGCTAGTCAGGGAAATGAGACTCCAGATTGAGACCACCCCCATGTCAGGTGCCCAGCTACTGCTCTGCATAACACATACTGTGTTCACTGACGGGATTCTGATGCAGAGATAAGTAGCCTTCAAAAATTCTTAGGAGATGTTATATTTCACAGGGGCATTGCTTTAAACATACGGGTCTTACCTTAGGGACGGCCAAGAAAGGCATGTGATTACTAATTTGTTTACGTGTACCTATTCACTTTTTTTGGCTTTGTTGGACAAATTAATAGTCTTATGAAAAGGCACAAAAAGGTACTGAAGAAGAATAAATTGTCCCTTTGTATACATGTAGAGTAGCCCTGGAAGCTGGCTAAATTGAGGGTTGTATGTATATGTTCAAGAACAGAATTTAGCCCGCCCAGTACTGGAATGGTGATTTGCAACTTTAACCGGTTTGGAAAGCAACAAAATTTGAAAACTATGCTAAGGGCCAGATAAACTTCTCCATTTCCAAAAAGGGACAAATAAGAAGGAATGTTCCTTCCCTAATGCGCAATTTCTCCTTTCTAGTGTAAAATATAGTAAATTACTCCAAACACAAACTAATCATCAAGAAGGCAACAATACTGTTAATGGTTTAAGCATAGTACTCAGTCTGAGTTTACTCTGCCTTATGGAAATATCAAAGTCTTTTTGATTATGCTCAGAGGTTTAATATAACTATTAGAACAACAGCTACTCTATTGGTGTTACACCATTGGATTTGTTAAGTTGATTCAACACTAGAACTATGACTCTTATTCTTTCAGTTGCGTTTGTGAATTTGTTTTTGTTTAAGTTTGAGTAATTGAAGTCTTGTGGGAAGTAAAGTCATTGTTCATCTGCTTATTTCAATCTGTGCTGGGAAAGCCAATTTTCTCTTGTTAAATTATATTTCTAATGTTCAACAGGGATAGTTGCAGATACTTGCTGTCATGCCTTGCTTTCTTTGAAATATGTCTTAGCTGGCTCTCCAAGCTGTCTTATCGCCCCCTGATGTTTCAGCAGTAAGATGATTCATTCAGAATGGTCTTACCCCATTTCTGACATCTCAAATCCATGAGCTGAGATCATCTGAGAGGGATCTGAAACTGATATTCTGTAATGTAGTTAATACAGAGCTATTATCTAAGCACAACAATGACAATGGGGCAGATTTCTTTTTTTTCTTTTTTTCTTTTATTTTTTTTAATGAGCTTTCTGCTGTGAAGCTGCAATCCCATATCCATGTCCCCACTTCCTTTGATACTACATTTTCCACACCTATGGCTACTCAGATGCCATTACAGACTAAGCATGGCCCTTCACTATAGTGGTGAGGACAAATCTTGACCTGAATATTCTGTTAGAATATCTTGACCTGAATATTCTGTTAGAATAAATGGCACTTTTCTTGTTCGCCATGTTGAATAAAAGGGACATCCAGCCAACCAGAACACTCTTTCTTTGGCAGAACATTGTGGCTTGCAGTACTTGGGAACTCTCATTGGGAAACAGTTTTTGAGAATCTGATCATTTTGTTTAAGTGCTTCATTAAGGCCAAAGTCTTTTGGAATCATTTTATCAATTATCATATAAGTGCAACCATCTAAAAACTAGGCAGAGAAAATGTGATTGTACAGTATCTTACCATAAACCAGTAAGAAATTTTTTGTTTCTGAACAGAGGACAAGTCTTTGGTCCAGGTTTGATGAAAGAACAGAGTAACTTTAATCAATGATAAAAAGTTGACCTAAGTCCTCCCGAAGTTAATGAATAGCTTTTTATCAGGCTTCTAATGCAGAAAAGGAAAATAACTGTCTTTGTTACTCCTTGACTGCTGAAAATGCTTTGCAGATTTTGAAAAAAGTGAATTTATCACTGCATTGAAGCTGACCGTAAGCATTAATAATCTTTATTTCAGAACATCTTTGAATGGAAAATAGCTGACTCTGCAATGAAACCGTGCAAATGTTTGGGGATAGAATGAGACGATGTGCTTAGCTTCTTGTTATTTGGTTACTTGCTTTTCTTTTTATTTTCTTTTCTTCAGATAAGCATTTAAGGCATATGAGATGGCATAGGCATTCTCTTAAGACATTTAAGGAGATATCATCTGAATCCCTTATTTTCTCAGGGTACTGAAGGAGAAAGTATTGATTAGTGTATATTCTGGAATTCACATCCTATTTGTAGAGAGCTAATAAAAAAATAAAAAGACTGTGGTCCCAGTAGAGTTTTAGCAAAAGTAATGGTAACAATAATGACTTTCCTACAAATGCTTTCACATGTTTGGAAAATTTTCTGTTCTCTTTTAATAGCTATTAGGCTTGTTACACTGAACTGTGTAGACTTGAAGAAAATTAAAATGAAAATATGTACACTGTTGCACTATTGTTATACGATTTCCGGGGTTTCTTGATCTAGATTCACACATTGTCTTATTGTTTAATTCTCTCCCCGTGCCTGCATTGGTCAGCCTCTCAAACTGCCAAAAATTATTGAGAGGAACGTAGCTTTTTGAAACCAAGTAGCCAGTAGCCGTGAGATTTGCTGTGTGTAAAGAGCTCTGAAAAGATCTGTCTGCAGCAAAAACCCCTGAACAGAGCTAAGGCAGATTTTGAACAAATCTTCTGCTGCATGGCAATAAATTTCAAATACTCAAGGAAAAATGTTTCTTGATCCTGCTCATCACAGGTCATTTTGTTTTGCTTGTTTCACTGCTGTAGCCCAAAGACACTGTATCCTCCTTCCCAAGATTATTTGAGTGAAATACTTCAGATCTATCTTTGAATAGATTTGTTGCATGCTAAGAAAGAAGAGAAAATGTTTTGTGAACAGATAAATTAGTTTGCCATACCTATTCCAAAGAGTAATTCTTCCAGGACACTCTTCAATACCTGTTCTTGAAAGGCTGATTTCTGAGCTTGCATCAAAAAACCAAGTTCTGCAGCTGGCTTGCTATAATGTATATATATTAATACCTTAATTAATAATTCAGATTAATTCATAATATGACTAAATACTAGGGGAATATAAAAATTAGTATCAATAATTCATGATGTCTTTTTGGCTAGAAAGATAATTTCTCTGAAAATTATTAGGAAAGAAATAATTTGCGCAAACCTCAATCTTTGCAATCTTACACTGGCATAGTAATTATTGTCGCTCAGATTGGCATGCGAATAATCATTAAATAGGTATTTAGTTACAGGCAGCTGTCTTGAAAATATAATAATCTGTTGGATCAGTATCAGGAGTGTTGTCCCATTTGATAGAATTATATAATTTGGGAACCAAGAAACATTTTTCATGGTCATATAGTAGATGTATATACACACATGTATACATATATGTACACACAGAGACACTCTTACGCTCTTTAATTAGCCTTTGTTTGATAGGAAGCAAAACATATGCAAAAACATAATCATGGGATCACAGAGTTACCTAATGGTTGAGGCTGACAGGGACCTTTGGAGGTGACCTGGTCCAACATCCCTCCTCAAGCAGGACCAGCTAGTGCAGGTTAGTGCAGGCTGCCCAGGACTGTGTCCAGATTGACTTTTGAGTATCTCCAAGGATGAAGACTCCACAAAATCTCTGCTGACCTGTGTCAGTGCTTGGTCAGGCACTGAAAAAGTGTTTCCTCACACTCAGATGGAACATCCTTTGATTCTGTTTGTGCTCTCACTGGGCACCACTGAAGAGCTTGGTCCTCTTAGCACCCTCCTATCAGGTATTTCTTTTTTTAGTATGATCAATCCCTGTTCTGTCAGACTTTGTTTGCAGGAGAGATGCTCCAGTTCCTTCATCCCTTGGTGGTCCTTTGCTGGACTATCTTCAGCTGAGACAGTCAGAGAGCTCTCAGCTATGGAGCTCAGAACAGACACATTAATTAATCCAGGTGTGGCCTCATAAGTGCAGACTAGATTTAAACACTGACAAAAGTAGAGAGTAGAGTGGAGCCGAGTAGATTCAAGTCAATCTGAGTCGAGTCAGGTCGAGAAAAACACTAAACAACTGAGTTTGCATTGAGCAGAACTACTTTTTTACACCTAGAGTGAGGGATTTCACAGGTGGGGTAACACTGGTTTATGTGTCTAATAGCTAACCTTCTTTTACCCCAAGCTAAACAACAGTTGTTTTTTACAGAGAAAAGTAGATAACTAAGGTACTAGAAGAATATCTAAGTGCTGAACACTTAAACATGTTACTATTCTTTTATATATATGTGAAAGATGCATACATGTATTTCAATAGGTATATCTTGAGGGAATCCTCACAATCTTCAAATTTGAAATTAAGAAAAAGTGGAATTGTTTAGTTTTCACTTCCTGTTAACTGTCAAAGCCCCCTTTAAGTTGCTGTTAATTTTTTTCAGTGGATTCAGTGTTGACAAGTGCAAAGGGTTGCATTCCTCTGCCTCCTGCTGGATTTTTTGTTCATTGGCATCTGAGAACCGTCTCCAATGAGCAGCAATTGAAGAGCTTGCATAGTTAATCTTTTCTACATTACATTTATGATTAAAGATTGGGAGGTGCCTGTTGCTCTTCTGCTACTCCCAGTAACTCAGAATAAAGATCTCTGCCACTTCTTTCTTCAGTTGTCTCTTTTTTGTAGAATCCTTATCTACTTAGCACACTTCCCATGGAAGCCATTGCAAACCTGCAATTATTGTTCTCTTTTCTTTTAACATTTATTGATCCTTTATCCTTTTGGGAACAGTGAGGGGTCAGAACAGTACAGAGTAATTAAGATGTGTCACACTCTTAGATATTTAATGTGGTACAGTAGTATGTCATAATATTCAGTGATTACTGATGACCATTAAAAATATATTCTTATAAACCTGCTAGAATCTCAAGATCTTATTTGTGAACAACAATAATGGTTCCACATTTTCCCCCATTTCTATAGCTCTTTGTTGAATTTCGTCTGCCATTTCAATACGCAGTTTTTGATTTTTGCAGTGCTGCAGTCAGTTCTCTGACTGCCTTAGTATCATCATCACTGTTACCTTTCTTCTCCCTTTGTCTTCTATATCCCTTAGGAATATGTAACTCTGTGATGCTCTGCTGGCAGCAGCCCTCTGCATTAACAGTGCGTTGTCTATTTCTTTCATCCAGCATTTTGTCCTCCTGGGTTATTCTTTTATTTTTTTTATCCCTGAGAGGAACTTTTACTTATGAGTCTTTCTCAAGGGACCTTAATTTTAAAAAATTAAACAAAATAATATGTTCAGAGAGTACCTCCTAGCATGAAATTGGATTTCAAGTGAGAGTTTAAGCATTCATCACTCAAAAACTCTTAACTTCCCCAAATCAGCTGTTTTATAAGGTTAATGCAACATTAACATCAATACAATTTTATTTTTTTCAACCAATCACAAATGTTTTGCTCACGTTCATCTTTATCCTGGCCTTAGCTAAATAAAACTTATTTTATGCTGTGGTCAAATGTTCTCGTGGTGTAACATGCATCCAGTTCTTTTTCTGGACAAATAAAAAAAGCAATGAAATATGTTTAAAAGAGAAAGGAAACTGCTATAAACTTACTTCTTTGGGTTTTTTTGTCCTGCTTCATTTTACCATTTCTGTTAGTTAATTGATGTAGGACTGGAGCAGAGTTACATCTTGGTAAAACAAAACCATACCATGCACTAAGCTTGTGTATTGGAGGCTGTAGTGTTGATGGTTCAGCTGAGACTCAGCAGGGGCTGGGAAGGAGTCCTGCCCTCCATTCAGGCCAGTAAAGCCATCTGTCTGCGTGCTGCTGATGCTGTGAGCAAGTACATTGCCATCTTCTGTGGACTGTCTTTAGGGAAGTTCCACTTCACTACCTCTCACAGAGGCTTGGGAGGATGGTATCCTCCTGGCACCCATAATTTGATCTCTGACCTCATAACACAACAGTTATTTACAAACACTTTACTATTTTTTGAGGCCTCTGAAATAGAAAGTTCAGTTACTGCTTTCTTTTCAAATAACTGACAAAATAAAGTGAGAAAAGGATGCGTAAGATTGCAAAGATAGTACACCGGGGATAGATAACAGAAGACCAAAAAAATCTAGAACAAAGTAAGGAAATTGAGATGCAAGGGTGTGAAAGTGGATGCAGCACCATGAGAAAAACAACATAAATAATTCTGGTGGAGCATGTTTTTCTATCTCTGCTTTTTTTGTACCATACTTAATGTGTTGCGGTTCAGAGGAAAATATAATGTTATGTGAAGTGGGATCACTGGGTGATATAGTCTATTCAACTCTGAAGCTTTTAGAGTTACTTACACATTAAATATTTTCTGGAAGTTTCTTTAATTTTTACCTACTTACACAGATTATTCCCATTATTCACAGAATCACAGAATATGCCAAGTTGGAAGGGACCCACAAGGATCATCAAGTCCAATACCTGACCCTGCAGAGGACCAGCCCCAGGAGTCACCCCATGTGCCTGAGAGTATTGTCCAAACACTTCTTGACCTCTGTCAGGCTTGGTGACACTGTGACCACTGCCCTGGGGAGCCTGTTCCAGTGCCCAACCACCCTCTGGGGGAAGAACCTTTTTCCAATATCCAACCTAAACCCCCCTGACACAACTTCAGGCTGTTCCCTCAGTCCTGTCACTGGTCTCCACAGAGAAGAGATCAGTGCCTGCCCCTCCTCTTCCCCTCACAAGGAAGTTGTAAATGCAATGAGGTCTCCCCTCAGTCTCCTCCAGGCTGAACAGTCCAAGTGCCCTCAGCTGCTCCTCATATGGCTTCTCCTCAAGGCCTTTCACCATCTTCGTGGCCCTCTTTTGGACACTCTAATAGCTTAATATCTTTCTTATATTGCAGTGCCCAAAACTGCATGCAGTGTTCAAGCTGAGGCTGCATCAGTGCAGAGCAGAGCCAGACAATCACCTCCCTCAACCAACTGGCAATGCTTTGCCTGATGCACTTAGTGCTTACCAGGATGCTAAAGAAGCTTTAAGAAAACTTATAAATGCTGCCAATTTAGCTACATCACATAGAAATAACTAGCAGAATAGTAAATATCTAGCAATTAAAAATTTGAAACTTTCTGTGGTTACCTTATGGGAATTTATTTTACACTCCAAAGAGATTGCCAGATTTTGTGTTACTATATTTTTCAGCCAAAGTCTCGTATATCACCCCTTCCTCATTTTTGCTGTCAGTTGTGTATGCTGCATAGCAATTTTCACTTATTTATTCAGCTTTAGCCACAGCATAAACATCTTTACCATCAATGTACAGTAATTGCAGTGGGGTGGGTACAGTTTTGCTAAAATATCCTTGAGTGGAGGTGCTGGCAGTGTTTTATAAAGAAAAGAAACTGTGCTGTATTCACTACAGCTGCTTATTGTTGAAGTCTCACCTTTTCATTTTTTTTATTATTTGTGTTTATTTTTAGCAATTTTTTTCAGGGTGCTTAAAATCATAGCTTTGGTTTTGTCTTACACCTTTGGATTCTGTCCTGTTCTTGGATACATGGAACATTCCTCCGAGTTATCTGGACTTTTTTGGTATTTGAGACCAATAGATTAGTTCAGCACATTTCAGTCTTCCTTTCAGAACAATTTCTGTGATTCTAAGATTAATTCTATGGTTAAGAATTTTCTAATGGTTACATCCTTGTGAAAAACGCCCATGTAGTTTACCCTTCATCCTACATATCACTGCTATTGTAGAACGCCACTAGGTTGGTCAGGCAGGACTTGCCCTTTTTGAAGCCATGCTGGCTGTCCTCAATCAGGTCCCTGTCCTCCCTGTGCCTGAGCAGAACTTCTGGGAGGATCTGTCCCATGGTCTTCCCTAGCACAGAGGTGAGGCTGACAGATCACTAGTTCCCAGGGCCCTCCATTCTACCCTTTTGAAAGATGGATGCAATGTTTCCCTTTCTCCAGTCACCTGGGACTTCATCTGACTGCTGTGACTCTTCAAATATCTTGGAGAGTGGCTTGGCTACTACATCAGCCAATTGCTTCAGTACTCTGGGATGCATCTCCCTGAGTCCCATAGATATATCTGCATTCAGGTTCCTCAGATGATCATGAACCTCATCATTCAGTGGGAAGCACTTTGCTCCTTCAGTCCCTATCTTCTTGGGAGATAGAGAAGGTGTGAAGAGAGGTTGCCATTGAAGACAACCCTGTTACTAAATGAGAGTGGGACTGTAGTAACAGAGGATGCAGAGACGGCAGACTTAATAGATGTATTCTTCTCTTCAGTGTTCACTGACAAAACCAGCCCTCGGGAATCTCTGACCCAAGAGACCAGGGTAAAGGAATGTTGGATGGAAGGCATCCAGGAGTTCATTAAGAAAAGCATTGTCAGCAAAGCAGGGGAGGTGATTCTGCACCTCTACTCAGCTCTGGTCTGCTGTGTCCAGTTCTGGGATCTTCAGTACAAGAGAAAGGGAGCTTCTGGAGCAGGTCCAGCAGAGGGTGACAAAGATGATTAGGGGACTGGAACATCTCTCTTGTGATGAGAGGCTGAGAGAGGCCTGTTCAATCTCGAGAAGAGATAAATGAGAGGGAGGTTCATCAATGTATAAAAGTGTCTGAAAGGAGGTTGTCAAGAGGATGGACCCAGACCCTGCTCTGTGGTGCCAAATAATAGGACAAGAGGCAATGGGCAGAAACTGATGCACAGAAAGGTGTACCCAAATATGATGAAGAACTTTGTGACTGACTGAGCATTGGAACAGGCCGCCCAAAGGGGTTTTGGAGTTTCCCTCACAGGCGATATTCAAGAACCATCTGGATGCAATCCTGTGCCATATGCTCTAGGATGACTCTGCCTGAGCAGGGAGGTTGTACCAGACAACCCACAGTGGTCCCTTCTAGCCTTACCCAATCTGACATTCTTTGATTCTGTGAAAACAGTTGTTGAGTACCTCAGCCTTCTCCTCATCCACTGTTACCAGTTTTTCAGCATTGTTTATCAGTATGAGTACACCTTTTTTGACCTTGCTTTCTGGTTAACATACATGTAGAAGGCCTTCTTATTATTCTCTGCCAAGTTCAGCTGGAGCTTTGCCTTGGACTTCCTCACCACATCCCTACCCAACTGAACGTCATCTCTATACACTTCCCAGGTTACGTCTCCTTGTTTCCACCACCTGTGCATTTGCTTCTTTTCTAATGGTTTAACCAGCAATTCTCTACGCAGCCATGCAGGTCTCTTGCCTTCCTTGCCTTGCTGTCTCCCAGTTCTTCTTACAGTCCTAGTCATCTGCTTTGACAATCCAAGTTTTCTGCCCCTTTCCTGACTGTGTCCTGCCTTGGCTTCTCTTTGCCTTGCTGTGTCTATTGGTCACTTTTTGCCCACCATCTTTTTGCCTAACTCTCTTTGCACAAGTATCTCTCCACACACACTGCCAGTGCTGACTCTTCCTTCATGAGATCTTTTCTGACTCTTGTTATCCCTAACACTTGACCCAGATCACTATATGTTGTCAGTCCGCTTCCCATTTCTCCTTCCTCCCATTTCCCCACTATCTTCAATTCTCTTCCACTTAATTTTTCTTCCTATTCATAGGCTCCTTGATGAACTATGTAAAGTATAAAATATTAGTACTGCAATAATGTGAACTTTGAGATTTTGAAAATGGGACTAAAAATAATTTTTTTTTAAAAATGTATTTCCAATTATTTATGTGTGTTTCAGAGTTTATAGCCTTTACAGTGTATGTTGTTTATGGGCTAGAGTTTTTCTTCACATACTGAGTGCTAGAAGTGTGCACACTTAGAAAATGGAAGCAGATGTTCTCATACAATATCTTGATTCCAGCAGCTGAGGTTTCAGAAAGACTATCAAATGTTTGTAATTCTCATAATAAACTGTGTAACTTGGCACTAATACGCTGATAGTATGCTATCAGTAGTGCAGATCTAACAACTCTGAATTATTCTCACTCTTTAAGGCAGACATACTGAGGTGTGGGTTCCTTTGCATCATGTATTTAGGAACTGAAAACAGAACAGCATGGTTGTGATGTCTGTATTAAATAATGAGGCAGAACACAGTCCTCTAGAGCAATAGGTTTCCCACTGTGTTGAGTCACTAAGCAAGCTGTCACTGTTGATGATGTACTCTTATTTTTAGAAATCCTTCAATGAAAGTCAAGCTGAACCCTACGATGCCATATTTTACATTGCTTAAGTTGTTGTGATGCCAGGTTTCATTATTATTGATGTTAAACACTTAAAGAATATTTCTGGGATACGCAAAAGGTCTTCACGCATTTCAATGATTTATGAAGCAAATAGGCTTCCTAGACGTCTGTGAAGTGCCACTGATGGATTCAGTGAATGCAGCAGTAAGCACCCATTACAGCACCTAGAACACAGTTTCTAGCTGGTTTTTGTTCCATTATCAAGTTGTGAAAGAGACTTGATGATGCTTTTAGCTGAGAAATATTTTAGAATGTAATGTTTTTTCTGAAGAATAATTCTATCTGAAAAAGCATGGGAAATGACAAACAGCTTCAAGGAGAAAGAAAATGCATTGTGTTACCATTCTGCGAACCCTGGCTGTATCATATGGCACCTTAGGATAGTAATATGATGTCTCAAGATAAATTGCAAGAGTCTACTACACATACACACCCTAAAGAGGCTTTTATTTCTACCAAGCTAACTTCAAATGCAGAGGACCTTTTTTACTGTCATCTGCTCACCCACACTTTTCCCCTGTCTCATGAATACAGTATTCATCTTAATTTTCTGTAGTGATCTAAAAGTAAGATTTCTAAGTTTTTTCTGGAGTTGATGGATAGAGAAGTGCACTTTCAAAGGGAATTAGTCCCAGGTATATTAGTGATAGCCAAGAGAAAATTTTTCATTGCTGTTTTCATATTTAAAGCTATGAAAGGGAAGAGATGCTACATGATCCTAACCAGGTTGAACCCTGCTTTTCTTTGCCATTTTAGTGTTTGTTAGGATGGTTAAAAGTAGGTTACTTTTTACCTTGTCTTTTACTCAAATGCAGATATGTTATTGTTAAAACAGTTACAAGAGCTTCACTATCCACAGATTGCTTCAGAAAGTTGAAACATTTGACTGATGAAGCAAGACAGGCACAAAGCAATCCCCTCCCACTCAATCCTTCCATAAAATTCCCCAAACCTACAAACAAAAATCCAACTATCTAAATAAATCAGCAACCACAAAATCTTTTTTTTCCAGCAGAGTTATCAGAAGATCATAGTTTTATCAAACTTGACTGTGTCCAAGTTCTGGTTGAATACCAAGATATGTAGTATATACCACGGATCATCACTATAGATATAATATATAAATATCACCCATGACAAAAATATGTATATAGTTTTTTGTACATATTAAGGAGAGATAGAAGATATTTCAGTGTGGAAGAAACTCCTGCTTAAACTGCTGTGTGCCTAATTTGGCATACTTGAAAACTGGGAATATGTAAAATCATGGCTATTTTGTAAGGAAAGTAAAATTAACTTTGCCCTCAAATTTGGAACTCTCTTTTGTAAAAGATGCAAAAAAGCCCATAGTTAAATAAGAAATGATCTTCAGACAGTGACTGCTAAGTAAGATGTGAATCCAAAGACTAGATTTTATTATACTCACATGTCATACTTTATAGACTCTAGACTTGCTTAACCATCAACTGTTATATTTTGTCTTAGAGTATTTAAAAAACACAGAGGATAATGAGATCTGCATAGATTCCAAAAAGATTTTTCAACAAAATAAAAAGTCCTGTGGCCTTCTTATTTTCATCCTATTTCCCAGAACAATTAAGAGGAAACATGGTCTCTCTGATCAATCCTAAAGTGTGTGTATTTTCTTCCTCCTCTATAGCAGTGGAGTTATAATAGACTGCAGAGTTAAACTTAGAGACAACCCATACTGATGTTTAGAAGAATACAGGGTGTGATAAAGTACTAGATAAGCATCTTACATTTTAGGGATATTGAAACCTAAAGTAAAGTGGGATGAGACACATTTTTTCAGTTCTCTAAAGCTTCTTGAAACCTAATTCCCCATTGCTTGGCTACTAGATGAAGCCAAAACCATACAGTTTTAAAAGATAATAACCAGAATAGCAAATAACCTGATTACTAAAGTATTGAGCTAAAAGATCGTGCAAGTCATAGGTAGAAGTCAGTAGTTTGAATTAATGCAGTATTAAGCTGAAGCAGAAGATCTCCTACATGAGGCTGCTTGCTCTTCGGCAACATTTTTTTCCATTGCTTTAGAATTTTTCACACTTTTGTGGTCAAGGGGCAGAACAAGAAGAGAAAGCAGAGGAAATATCTTTAGTTCTGTCTTTGAACAGAATGTTATTCATACAAAGGTATTGGTGTGTTGCAAGAGTGAAAACAAGAGAAGAATGAATGAATGAATGGCAAAACAGAAAACTCAAAAATTTTAAATCAGTACGTTGACAAGAATTTAAACACTGTATTTTCATAGATAATATCTGAATAATTTTTAACTTAATATTCTGAGTAGGTGGCAATGGTGATGCATGTAACTGTGACTAATGATGGTCAAAAATCTCTTCACCCATGAACTGATTGATAAAAATAATATTGTCCAGTTTTTCCATGAAAACTAAGGAGGTTATGAAAAAATCCAAAAGCCAATCAAATAGTGAAAAAATTCACTTGCAAACCTAATATTTCTGAAACCTGCTCTGTGTTTCCTTTCAAGCTCTTGTTTACACATATAGTTAAGTCCTGTTAGGTCTTACAAACTGAAAGTCATCTTTAACTTTGGTCAACAACTAGTGCCAGTACTGTAAAACACTGTTGGAGGTGATGAGATACACAAAGTCCTAACTGTGAAGCTGTCTCATTCTCCTTTCTCATTTCAGTACACGTAGATGTGCATATACATGCACATTTATGCACAATAGTGGGTCCTTGTTTGTAATTCCTGCCTTAGAAATGCTTTCATAACTCCTGATAGTTTCGTCCTTTTTAACTTCATGTATAAAAACTTGCAAGAAGTTCAGGTGATCACCTGTCTCTCCCCTTCTCTCTTGAAAGCTTGCCAAAAATCCAACCACCACCTAGGCTATTAGTACATTATTCTGTATTCATCTACCCCCATGCCAATTTTAAAATCCTTTTAATTTACACATTTTATAACTAATGGATGATACTTTGGGGAAAATTACAGTGACATTTGCAAAATGATGCTACTTTAAAAGACAGTGTTAGTCGTCAATTGAACACAGTGCAAAAATAAGCAATATATTTACAGGAAAAAGGAAGACTAATGTATGCTCAGCTTAACTTCATCAGAAGCACAAGATGACATAAGGTGATGCTTTTTATTCCTTTCAGGGTGGTAGAACTTTTACCAGGTTTCAAAGGATCAACCTGGACTCGGGCTTCTGGTGCTGAAAGCTCATTCATCAAGCCATCATGACTGAGAAAAACACTTGGCAGTTCATTGACTTGAGTGGGTTGTTACATCCTGATGACTTTAATGAAACTTGGTCACCTGCTTACAGCTTGTGCAGGAAACCTTTTCTGAACTAGGCTCTTAAGATTACATTGAGCAGCTCTTTGTAGTTAGTAAGTCCAAATGAGATACACTGGTAGGAAAATAATTGAGTCTTGCAGCAGAAGTTTGCTGTTGCCTTTAAATTGTACCTTTCTCTCTCTGTCATTCACTGGTACAAAAAGTGTATTTGTGGGGGACATACATTTAAAGGTACACATTTGGCAATTCTGAAATTAAATTGCTGTGAAGAAACATTTGCAAATTGTGATTAAACCAGTATAAAAAAAAAGATTGAACTTTGATCAAAGTTTCTTCAAAAACTATTAAAATGTGGAAACGTTCTGGTAGGTTGCATTGCATTTCTCCCTCACCAGATCTGTCACTGAATTCAAAGCAAACCTGCAATGCAGACAGAGTTGGTATGGATAAAGTCCCCACCATAGTGGCATGAAGGGAGAGAGAGGCAGAGAAAGGGGCTGGGTATTCTGCAACCATGTCTTGTAGTGCAGGACCTTGTGCCATTCACGGTGCAAGTCAGTGGCAGTTTAGATATCAGTTTTCTAACTTTGCACCAATCATTCTAATATATCTGAATTTTCAACTGGTTATTAAGGCACTCTGCCCAAAGATGGCAAACTTTTAAAAAATTTTAATGCTGGTTTTCCGTGGTGGGCTGTGATAAGGTAAATGTGCAGATTTATGCCATTCCTATGTAAAAGACCACTAGAAAATGTTTTGTTTAAATTCAGAAGGATCTGCAGAAAGATTTGGAGTTTGAAAAATTAGGTAATGAATAAGAGAAATAGGTGCAGATGAAATACGACTTCCTGTGCATGGTGTGTTTCAGGGAATCATTAATCCACCTGAATATGACCATGAGTTATGTTCACAGTATTGCACTAGAATGTCTCAAAAAGGGTATTTAGATATACTTGTGAAGTTAAATATAGTAAGACTGTAAAATATTGATTATTTAGCACGCATAATGCAGTAGACTCTGCAGACCTTATTTTCCATGAGCAAGACAATGCAGTAATTAATCTTTCTATGGCTTAGTTTTATTTCTGTTTATGTATTTTTAGGGCAGGAACATAAAAATATTTTCATTTAGGGATAATTCATAGGCAGAACTGAATTATGAATGCTTAGTTTGTACAAATGTCTTCTATCACCATGTTTAAAACAGGTCATGTTTTCTTCTTTTTTACAATAAAGAACAGAAACCAGTAATAAAGCAGCACTTGAGTTATAAAATCTAGTGACTAACTTCAGAATTCTGACCTTCTAAATCGCACTTACTGTTCACCAATGCTTATGTCATTAGGAATTAATTAGGTAGTCAATGAGGTGAATCTTCAAATCAAAGCTTGCACTCTGGATTTTTTGAGATTGTCTTTCACTTATAGACTTACTGAGGCAGTTATTAGCTTGCTGAGGTCTTGCCACCATAAAAAGTAGTTTTCTTGCTGCAACCACTTCCATAGTTTTTGTACTTTTGGGGAAAAAGTATTCTATTAAGTCAAAAATTACTGTGCCAGACCTGAACATAATCCCATTATCTTGATCTGCAAATACCAAAGGACAACATGCATAGTATAGCACCAACAGAGCTGAACTGAATTCCACACACATTTATTCTAGCTAGTTTAGGGAGGAATGTTCCAGAGAATTGGCACACCTGGGAATGGAAGTATGTACCAAATGTAGGTTTTTTTACTGTACCCACATTTAACAGCACAGGGTATTCCAGTATAAAGTGGACATATCTGTGATAATTCACATAATGCACAAGTGCGTGGCTAGAAAATGTTACATTTCCTAGTGCTTAATGTTTAGGGTAGAATTTCACATGTATTAAACTTATTTACACAAATCATATTGACTGGGAAGCCGAAGATCCTGAAGAATAATTCTCAGGGTGTCTTTCTGAGTGGAGCAGTTGCACCTTCTCAGGCCTTAGCTTTCCTGAACAGACAGGTTCGGACTGATTTATAGGCAATAGGGTGGAAGAAGAGCTAAACTGTCCATGTCTATCCCACTCCAGCACAGGGGTCCCACCTTAATGGACTCCAACAATGTGACTGCTTCCTGAATCACATCTGTGCCTCTGCAGCACTGTTTTCCAAACACTGCCAAGGGCAAGAGCTGGCTTGAATGTAGTGATACCTCATTTTGAAATACAGAAATAGCAATTGGGGTAGACAGGACTGTAAAGAAGTTTGACAATGTATAAGACTTGACAGACATTTGTCTAACCTCTTCCTAAAGTCTTGCAATGGTGGAGGCTCCACCAGTCTCCATGGCCCTTTATTTCAGCCTGTAGCCATTTTTAACATTATAGAGTTTTTCTTAATATCTGTCTTCAGTCCCCCTTGTCGCATGTTAATCCTGTTATTTTACATCAAGTATACCTTATTTTATTCCTATTTACAGTAGCCTTTTATACCTGAAGATTCTTATTATGGCTTGCATCTCCGTAAATAAATGTTTCCAGTTCTTGCAGTCTCTCTTAATAGAATAAGGTTTCAAATCTTGCATCATTGTTATTGTTGTCCCACAGAGTCTTGTGTCTCCCACATCTTTCTTGAAGTATGCACTGCAAAACTGTTATCTCTGTTTCCAGAGCTGACTTCTATCTGCAGTCTTAACAGGGATCAGTAGAGCAGAAGAACTGCATCAAGGCGCTTGTATTGATACGTAGAAACCTATTTTCATTTATACATGCCAGTACATTTCTTGAATTTTTCACAATAGCACAGAATTTTTGGCTTGTGTTTACCTTGTGATGTGCTACAGCCTATGAACCCTTTTCTGAAAAGCTTCTATCAGCTGTCTCTTCTCCCTCTTCTGGGTGTAGATGATTGTCTTCTTGTGTGTCTATGTTTTGATTTCTTTCATGAAATTTCTCCAATTTCTAAATGAGTTTTTGAATTTCAGTGCTGTCTTTTAATGTTCTTACTATAGCTTCAAAGTTGGTGTGAGCAGCAGGTCACAGAAGTATTTAGGTTCCAAAACATTACGGGAATTATGAAGTCATATTGGGTTCAGAACAACTCCCTGTGAAGCCCCACTCTTCCACCATGGGAATAAAGCAGATTATAATTCTCTTGTGTGAGATTTTTGAACAGTTTTGTAGCCACTTTACAGTAATTTTTCAGTGTGTCTTTGCTGTGTTTGCCTATGAGGAAGCCCTATTAAAGTTTGTGGAGTACATATTAAAATCAATACACAAAGCACTGACTGCTTTCTCCCATCCATATGCACTGTTTTCCTTTCATAGAAGGAGATGAGTCTGACATGATTTGTTCTTAATAAATCTATTCTGGCTGTTAGTTATTTCCTTTTTACCTTCCAGATAGTTGGGCTCATTATTAATTCTGAGGTTTTTCTGCAGTTAAATTAACTTACCTGTACTTTCCTGACTTCTCTTTTTATGGAGAGTTTTGTGGGACTGTATCATTCTGATATGAGGAGTAAGATATGTACGGATGCTGCTGTTACGTGTGGAACTACAGCTGGATCAGCCATCCAGCCCTGACAGATGTTGGCATTGCTGCCTTCAGCCCCTCAGCAAAAACTCAAGTCATTGCAGCTGCATCAGATGACTTACGTCCCATCAATACACTCCTATGGTATTTAATGCATCTGTATTCCACAGGGAAGATACCTCAGAAATGTTATTCTACAGCTGAAGGAAAAGTTCCAGATTTTGAGGGTGGATTTTATTTCAGTTTTATTTCTTTTATATCCTGGGCATAGTGGATAGCAGTGTGTTGGAGAGGGTGCAGGACAGGAACCTAACCTTAAGTAGCAGAGAAAAAGCTCTCTAGGACTCCTTATTCTCCATGTCTCGAATCAAGTCAGAAGTGACTTGTTTTAAGGGAAGTAAAATATCAGAATAAAGCATAAAATAAGGAAAAAAGTATTTATAGACAGTTAAAAAATGTAGCTATTTCAATTATACCTTTGCCCCCACACCACTGAGTGTCAGAAGGTACTTAGGGCAGGTGTATTCCTACTGTCTTTTGTGAGCAGATTTGAATGAGAGGACACGTGCAATTTTCTCTCTCTCCCCTGCTCTCATCTCCTTTCTTTCTCTCCCTTCTACTGAGCAAACACAACTGACACAGCTGTGGAAGCTTTTAAACTTTTTGGGCCAGCTCCAGTCATGACCTGCTGTAGATTAGCAGTGGCACATTCCATTAAATGTTCATGTGTAACCTGAAAGCCGAGAGCTGTTTTGGCATCCCAGCTGGGATTTCAGAGCTCGGCACTAGAAGCTCATTTTTGGCTTCTTACACCATTTGCCATGTATTTGAACAGTATAGTTCCAACTCACAAATTGGGCAGGCTGTTTGACTAGAGCAGAGATGTCAGGGGGCGATGAGTATCTTGCATATTA
Source organism: Sclerurus mexicanus (assembly GCA_013396755.1). Classification (NCBI taxonomy): domain Eukaryota; kingdom Metazoa; phylum Chordata; class Aves; order Passeriformes; family Furnariidae; genus Sclerurus; species Sclerurus mexicanus. The sequence goes on from VWZF01000805.1 coordinate 1,394,575, forward strand.
CTGCAAAGATTGTTGTATTTTCTTCAGGAAAGAGTCTTCTGTTAGCTCTTTTCTTCCCAGTAGCATCACTCACTGCAGTGCCTATGTCTTGTGGTAACAATAAGAAACACATGGGAAAAAAGTGAACCGGAAAGAGAAAAGAGCTTGAATTTGTGAAGAGCTATGGGTGACAAGCTTCTTTTACTGTGACAGATATTGGAATACTCTTCAGGATTACTTGAGATGTCATCAGATGCTTGTAATAATAATGTCAGGGAAAGAGGTTTCTGTGCATTGGTGACAATTCTGTCTCATTTTATACCATCAAAAAAATATCAACGTTTCCAAAGAATGGGGACCTAATTCACCGTGGCTTCCAATTCAACCTGATTTACCTAGAACTGATGCCACTGACAAAAACACCAGCTCTGTCACTGCCTAGAAATACCTTTAAATTGTGCCTTAGCATGCCTATTTTAATATTAGCAGGTATCTTTAGATAACTTCTGAAATTATTCTTGGATGGGTCAATATCAGTAGGATGTCATCTTCATGGGACATCTGCCCTGTGTGGGCCTGAGGTAAGATATTATGGTATTCCCTGTGCTGCCCTGGTGTTAATTCTTGCTCCAGTCTAATAATTCCCAGAGATGCTGTGCAAATGCTCATCCATTTCTGCAGTCCTGACATTTTCCTGAAAAGTAATTTAAATGATTTAAGCTTGGGAAGCACACTTAACTCATCCACGTACAGGAAGGCACATGCAGACACTTTGAAAGAAAGTGATTTTGCATGAATCCCTGTTTCTGGTTTTCTCTTCCTTTCTTGCTTGCTTCTTTAAAGCTTGCTGGAAACCAACTGAGTGGAGACTCACTAGCTTTGAAACCCACTGATTGGATTTGGAGAGTATAAAGAGGAAGAACATAGCATTGATAAAAAGTAGGACAGAAGAGTAACACCAATACTAGTTTGTAAGCAGGAAAGTCAGGAAGGTACAGCAGGAGCCATGTGCGTTCTCTTGTTCCAAGGTGCTAATGGAACCAGTAAAGATAAGCATTTGGGGTGAGGAAAGACTATTTCCTCTGATTCCTGCTGCCAGGTGGAAAAAAAGAGCAAAACTGTGAGATATGCTGTCAACACCAGGTCACCAGCAGCCACTGGTGTTATTTACAGCCTGTGGATATGGTTATGTATGTTCATAGAAAAAGAGCAAGAGGAGCAAGAAGAAGAGATTGAGATGACAAGGAGATATCAGAAGTAGGAAGAAAATGACAACGGCTATTGAAGATAGGGATGGTTTACAAGTGCCATGAGGACTGGGAACATGTGAAGTGAGACGTTTAAGTGGAGCATGGGGACTGCAAAGCATTTCATCTGACCAGTGAAGATGTAGCTGACTGGTCGGCAATCAGCCTACCTGAAGATAATACTCTGTGTGTGCATGTTGTGAAGGGAGTGAAGGTGCAAACTCAGGTTGGGTCTTTCAATGCTTATCAGGTCAAGTAAAGAACAAACTCTAGGCAACTGTGATCATATTGGTGTAGTCCACAAACTGTAAATTATATACAAATGGGGCCTCTGATAACATGAGTTGGCCAGTTAATCTCTAAGACATTATTTTCATTTAATTTACCAGAAAACATGGTGATCTGGTTCTTCAATTCCAGCAAACGCTCACTGACTCCATTGGTATTCACAATGAGTCTATGGAACCAAATTCAATCCTGGGATCATTTCATGGACCTCAGGAATTTTGTCACTTTTATTTTTTGATTGGAAATACGTTGATAATCTTCTCAACTTAATACCCAGCCCCTGATTCTGCAGCTAATTCATGTGCAGAGATGCCTAACACTATGGATGCTGGATATCAGTCAAGTTCTAAGTAATATGAAACAAAAAGAAAAGATTGTACAAGGTTTTCTTTTCTTAGTAAGCAAGGTTCTTTGCAGTAATCATCTAAACAGAGGTGCAATTCATTTCACGTCTCTGCAGGAAAGAGTTAACATAGTAATGCTTTGTGATCATGTGTTAGTTATTAGGTTCATAAGGAGTATAATACTGTCTTAGTTGTAATGTCCATTAATACACAAGAAAAATACAGTATGTGAATGTGTGTCCCTTCAAGATTAGCTACAGAAAGTGAAAGTGCATTTCTGTGCTAATACGGTAAAAATCTATTAAACCCCTAACATCTGAGCATGGAAAAGGAATTATTTTAACAGGTTTGTTCCACTAATGGTTATTTGTTTAAGAGGGCTTCTGAGTATTAGACATTTTCTGACTGCACACTTAGAATTTTTTTTCCTGTGGACACATCTGTTTCTTTGACAGGTTGTGTTACTGTGAGTCACAGGGTTTTTCACATTGTATTAAGGATTTTCTTACAAATTATACATGCAGAATGCTTTGAATATGTATTGGAATTTCACACTGAATCCAAACTTGCTGGGATAGCACAATAGTTCAGTATAGGTCATGGTCCAGATTCCCTTTCCCTTCCTAAAACTTACATTACCACAACAGAGGACATCATATTGCAGCTATTGCTTCTCCTTAACCCTATTTTTCTCTCAACAGCATGCCCCAAGTCGCCTATAGCAAGGAGCTTCATCTCACTCTTTGTGTCCTGGACTGGCTATAGAAGCTGTTTCAAACTTTCTCTATCCAGCTTGATCCATTTTGTGCTCCCAGTTTAGAGGAGCTACTTTCTGTTACTGCAGCCTTGGATGGCAATTCAAGCTGAAACATTGCATACTACCATGGAAAAGGTGTTATTTTGGTGTAGTATTTTAAAACTGCACAAAGTGGAGGAAGAGGGTGCGAGCCCATTCAATTCCTTGCACTTCACTTGATGCTGCAGGGGAGGGCTCCCAGCACTGAGGGGGAAGAGGAAAGGGGTTAAGTTTCCAGAGAAGTAAGTCCAGTTCCTGTCTCTTCAGTCTCAAAGCACTGTGAAAAGAGAACAGAGCTGTAGTTGATTTCTTTTAGGGGTCACATATGGTTCCCACTGATGAAGCTGTTTGGGATTTTTTTTGATCCCTGTCAGTAGGAACCATTGAGTCTGTGATGTTTATAGTTATTTGCTCTTGGAAACTATGCATGTGAGGAGTTTATACACTTTGCCATATCCTGTAGTAAGTGTTCATATCAGTTCTTTCCAAAAGATTGATTCCTAGCTTCCTGCAGCACAGTTCATCAAATCCTTAATACAGAGGTGAATGGATGGTAGTCTCTTTTTCATCCAAACAATTGTAAGTCTGCATTTGGCTAGCAGTTGTGCTTGTTGGATGAAGCATGACTGTTCAGTATTCAGTTTGTTTGCTATTGCCAGTAAACAATACGTTGGCAAGTGTTTCCTTCTCTTGCCTTTTTTTTGTGCTATACAAAACGAAGCATGGGTAATGAGAGTCCAGAGTGTGTGTGCTAATTCCTGTATAGACCTAGATATTAAAGTTTAAAAGGAGAGCAACTCGTTTGAGGTTATGCTGTTATCATATGTTACGTTCTCTGGTTAGATTTTGCCTAACATTGTTCAAAGTTACTGAGGAACATTTGCAGCTGACTTCTTCCCTTTACATCTCCCTCTTTTGTTTTCCCATTTAGATTCATCTATCTCTCTGGTGACGTTAAAGGGAAATAACCAGGTAGGCATAATTTTCCCGCACAGAAACGTAGTGAAGAGCCTGAGAATGCAATGGGATTTGGCTTCTGTGCACATTCCTTAGTTCCTTTGTAAGCCTCTGTCTATATTAATGTATTGCTGCACTTTGCAGAATAATATACTCACACGGGCTTCATAGTCAGCTTTCCCTCTTCATTCTGAGGACCAACATGTTAGTTTTTCAACAGCTGTAATCAGGAAAATAAGAGCTTTAGAGTTTGCTTCAAACCCTGTATCTCTAGGCAATCTGCTGCTAGAAAGCTACTCAGAGTTCGCATGAAACTATTCTAATTCTGTATTAATTGCTGTAATTAGTTTTTTTGCGTCATGATCAGATCAAGGAAGCCTAGAGAGAGGAAAAAAACCCCAAACTCTCTTTATCCACAACTCTCCTAAAATGAGGATCAGTATTGCCATCAAAGGCAAAAGGCAATGTAAGTCAGACCTTCCCAGCCAGGCAAAAGCCCTCATCTTCAGAGATGTCAGGGACAGTTTGGTGCCAGTTGAGCTGGAGTCATTCTCAGCATGCTGTCCTGCGTGCAGGACTTTTGATTATTTTTGTCCCGCTGAGATCTTTTTGTTTTTCCTGGCTTGCTTAGATCTCTTGGTTTTGGAGGTTTTTTTTGTCTTTGCTACTTACAGGCAGACTCGCAATTTCCTTTTGTGATCACGTATATACACAAGGTACCTGGGAAGAATGATACCGCCTCAGGTTTCTCTTGACCAATTTTGAGTGGGAAACTGTTTACAAAAACACCTGGTTGCAATCTGCAGAAAGTTCCCACTCTGAGTCTTAGGCTTGTATCATTCCCTGTGATACAGGAAGAGCATTCATTTATAGTGCTCTTTCCCTTTACACAGCTGTTGTTTGCTATTTCCCTGTTATTAAATACTTGCACAAGGAAAGAAATATAAAAATGCTGATACTTGCCATTAACTATTTTTGATGCAACAACTGAGTCTGCCAACTGCATGAAGTGAATGCATTTTGTTAAGCACATCAAAAATGCATTTGTAAGAGAAGGCTCATTGGGTCAGATAAGAAGGATGTAGAGTACAGTGGTAGCAAAGTACCTTGGTTTCCCATCCATTAAATGTGTTTTTCTTTCTTTGGTCCTTTGTGTGCTTGAATTATTCAGATTGTAAACTTCTTATAATGGGAACTGCCTCTTAATCACAACGTGTTTATGCAATGGCTGCCCATCGGCCAGCCATCAACAGAGAATTCTTTCCCACCCACTCATTTCTCTTGTAGCTCACCCCTTTCTTATCTTGCATTCTCACCTAAATGTGTTGTCTTCTACATGGCAGCCTTTCTGCATCCTGTTCCTTTCCATTCTTTCTCTCTCCTCCTACATGACCTTCTCCAGATGGTACATCTATAGGAAAAGGAAGAGGTTTAGAAATGGTTGGTTTTCTTTCAATGGGAATTAAGCTGCATTAGCTCCTCGCCAATGCTTTAATTTGGGAGCAGGCTAATCTGCTAGACCTGGGCAAGAAACCATGTTTCCATTCAACAAGAGCTTTGGAAATGTAAACATTTTCTTGATTTGGATGAAATGTTACCATCTCAGGAATGTTTGCAAAGTCCAAATCGGAGGAGCTGGGAGCTGTGGAGGGCAGGCTGGACTTACACAGTCAGAAAATCCTATGCTTTTAAGAGTGTCAGAATGCTTCTGCTGCCTAGATTAGCTTTTTTTTTTCCTTTTACTAAAATGAAACAATTCAGTTTCTGCCCCCCAGATTGCCCTGGACTTTTTTTTTTTATATTTTGTTGTTGTTGTTGTTGTTGGTTTGGTTTTTGTTGGGTTTTTGTTTGGTTTTTTTCTTTGGGGGGGTGGTGATTTTTTTTTTTTGTAAAGTGGAAAACATTAATTGGAACCAGCTGGATTTGACCAAGTGTCCAGACTTTGTCTGAGCATGTCCAGATCCTCTTATGCTTTTATATTATTTATTTTATTTTATTTTATTTTAACACTATCCCTTGATGCTTAGGAGAGTTGGGGTGGGAGATGACAGAAGGGAATGCAGTGGTGTACTGCTTACCATTCCATTCACCTTGTCTCATAAAATCTCAGATTTTCCCTCTGATTTCGGGAAGAAAGGGAAGATTTGGCAGTGTGACTCCAAAAAGGTTTAATTTTCCATAAAGCTACTGGTTTCCCAGGAGCAGAAAAGAATTATTGATGGTATAGCTGACAGAGCAGAAAATGAAGCTTGAAGGGTCACAGTGTGCTTGTTTCAGCGTGTCTGCAAGGAGCGCCGTTCTCAATAAGTCTCAAATTTTCCATTTCTCAAGTAAGTGACCATCTCCCACGGCAGGTGCCATTTCCCTCCGGCCGCTTCCCGTTGGCCCTTCTCACCAGCATGGTACCCATACCTAGTGTTAATTGTTCCTAAATATATTTTGAAATTTTTTTCTACAAATCTATACTTGTTATGGACCTCAATGAACAAATTTACTTGAGCGAGAACTATGGGATTGGGATTTTAAGTGTTGAATCACCCAAATTATAGAAATACCATTCCCAACAAAGTCACCATCGCCTCTCTCTTGCTCTGCTCTTTTGGAAGCTGAGGAGTATAAATGTTTTGTGAGTTAATTTGTGGTGATACCATCAGTCATTCTTTGAACACTGAATTTTATTTACTTTGGCATTAGAAGAGCTCAGTTTGTCTGTTGGTTTTTCCATACCACATGATTTGTGGTATAGTATGAATCCTTTAGATTTATTTTGCCACCTAGTACAATATGTGTAGGAGGTATAGCTCCTAAGAATATGTTTCACAGCTCACTCATGTATGGAGATGTTATGAAACTCAAACATGTTTTTATCTGAAATTCCCTGAGCTTTCCCCTTAAAAAAATTCTAAGCAATGATGCAGATAAGTTTTCAAGAAGATTGTTTTGTGAATACATATGCTATACTCACTCTTTTTAAAGAGTAGAAAATCATATAAATGACAGTTCCAGAAAGTGTAGATTTATGACTTTTTTAACTTTCCGATTATGTTGGCAATGACTAGAAAAAATAAAATTTTGTAATTTTGAGGAGAGAATAATGTACTTTTTTATTAAAATAGAAATGACACACTGCTGCATATCTAACTTGATTTAGTGTTTTTATTAGTTATAGAACTGTTTTAATACCTCACTAACTATTGCTTTCTCCCTTAAGGTTTTCATTGTTCTCATACCCTAGAAACAAATTGATAATTCTGAAAAAAAATAAAGTATTTCTTGGTTGTTTGCTAACAGCAGAATAGCAATCAGTCACCACAGGGTTACTACAATGGGCATCATTATATCTGGATCCTTATCAATTTCACTATATGGGTAAGTATTATTGCTGCATACCGGAACTCCTTTGGTGTTATTGCTTAATTTTAATTGTGATTGTAAAATGTGAAAAATGTGGATATTTAAACCACAATTAAACACCTGCTATACTTGTTGTGCATTGGCATTTAAAGATATATTGAGTATTTAAAATCTGCTGAATCAGATATTACATTGATGGGGGAAATAAAAAATAAAAAAATGGGGATTGGTTTGTAAACAAATGTTTGCTTAAGGAAACAGTTGCCGGGAAATTTAATTTAGCCAAATACGTGATGCAACATCTGAACCTTAAAACATTTTGAAGAGTAAATTTTGACATCGTGCTGTTTCTCATGCAGCTTTAGAGAGGCTGCCAGCCCCTTGCAGCTTCCAAGAATCCCACTGTCCTGTGTGTGTCCCTCTGACATCCTGCAAATGGAAAATCCTGCGCTGGAAAACACCTGCCCAGCATTAACAAGATGTAAATGGCAGAAACAACAGAATGTCAAGTTGCAGAGACACAAAGAAATGAAGGTCTTGTAGAAAAAGCCACTGCTGACTATTCCCAAATTCTTAATTTCATTCAAAAGTGGAAACATTTCTAAATTGCTTCTGGTTTTGTGGTGAGGAGCCCAGAAAAACACATGAGCACATGATATTCGTTAGGCGTGTGAGTATTCTGAATGAGTTAGAGCTCAGCACATGTTGATGTGCTTTGCTGCCTTGGATCTGTTAGTGGTGTAAGGTGGCTTAAATCTAGCAGACATAAAGAGAGGCAGAAGCTCTCAGTACAATTAAATCTGCAAGCAGCCTGTGCTGCACAGCCTGGCTCATGCACCTTTCCACATCTTTTCCCTTCCCCTTCCATAAATATAGGTTGGAAAAATTGTTTGGTCGGAAAGAATGATAGATTTATACTCTTAGTAAAGCCCATTTTTCTAATATTTGAGGGACAGAGTTTACAAGCATTCAAAAATCAACAGTATTTTAAGTGCTAATTTTTGTCTGTTGCTGTTTCATGTTTATTTAGCTACTCTTAACTCAGAAAAAAAATCTTGATATTGACCCTTCCATCTTTGCACGTATGGTGGAAAGGGTTTTCTGTGTCATCAACTAGCTCTTGCCCATTCTGCAAGGTTGCTCTGGGGATCTTTTGTTTCATGACTTATGATCTAGTCAGGTATGGACCTGGAATCAAATGCCTCCCTTCTGCCAAACCAGCAGCTGTGGGAGAAAAACTATTCCTCTCTTTAGGAGAGGTAACACCGGAATTTTTTTCTGCTGTAGGGAAGAGCTTGGTGTCTCTTACTGGTCTGCTATTAGGCATCCTTGGTTTCCAGAGGTTTTGCATTGACTTAGGTTTGTATTTCCTGCCATCTAGACTCCTGTGAGGATTCCCCGGCTTCTTGCCTCCATACTTCTGTTGAGTTTGCATTGAACTTTGAAACTGATTCAACATGATCTGCTGTCAGCTTCTTACTACACACCAGGCGATCAAAATACCTCCCTTGCCCTTCCTGGGAGAGTAAGGTTCCCAAGGGCACTTCACTGTCCTTATCTTTTCCTGCTTTCTGGCTTGAAACTGGTGATATCTGAATAATAGTTGTGGAAAAGCCAACACTGTTTTGATAACTAATGCTTGTAATAAATCAGCAAGGTCTGTATTTTTTAATTTTTTTTACACCAAATTCCTGCCTCAATTTGGAAGTAGAGTACCCCCATAACTCCTTTCTGCAGAGGCCAAACAGCTCCTCAAATGCCTTACCACAAATAAATAATTTAAGTATCTTCTTGTCTTATAGCAGGTTTTGGCTACTAGCACACTTTCCTGTCAGTCTTCAGTAATGGCTTGTGTCAGGTGGAACCTCCTGGGAAACAAATGGGTTTATCTTAAAAAGTTTATGAGAGTATCTCCTATATCTCCAATGTGTGTCATAGAGATGGATTATTAAATATAGAATAAATAACAGACAACTGTATTACTGGGCTTTAATTCCATTGAGGGTTTCCATTTCTCAGAAGCAGATTCAGTGCTCGTGAAAGCTGTCAGGTTGAGGTCGTTGGAAGCCAAAGTGGTCTTTTAACCCACAGATGAACTGTGATATTGGCTAGAAGCTTGCAGGCTCTCCCATGCTGTCTTGCCCTGCAGCACCTGGATTTGCGCATAAACCAGTCCATATGAAGGAAATAGAAGGATGGGTCCAGGAGGTGCAATGAAGCTAAGTGTAGCTAATCCAAAAGGAGCTCTGAGAAGGCTGGTACCTTCACATGCATTGGTGATGTGTACAGAGGCATTAGCCGGAGTCCCAAAGCATGGTGAGCTCCCTGGAGCTGAGCTGATGGATGTGCACTATCGGCATCAGTCAGGCACTGCACCATGGTGGGGAAGAAACCCAGGGCAGGAAAGTCTCTAAACCTCACTGACTAAATGGTCTGACTCACAGGACTTCTCATCTCTGCAATAGGTTAACCCGTAGGGAGCCTTGCATTCCTCAGGCTCAGCAGGGTGTGTGGCATATTGAGGCTTACATTTTAAGCCTACACCTTTATAGCACAAGGCCTATCAATTAATTTACCTGCTCTTGTGTCAACCCTGGCAGCTTTATAAATTGGAAAAAGAGATTCATGATCTAAATCCAGCCCCTCACTCTGTGATGCATTGATGCCTATAATTCCTCATAGAAAATATCTTTCCTGAAGTCTGCAATGTGTTATAATCTCTAATTATGAATATGTTCACAGAATTTGTTCATCTCAAGATGCACTTGTGCATCTGTTATTTATGCATATACATTAAACTTTACATATAGCTTTAGAAATATTTCTGCAGATGTGCACTTGTGCTTAAAAGACCATAGAAAAAGATATGTTAAGCTATGTGATGAAGTCCTCGGGTATGGACTATAAAGTACTGGAAAGAGCCCCATCTTTTCCCCACGGTGGAGTTGTAACTACAGGTAGACAGCCTCTGATGAAATTAGGGGCAGAAGAGCATCTTCAGAGTCATGGCTACAGGTGATGTTGCAGTCTGCCTTCACCTGCACCCATCTGTCTGTCTGCCTCACAGACATTCTGTGGGCTGTGTGTTTTTGCTATTGGACACTGTGGGGCTGGGCAATGTTCCTCCTTACCCCAGAGCCCAGGAACAGACGGTGTTTACTGTCTGGGTCTTCATGGCAGACAAGCCTGGTATGAAGCGCATCCTCAGGCCACCCTTTGAAGATGATATAACAAGAAGCCAGTGTGTTTGTGAGGGCAAGGAAGTCTGGTACTAGCAAGAGAGACCATAAACTTATTAGGGAGTCTGAACTTTATGTCTAAATAGCACATAATGCAGTGGGGATTGGTCCCTGCCTGGCACTTTTAATTGCTGCTGTAATAATAATACAAAAAACAGAGCCACTGTTCTGTACCCAGCCATATAAAAAATGATAAATTGCTATTCTTGTTTTCCTATTGTAAAGTATTTCTGTCAGTATGGAATTTATTTAACTGGAAGATAAATCCTCAAATGATTACCTTAGAATCTGAAGAGGAAAAAAAATGTACAATTCAGCACTACCCACTACAAGAAAATTCGAATTGGAGATACTCTAACTTAAACAAACAAACAAATATCGGAGGCCCAATAAATGCATGATGCACAAAAATACACTTATCTTTGAGCACACCCCAAGGTCTCCTCTGCATCCTGATTCCAGTCTGTCCCAGAAGGACATAAATGCCACCTTAAAGCTGTGACTGCTTCAGGACATAATGCCTTTCTAATAGTACTTTGTTGAAATGGAAGGGTTATCTAACAGGTTTTGATAAGGGAGATGCTTACCAGACTTTTTTATATGTTAGGCTTCCTTGTGCAAGCTATCTGAGGATTCACGTGGTTCATGGAGATGAACCTTGCAAGACTGTGTCTTTGGAAGGTACTGAGGTTCCTTCATTCTGACTGCAAGTCAATAAGGACACTGTGCCAGAAAGGAATACAAATCTGTTGTGTTGGGTTGTTTTCTTGTTTCTTTTTCTTCTCTGTGTATAGACTTCTGTGCTTTAGAAACAAAAGCTTTTTCTTGATGGAGAGGAGACACCAATATATCTATACAATAGACCAGCATCACCTCACACATTTGCTTGTTAATCTGGAAAATAACTGTACTACAACTTCAGTACTCCATCCTTTCTTTTCACCTTACAACACTGTTTTGCTTTTCATGTTGTTTATGTTATGCTTGATAATAGAAGTACCTGAAATATTTGACGATTGACAGAAAAAAGTATTCCTTGCTTTGCCTTGAAGCACTGTATCTTTATGGAATCATAGAAGCTGGAGATTGTAAAGGCCTTTTGGGTCTTTGGAGACACCCACATGCTGATGCTGGATCAACACTCTTTTCTTTTCCTGTGAAAGCTGCTGGTGATATGGTGGTGCAAGGAAATTTGCACTTTAATAGGACACATTTTCATAAAGGCTCGGCCTGATTTTGTCTCTGTTTATGGTCCAGATATATACAGTGCTATACAGGCCATATGAAATTACAGCAAGAAGTTGTGAATGATGTAGGAAATGAAAAATTTGTCACAAAGAGCTAGGAGGTAGCAAGCTGTGTTGCATCCTACCTTTTGATATTAAACTCAGATATAGCCAGGCAAGGAAACTGAACTTGAAAGATCTCAAGCAAATATAAATTCCACAGAATAAAACTGAGAAAAATAAAAAGACTAATTTTAAAAAAGAAAGGTTTTAGCATATCTTGAAAGTGTTTATTCTGTCCTATTAAAAAAAACCCAAGCACTTCCCAGCTGAAGGGAGCACTTCTAAATATGTCTTTGTCCCAAATCAAAACAAACTGAAAGGGCTTCTGACAGTTCTGAGAAGTGCTAGAGTATTCATACCAGAGGAAGCTGTTTGGTTTTTGTTGGATTTTTGGTTTGGTTTTGTGGGTTTTTTTCCCTGCAAGGAGAGTGGAAAAACTCATTCTAGGGCTGGTAAGTAGCACATATAGAATTTAATAGTAGTGCACATAATAAAAAGAAATCTTACTACAGGTGGCTTCTCAAAATAAAATCAGATAGGTAATGCTTAGCCTGTCATTACTGCAGCTATTCTGACCTGGTTTATTTCCACCCCATTGCATAAGTATGCTATACCACAGTGTTTTGGGGAAATAGAAAGTGTTACAAATTTCTATAATGTGCTCTTCAGTCCTTTCACCTTCCATTTGGGCACACAGATTTCATAACTGCTTGCAGAACCCTAAAAGAATATTCTTCTGGTGATGAGGAATGCAAGGACTCCTCCTGAGGCCAAGTCCATGCAGCACATAAGAAGGCATATGCCTCTCACTGCTTCAAGACTTGCGTGTTCTCCAACACTTTGCAGAATTAGGTCCTTAATCATCATCACCATCAATAGCTACCTCTTACTGACTCTCCTTACAACATGTGAGTTTTTAAACATGCAGCCCTGGGACTTTGTGCTGTCAGAAAGCACCCATGCTGAGCAATGTTCCCTGCTCCCTGTGGTAGCTGTGGTAGCTCTGGTACTTAATGCTTTTGCCAGTGAGCACCTGCATCATACATGTGGGATTCTAATCTTCACATGCGAGATGGCTTTGAATAATTTCTGTGGGTTTTATAGGCAATTCTGTGGTGATCAAACTACTGTAAAGAGAGACCTGCTCCAACCTATAATTCCGCCCCCCCCCTCCCCCCTTCAAACATATAATCTAAGGTTTCCCTTGTGGGTGGCCCTTCTTTCTTTTGTGTCGTGGTAATTTCTTCATAGGTGGTACCTGACAAGTCCTTTTTTACCCTTAGAGTTTTTTGTTCAGATTCCATTCACTTCAAAATATCATTACCATTGCAAACAAGGAAAATGTGTTTATCAGAAACTGCAAACTCCTTTAGGGCCTCATAGGATTAATCACGGTTATAAAGTTTTATTAAACACAATTTTTGTTTAATGACAAGCTCCACCAGTCCTTCCCATTCCAAACCAATCCTGTCCTAAGGGTGTATCTAGCACAGCAGATTGTTTTCAACAGACTCTCAAGACAATCCCTATTACTTTGTCATGCACAGAGATATTTTTCTTCCTGGATAATTTGAACTTCCTTAAAAATCACATCTGTTTCATACTTTATTTATTTGTAATTTAAATCCTTAAATTGAATCTTTCATTACTAACATCTGGGCTTGAAATGCAGCCCACTTGAAAAAATACAAATTTTATTTTATTTGTAGTTACCCCCCTTCACTCAGTAGCAGTGGTACAAACATTCCCTGGCCAGAGGCAAAACAGCCGGGTATCTTAAAGCTGTGATGCCGTACCACGTGTAATATGGCTCACTTGAATGTCCCTGAAGTGACTGGCAATTTGCCCAGAATTAGACTGAATGCAAGTAATAAGCTGTAGAAATTCCACAATATTGACAATTAGATATCTCTATACAGCAGCAGCTGTGTATTGTTCTCATGGTATATTCCTCTCAAAGCACCTCCTAAAAAAAGGGGGAAAAAAAAAACCCTGGCAGAAGGTTGCAGGCAGCAGAAAGGTAATATACATTGTATGAAATATCTCAAATTCAGATTACTAGGAATGTTTCTATTAGCACAGTTTTCTACATTAGAAATAATGGTTACGGTGAAATGCAGAGGAATTTTCAGTTTATAATACCACATCTGTACTGCAAAATCTCTATATTTTAAACTTTTTTTTTTTTCTGAGAAAGATACCAACCCACTCTTTCCTTTTATCATGAAGAGGAGGAAATGGGAGTATGGGCTTGCCTTTGGATGCTGCTTGAGAGAAAGCTTTGCAAGTCCTTTTGAAAATTGCCCCCTAAACAAAGAGAGACATTAGTCTCCTGCACAATAGGGTCACCACAATATGTAGCAATATGCTTCACAACAGAGAAGTAGGGTTAGAAGAAAATGTTTTTGTTTTTTCACCTGATTTGAGAAAATTCAGATAGCTCTGAGGGACTTGCTGAAATAAATACATTTATTTCCTATTAATTCTCAATTCCCTCATATTTCAAAGTTTATTTGTCAGTCTTTCTACAGAAAATGTGGAAAATTAATTCATTGAACATTTATTTTATTTTACTCACAAGAAGCAGCTGCCCACAGTGAACGGATTCAAATTTTATTTTTTAAACCATACTTTTGAAGTTTGTATTATGAGCTATTCGTCTTTGATATTTTGCCCAGTGGATATCAGTGGAGCTTGTTTCTGTCAGCCACTAAGCTTGTCAAACTTTGGTTTTGGTATCTGCCTTTATTGTAATAGAAATGATCATTTTTTAAAATAAGCTGCTGTTCGGTTGTTTTTTGGTTTTTTTCAGAAGTGCCATAAAACTGAGGGAACAATAAGATGTCAAGTTTTATATTGCAGATGCTAATTTATCAAGCTAATTACCAACAAAATGCAACTAAATTGCTGATAATCTTGAGACTGATTAATTCAGCAACAGAGATATTGATGAGTATTTAAAGGTTAGGAATAGGAGCGTTATGATGCAGGATCCCCTTCCCTCTTTGGTGCTTACCACAGAAGAATTATCTCGGCACCGCATGGCGTGCACAACATTTTGACAGATACGTGTGCTGTATGCCAAATAAATTGCTGGGGAAAGGAAAGGCCAGTTTGTGCATTTCTCTGCCTGGTGTGACCATGTTGAATATTGTTAAAATAGAGGGAAAGGCTTTGCATGGCACTGGGTATTCGAATTCCCCTGTCCTGGTGTCCATCACTACAGCTCCTCATATCCTCATTTCCTCTTCTATATTACCTGTCTTGCTGCAACTTTCCTGCATTTTTCCCTCTCTCCCCTGGAAAAAAACAAGCAAACAAACTACACCACAAATGCAAACACAATAAGAGTCCCTGACTCATGGTCTTTTCCAGCTGCAGGGGAAGTATAAATGTTGCCTGAATCCATTGGTCCTTTAGTCAGAGATAACTTTTCCTCCCTGGGTAGTGGGAAGTGTGTTTCTTACGGGCTTTATCTGAGTTCTGCCTCCTCTCCTCTGGGTGCTGAGACTGCTGAGTCAGTGCTGAATGAGGTCAGTCATGATGCCCATTTCTCGGAACTGTACACCAGACTGGAACATCTTGAAATGGCATTTCTTGGGCCCTTCTCCTGCCAGCAGCACATCAGGTCCCTTTGGTGCCGAATGTATTCCAATAAAGGAGGTTAAAAAGCCTGTTCATTAATTGACTCCAGCACGGAGTTAGTCCCTTTTATAACCTGTGTTATCAGCAGAAGTACAAGCGTGGTGCGGTAAGAAATGTGATTACGGGCGAGATTTCCTGGGAGAGGAATTAGCTGGCTCTGGTGGTGATCTTCGTTGTAATGAGCACGCTGCCATCTTTATGAATGCAGTTATAGACGTACTCCCACAGCCCTGAAAAGCATCGAGCTCCTCTGCTGCCTTGCTGAGCAGCACCAACCGGGCTCTCAAAGGGTTAATCTACAGTTTACTATTGAATAACATAAAATGAGCTGTAAATAATGTAATGATATGTATTGTTAAGCTACATATACTGTACCAGGTGCAAGTACTCCCACTCCTCACTTAGATATAATCTGGGGCAGTCAACAAACACAGATGCATTTTAACAAAAAAGAAAGAGAGAGGAAAAAAAGATAAAGGAAGTATGAACAAGAAAAAAATTAAAACATATGTAAGATAATTTAACTGAGATAACGATCCAGGTAAAACCTGGCCTATTTTTCAGAGCCACTTTAACTGCACCGTGTAAAATACAATGGCATTTTGACTTGTTTTTGGAACGTGCATGAGCCAAACACGTGTGGAAACACCTTGACAGGCCTTTTGTATAACTACAAGAAAACTGATAATCCTAAATCAATTACATGGGGAAAATATGAATCTTTGAATACTACTAATTATAATGGTTATTTTTCACTTTTGTAGCACCTGCAAATGATGCCCTGTATATATAACAATGATTCAAAAAGCTCTAATTAACTGTTTATTTTTTTCTTCCTGTTTGCTGGCTGCAACCAGTCCACATTAATTGACAATTTATATGTGTCTGTGTGTGTATATAGTTATAGATGTATATTCTCTCTCCCCCCACTCTCCACACCCAAATATTTTCTATTACTTACGACTGGCTGGAAATCACACATTATTGAATTTGCTTCTTCTAGATTGGTTCTTAAAGCCTCATCAGAGACTTTTTTCTGAACTTCCAGTAACACTCAAGGGATGGAAAAATGCGGTAGAATATACTGGGCTGATCCTACCTAGTGGGGACAACTGCAGTCCCTTCTGTAGTGTGATGACATGGCTCCTGACTAATAGAGCCAGTCAGAATTCCTAACTGCGCCTACCAAATGCGAAAGAGCTGATTTTGGAAGACCTCCAGCCACAGCTTTCCACTGCTGATAGATTACTCTGGGCTATTCATGGAGCAAGATTAGCCTGACCACCATGAAGAAAACTCTTTGTTCCGTGTCATTACCTAGGACGGGTTGAACCGTGTTAAGGCAAAGCTGCATTGGTGAGCTAAATTCATACAGAAATTGGATCAGCGGTTATTCTGAAATTATGCTATTATGGCTGAAGGGAGCGGGGGCGGTGGATTCGTCGGGGTTCTAGGTAGGTAATGTGAAGCACAGCGAAGCTCAGTGGAGGGAGCGCGGGGACAGCTTGCACTAGGCACTGTTAGGATTTTTAATGTGGGTGCGAGCACACAGTTGCCATAAAATCAAAGCACAGTGGAGCTTTGTATTGAAATGAAAATGCAACTGTGCCTAGGCAGCGGCCAAAGGGTCCTGAGCCTTGGGTAGGCACCACGCACTGCGGCAGCTCCGAAGGCGCCGGGAGCGAAGGGCCGGCGCCTGCGAGGAGGCACAACAGCGCCACACAACGCGAGCGCAAGATGGCTGCTGTAACCATCTGCAGGACATCAAAGTCTGCTGCCTGATGGCAAGTGGGCTGCCAAAGCTTCTAAAGGCTTTGGCGCCTGCATGTAAATCGGATGCAAACTGTCCATCTGCTGCATGGCACAAGTGACAGCTGATTCTTTTTGCAGTCCGTAAGATGAACTAGACCTAAGCCAATCCGTCCCTGTTCCTAATCACACAAGGTTTGTCCTACCAGTTTCATTAGCCAGACACACGAGATACAGTATGTGGTTTTTCATTTTGCTCGGTACGTGACACTATAAAAAACAATGCCGGGGATGGGCTGTGAAACCAAAGGGGACACACTGCTGCTACTGCAGAGAAAGCATATTGGCAATGTTCAAAGCATATTGGGGCATAACAGTAGTCTAAAAACCCCAATATGGATTAGGACAGCTGACCAGATGTCTTGACTGACATTTTTTAACACGATTCAAGGGTGTCCCTACAGTACATAAATGCAAACTATACATCTGTGTACTTTTTTTTTTCCACTGGAAATACCATACATGGATGCTTTGATTGTAGCTGACAACTCCAGTGTGAGGAAAGAGCCATACAATGCTGCAGCTCTGGCCTTCTCCTCTGAGAAGCTTGCTGGAAAAAGTTTGACTTGGGCTTCAAAGCAAAAAGGCAAGAGAGAGAAGTTGTCTTCAGCAGAAAGTTACCTACCTCCTTTCCTCATCAGATGGGTAGTGGGAACTCGCTGGAATGCTGTGTTGAAAGTGGGGGATGAGATGTGATATGCTGTTATAATAAGGGAATGTTGTTCTTTTCTAGACTGATCTCAAATTTAGAAAGTTGGATAATCATCAAAATGGGATTACTCAGCTGTGCGATTGTTTGTGAGAGGGAGGGACCAGGAATGGTAGGGAATGGGAAAGCACTGCAGGTATATTGAGAAGCAAGGAACAAAGAGGGTAAAAGTACAAAGAGGTTTCTAATTTCTCACTTTGCATTTTTTAGAGCAGAGGTCAAATATAAAATGTAGACCCCCTTCCCTGACCGGCCTCCTAATCAAATTAAACATGAGAGGTGGCAATGGCCGGTTTGGGCCAGTGCACTGAGTCTGGACTGCTTGCCCTGTGTGTTAGTGTGAGGAGCTCAGTCAGTGTTGCTCCCTTGGTTTACAAGAAATGTTTCATGTGTATACTTCCACCCTTCCATAAACCTGAGTCAGTACTTTTCCCCTTTTGTCTCTTGGGCATTGCTGGTACAGGATTAGGAGCTCTGCAGGTAGGAAGCCAGTTTTCCCACCTGCCTGTCCAGAAACAGCTTGAAGCATGGCAACCACCCTTCTCAGCAGCTGGAGTTTATTCCAAAATATTATTCTTTGCCCCTGCCCTAGCCTCAAAGTACAGGGAAAATTGAAATCTTGCCTTCTTCAAACTGCTCCTTGTTGGTGTGTCAGAGAGGGCAGAACATAGTGTTTGCAAGGATGTAACTGAATAGATTGGTTGGTTTCCCAGTGTACTCTCTGGTTTCCTGGTAAGTGTAAAGTGGTGTCTAAATTTCTGTTTACTTTGATCCAGTTGTTTCCTTCATAAACCTTTCCTTTTCCTGGCAACTAGCTCCAAACTGCATGCAGAAACAAAAGATGTTCCTTAAAAAGCAAAAGGCCCTGTAGTACCACGAGGCCAGAGATGAAGTTCTGCTCAGCATATGTACATATGTACATACATTTTCTGTGGTGCCATTTGCTTGCCTCTACACTTTATGGACTTAACACTTTTGGTAACATAAAGCTTGTTCTTGCCAGTGAAGCTTACTGGCACTTAAGTTTGATTTTTATGTACCTGTCCAGATTTGTAACACACCCTTAAAGAAGGCTTTGTCCTGTGACATGAATTACCTCTGTGCCTATACAGATATTGTATATTTACCCCAAATCTAGGTCTGGTGTCTTAGAGGAATATTTGAGTGTAGGGAGAAAGAGTTTCTTTGAGGAACTGTTGAATGATAAATGTGGTGCTCCAGTAGGTCCCTGGACTGCAGGACCCTTGACTTGACTCCAGCTCCTCCTTGCTGCTGCAGTGGTGACATCAGAGGATCTCACAGTAGCAGCAGACTCCCAGAGACCCTGCCACTCTCCTCCCTGCAGGTGTTCTTTGTGTGGCCCTGGAAGATTCTCCAGTGAGTGGGACATCAGCACTACTTGTGGCCAGCATCCTCCCAGGCTGACCAACCCCAGGGCAGAGGGACTGCAGGTATTCTGAGCTGTGCACAACTTGCAGCTGCCCAGGGCTGCACTGCCCCATAGAAAGGATTTTCCTGCTGTGCAGGTAAATGTTTGGATGTGTGTGCCAGAGCAAATGGTCTGTGGCTGCTCCATCGTGTTCAATAATCAGCTGATGGCTGCTGTGTCGGTCACCTACATTAGGAGAGTGTAAAGAATGAAAATGAGGTTTATGGGGTTTAGAAGAGGCAGCACAAGCCTATGAAAAGATAGCTGTCTACGTTCCTGTGAACGGCAATCAAGAGAAAACTCTATTCTTGAATACAGAAAATCGCTTTAGGTCTGTGTGGTGATAAGCGCTTATGTCCCCCAAAATTAAATACTCACCAGCACTGGCAAGCTACTGATAATGTGCTAACATGACTTTTATGCTTATATTAATAACTATAAACGTGGTGATACAAACTAAAAAGTGCTAATAGCATACATTGAACTGTGGGAGTACACCACAATTCATTTGTCTTTCCCGAAATAACGTTCCTCTTTGCCGACTGATGGAAAATCACAGATGAAAATGTTCTGGGTGGAACTGATGGGAATTTTCCTTCTTTTTGGTCCTCTGTGTGTACTGTGACTTTCAGAGAGCCCCCTGAGATTGCGGGGATTTTACTGCTGAGACTGTAGGTCCTACTGTAAATCTGTACTAAACAGGCATATGTATAAATTGCTATCATGCTGTTGCATCAGTAGATCAGCTTATAGTCCCTTTAAGGTTCTCTTTGTCATGTTATTTTTATTCTATTCAGGAACTGAGCATCAAGATGGATATTTAAAACACAGCTTTAGATTTAGTGATCTACAAATATACCTCTAACCTCCATATATAGGCTATTAAATCCCACTGATTTGTCTTTCTGGACTTTTCTTATCATTATTTCCATGAAAAAGCCTATTCCTGAAAACTGGATGGGGATTTTGAGCCCCAAAAAATCTCTGACCCAGGAATGTGCCTGTCACCAATGGTCATTAGAATACTCCACACTAGACTTCCAGCTCAGCAGCTCTGCAAAACTAGAACACATCACATCTACTTCACAGCAATTCTGAGTCTCTGAAAAGTACAGTTCCCCACATCTCTGAAAATAATAATTAACATTAAATTCAAAAATATAAATAACCTGTTTTGCCAAGGATGCTCCATTTGTTCCCCATACCAGAAACTTTACTTAGAGCACAAAAAAGGGAAAAGCAACTCATTTACCTCTACCATTGAATAATGCAAAATGAGGGTGGAGATATTGCATAAACAGGTGGTGCCACTGCACTGTGACTCAGGGGCCAGGGGGCCTTCATGGCAACAATGGGAGGCAGAAGTGCATTCTGGTGATTGACTGCAGTTCTCATTGCAGATTTGCCTTGAACCCATGCCAACCATACTTCAGCAGAGGGGCCACTTAGTGTTTTTGTCCCTTTTTTTGAAATGAGGCTTAATATAAAAATGGGGGGAAAAGGCTCTTAACAATGTAAAGGCAGCATTTTTTCTTTCCTTTGATCTCAATTCAGATCTGTTCTTTCATTCTTTTTTGACAACAAATGAAAGAACTCAGTCATCGATGTTTAATGCTCTGCCACGACAGAGGAGGTACTTTCTGCTCTTTCTGCTTTTCACAGTGCAGTAGCTATGAGTGATGCAATAAAAACAGAGGGGTAAGGCCAAGTACTTATGGGTAATAAATACGTATTGAGATGTATATATTTGTTAAAGCCTGAATATCATGCAGTATATTAAACAAAATCATGTTGATCTATCCATCTGTCCATCCACCCATCTGTCCATCAAATCTCAAGGTTATCTGTGGTAGCACATGATCTTTAAACTCTGCAGAATATTTCCCTGATATCTAAACTAAGGGCCAAATCCTTTTGTCTTCACTCATTTTCCCTCGGACGACCTCCCTCTCTATGGCACCTTTGCAAGCTGATAGAGATGTAGTGGAGTCTGCATGCTGGCCCCAAGCTAGAACACATTATTGCTCAGACTGTGGAAAGGCTGATTTGGATCCGTTCTTTGCACTGCGGCAGTCCTGTGTGATCCTTGCCTGGCATGAGCTTCCCATCTCATACCAGCTCCTTTTGGGCTAGTTTTTGTGCAGTGTTAACCTAACACAAGGTTTTGTGCTCTTTTCTCTTTTTTTTTTTGACTTGTGGAAAGAAAGTGGGTCCTGACAAGATCAGGGAAAACATTTGGGACACTGCTCATTGACATTTTACCTGAGGAAAAAGAAGATTGAAGCATAGTCACAGTAAATCACACAGCAAAGGGAACGTCCTCATTTTAGACTGCAGAGCAGAGAGCCTGTGTGCTGCAATTGCTAAGGTAATGGTTGCTGCTGCTCAACTGTTTCCTCGAAATGCAGCCACTCTGCCTTTTTATTTTTGGGCACTTTTGCACGCATAATGATATCCATCCATTTAAAGGCAAATGTCCGCTTAGTTTTAATGGGTTTCTGTTCATGGAATGCCGGCAGATATTGTCTTTAACGTTTTTTTTTCTCCTTTTGTCATTTGGAGATAACTGTTGGCTTGTCATGACTCTACTGGAGGCACAGGGTACCTCTGCCCTTCAAGTAGCTGCTCAGCATCTTTCAGAACAGGGCTGCTCTGTATACATTGTGGGAAGATATAAATTTTTATGGTGTGTTTTTACAATGGATTTATCACATAAATAAGGAATGGAAGAGACCTTGCTAGTCTGTTAATTTACCTCACTGTAATATTAGATTATTCTCCAGAGTGCATTTTCTGGATCCATGGACAGTCCAATTTTAAATGTCACAAACGATGGGGGTTGCACAACTTCTTACAGGCAAATTCATAGCCTGTATGTCCTCAGTCACCTTTCAAATATTTACATGTCTTCTACTTACTCGCTTATTTTTTTATTTGAATCGACATGATACATACATGATTTTCATTTTTAACTTTCATTTATAATCTATTATCGCACTGCCTAAGAACATTTACAGGCTTTTCCAAATCTCTCTCTCTTTTTTGCCACTCTCTTCTTCTATTAATTCCTTCACTCAAATCAGATTCTTTGTATTTTATAAATACTACTTTTCCTCTTCTACTATCAAACTCTTCTCAATCAAGCACTGCCTAACATTGCCTCTACAATAAAGCAATGGCTGAGAAGGTGTATCTGTAATTTTAAAAGGACTGAATAATTTCCAGGCATCCATTTTACACATGTAACAATGTATTTGGGGAAAAAATGCATTGCAGAAAAAAACCTAATTATTAACCAGATTTGGTAACTTTCTTTAGTTTTTTTCTAAATTAAGACATGAGACATTGCTTTTCTCTTCACTCACTGTGAATATTTCCACTCTTTGTAGCTCCCAATTAAACATCATGTGTAAATTTACTACCTTTTTCAGAGCATTAATAAACTTTACTGAGTTAGATTTCAAACAGGCTTTTAGAGTATATGATCATTGTAATACTTTATGTTAAGGTGCATCTTCAAAGCTGGATTTAATGAGTCACAGAGCCTACCTGTAAAATTGTGTCTGGAATGAGTTGAAAGGGGAATCATACTTTTTTAAAACAAAAATATTTTTTGCAGAAGCTCTGAGTAAGAAAAAAAAAAGCAATATTTCTTAAATCTAGCTATCTCCCAGCTTTGCTTTTTTGCATTAATTTTTTATTTAAAAGTTTTTCATTCCACTTGGCTTGCGAACCTTGTAATAAAGTGCTTCTAGGATCAAAGGAAGCTATTTTTGAAGTATTACCTCATTTTCTTTTATTAAAATAGAGAACAGCTTTAAGTTATACACATATTTGGTCAAAATAACCCTAACCATACTTTCTGTATTTTTTTCTAAGGCACAAACTGTGGTCTGAATTTTGGGTGACAGTAATGTAAGGGGCCACAGGACCTCATCTGGAACAAAACAAAGCCGTTCTTCTGTGCAGTGTCAGAAACTCTCCACGGCATTTTCAGAAATCCTGTCTCTTAGGCAATAGCGATATTTTCATACGATGTAATTCCAAAATAAAGGCCTTGTCTTTCACTTTTTTTCATTGCAGTGGAGTTTAGGGTGCTTAGGAAATGAAGGCCAGGGCCCTAGGTAATAGTCTATTCAGGTCAGGAAGGCTAATTAATATGCAGACACTAGCTACGTTTCCAGTGTTGTGTTAGAAGACTTGGTTTATTTGGTCAATGACAAGTACAGTCTGATAGAAAAGACTCAGTCCTCGGAATAGCCATATTTACTTGCATGTACTGATGTGAGAAGGTGAGAACTGTGTCCTGTGTACATTTTAGAATAATGCAAATCTTTTAGAAGAGCTATAGCTGAAAGAGAAATAATCCATACTACATACTGGCCTAAACAAAGATGAAGAGAGAGATGTGAGATTTATTCCATCATTCCTTTACAGATTTCCCATTAGACTTTGAATAAGGCATGTAACCCTTACAAGTCATGGTCTTCTGTAAAAAGTGCATCACAGTAACTCCTATTGCAGATATGTGTGTGTTTAATGAAATTAATTCAATGAGAAAGACCTATAGCAATGTGTATCTTAGAGACTTCCCCTCTGTTACTCCTTTTGGAAACAAAAAAATAAAATTCACATAAGCCTTATTAGTGTTAGAATAAAATCCAGGTGCAATGTACCACAACATATCCATCTTAGACAGTATAGTAAGATACTGGCAGAGGGTTTTTGTGATTAATATCGTTCTTGATCATGAAAGTTATGCCAGCAGTCATTCAGGCACTCACAGACTGTATTTACCTACTACTCATGCTTACATGCCAGCATGCATCCCTGTGCCACTGCAGGCCAAGGTGGGAATCACAAGTGAGTGGAAACACCAGCCTGAACATTGCACTGAGCACTTCATCTCAGATTAGGCTCACACTGCACTTTGTACATTTGGGTTGGGCACAAATCAGTTTAGTGTGTTGGAGCCCAATTCAACAGGAGATTTCCCAAGACTGGCTTTTCCTGAGCAAAGGGAATGATTTGAGCCTTAGTCATAGCTAAGCTAATAGTGATTTCAGTGGGGAACACATGGATCATGGACCTGGCATAGTTAAGTCCGATCTCTGGTCTGTGCTTCTCTTAACATCACAGAGCTTGTAACTGCTGAGCACAGTACCAATTATGTGTAACCTTCTCTTTAATTGAATAATAGATGCAGATCTGGCCCAAGGTTTTTCTGACAGATATTGGAAAAATAAACTTGAAAAAAGAATTCTGATACATGAGTGGGAAATCCACCTTACTCATAGAGTTAAATCTACAAAAACCAGCATCAATTGCAGGGTAATGCTGTAAGATGTATCAGTGTCTGTAGCAATCTATTTCTGGAAGCCACATCACTGCAAACCATTTGTATGTTAGACTCATAAAGCTACTTGTGGATTTAAAAGATGTTATTCTCATTAATGATATATAAGTAATGTGAGTCAAGACATTGCTTGTCACTTTAATAGAAGTCAGTGGCTTGTCTGAGAGATGGTGTCTGTGGACTGTGCACAAGAAGGTACATAGTGAAATACAAAATTAGTCAGTTTTGTCCAATCCAGACACTATTTTACAGATAAAATTTCGTTTTAAAAATAGAAGCAAAGGCTAATAGCTAAAGGTACCAAACATTTTACTTTGTTTTATGAATCACTGGTTCTAAAATACAACGACAGAGAAACAACCTGGGATAATACAGCCAATAGGCTGATCAAGGACTTCAAAGCATCAGTGGGAACACTCTTATTGACCTCACTGTGGCTTGGATTGGGCCCCAAATTATTTTCATTTTTGCAGTTTAAAACTGCAATCAGGCTGATTCCTGGACCATATGGTTCATCAGGAATGGAAAAATTGTAGTGACTGTGGATATGAAAGCAAGTATTTTCTTAGAAAACTAATAAATAGTACATATATGTTGTGTCATTCATTTAAAATTCTTATATGATTAAACATTGATTCTTCCTCTAATTTGTGTACTGTTTGGTTTTATTTTTCATCAAGAGGTAATAACAGGGCAATAAATATTTCTCAATTCAGCACATGTCTAAAACAGATTGTTATAAAAATACCTTTAATTTGGGTTTATTTATAAAATTTTACTATATAGAAGTCATTTCTAGTTACATACATTTTAGGGTTAGGACTACTGTATTCTTCTAAGGGAAAGCATTTGTTTTTTTTCCTATTGTTTGAGCAGGCTTTTTTGTTCTGCCCTTCTTTAACAATTTAGAATGTAAATTGATTAGGAATGTTCTGAATTAATGGAGACTTTCTGTTTTGCTCTTAAAATTTAGCTCTTAAAGTACATTTTCCTTTACAAGGTTTTGATATATTTGAGGCTGTGCAACTGTTACTCAATATAAGTAATGTCTGGCCACTGGGAAAACATATATTTATTTACAATAAAAACTGACATATTAATTATTTCATTCAGTAGAAAAGTATCATCATAAAGGCTGGGCTTATATAACATACAGGCATCACAGCAAAAATCATAAATACTATACTTCTGTTTAGCTTGACAATGGCAGGTAATAGACTATCATTTTTGTTCCCTTAGCTACTGTATCCTTTTCTATCCATCATTCTTTATTGTTATTATCACACTTATTTCAGCATTCCTATATCAGCAGCATTTAGTGACATTGCAAAAACATGGTTCAGAAAGGCTGAACTTTTAATTGTGATGAGAAATAAGTTAGCTTAATTATTCTATGTAAGTAGAAAAGATGTGGTTTGTTCTTCCTAAGTCCTTCCTTCCTAATCGCAATTCAACACCCTTTTTAAGCATTGCTATGTATGAACTTCATGCTGCTAGACAAATAAATTCTTTGGAAAAATGCACATTTTTATTTGGAAATAATGCCATCTCTTTGTTAGATTTGCAGCAATCCTATTTTGCCTCTACTGTTTTTAAGTCGAAAATGAAAAATTATTTAGAAGATGTTTGTGCATCATATTGTGCTGAATGGTATGTAGGTCAGCATGCTGCACCATAGCAGATAAGGCACAGTGAACAAGTGTTCTATGTACTTACAAGCAAATATCAGTCATAATAGAAGTAGACAGATCTACAAGAGCGTTTTGGCTTAGGAAATGTTTCTTGTCATTAGCATTTAAAAAAAGCTATGAGATTCAGGCCTATCAGCACCGATTCACAGCAAAGCCTGGCTTGCACAGGTTGTTATCTGTTCAGTACAGAGGTGCAGCTGGTTAGCAAATGGATTTGCAGATTTTTTTTTTTTAGCAGGGATGAGTAAAAAGGCAAAGAATCAGGTACTTACAACCCATTCAGAATGTAACAATTTTGTTTGTGTTATAAACCAAACCTTCTGTTTTTTGCAAACTGCATTATTTTTAGAAACAGAACCAAGAAAAAACGGCTGATTTAAAAAAAAATCTTTATTCATATTCCAGTTTCCCTAAGGGCTCCAATATCCATGAAGTAATACCAGCAAAGGGAGCAATGAAGACTGCAGACTTCCATGATTCAGTTTACGATGCTGCTTTATTGTGTTAGCAGTCAAGTCAAAAGGCAATATCTAATATTTTTAATTTTTTGTTTCTTCCTCTATGTGTTCTCAGAAATGTGAAGGGCAAAATATATGACTGATTTGCTCCCTAATGCCGTGGCTGAAGGTTAGGGTAATGTGGAAGTGGAATCATTCCTCATGGAGATAATAATCAGGGCTGATACTGAAAGTAGCTCAGTTGTACCTGAATTGTAGGGTGCTGTTCTGCACAGCTGTTTGCAGGGTGGTAGGGATGGCTTTTCTTTGTAAGGAAAGATGTTATGTATGGGCTAATACTTAGCAGGTATGTGAATGCTCTTATTTTCTGTATGGCAGAGAAAAAGGCTATAAAGTGAATGGAAATGGGCATCTCAGAAGGCTTTCTTGGCCAAGGTAGGACTGGTGAAAGGGCTGTGTAAGTGCATGTCCTCCTGCCAGGCCTGCCTGTAAAGGGAGTGACCAACACAGAGTGACACAGCGAAGACCATAACTTCTGCTTGAGCTTCCACTCAATTTGGAAAGGACCATGGGATAATTGTTAACCTGCTTCCAGTGCTTGTTAGCTGAAAAACAGCTTCATAGTGTATTGAAAAAGCTTTTGGTTATAACCAGAATCTTTCCATCACAGAATCATAGAATATGCTGCATTGGAAGGGACCCATCAAAGATCATGTAGTCCAACTCTTGGCCCTGCACAGGACACCCCAAGAATCACACCATGTGACTGACAGCATTGTCCAAACACTTCTTGAACTCTGTCGGGCTTGATGGTGACCACTTCCCTGGGGAGCCTGTTCCAGGATCTTAACTTACACTGCTGGACTTGAAAGCATGTGTCAGACAGAGTTCATGCTTTATTTATAGCAGCATCAGCATTCACTGAAAGGAGGATGGGAATGGTGGCACACCTGAAAATCCGAGGGCTGGAAGAGTCTTTCAGTCAAGGTGCATGTGGGCTCTGTCAGATACCTGCTACACAGACCCTGTCAGCAAAGGTGGCAACCAGCCAACCAAACGAACAAGAGAAATGACAACACAGGAGTTCAAACATCCCAAACAATAAACACAAATGGACTCAGTAAGTCACTGGCCCTCCTCAACTTGTTTTCATGGAGCGATCAAACTGCTCCAAATTTTAGAGCAGTGCTAAAGGTATTTCTCCTATGTATGAATCAGACATTAACATTTCATGAATACCAGCCTTGGACAGTGTCCAAACAGGAACTAGAAACGTGTACATTAAGGAGTGCATTGCTGAGTCCCTGCAGGCAGAGAACCAAATCTTAGAATGAAAGGAATAAATATTAGTGAACAAGTAGGAATGAAAGGATTTGATTGAATATGTAAGGACTATATAAGTGCTGAAACTATGAGGTGAAATACACAGTAAATATTTGTATTGTTGACTTGCAAAACAGAAAGAAAAGATATTTATAGCTGGACAAGTGAGAACAAAAAGGAATAATAAGTAAAGTGCCATGGAAAGTAGTGCAGCTTAATATTTAGGTTTTGATTTTGCACAGAGAAGTGCTAAAATTAGACAAATAAATTCATCAGGTGAGTATAATTCAGAATGGACTATGCTGTTGTAGTTCTGCTTTTTAGGATACTGCTGCCTTATTCCAGGTATTTTAGTTGTGAATCCAATGACTCACAAAGTGTGAATCTCCTGATAATACTTTCAGGTAAGACTGAAAACAAGAGAAAAGCCTCTCCAAATTAAGTTACTTACAATGTCTGCTAGTCTACTATAAAATTAGCTCAAATTTGCCAAGTTAAAATTGTGTTCTGTGTTTCCTGGTCTAAGTACAGCTCCGTGAATTTAATAGACATGGTATGGGTTTACCAGAGAGCAATGTTTGGCTCAGGAACTACAAAGAGAAACACCTCCAACACAATTTTATTACCTTAGTATCTTGTATTGAACATTTTACTATTGAGTATAGTGGCAGGTCTCTACTAGTGCATACTAGTGCATACTAGTGCATACACTGATAAAACATTTTTATAAGCTATATCTTTGATAAGATTCTCACCCTTGTTCGTGGAAGTTGAGCAAGATTCCCTTGCTCTTATGTCTGTTCAATAATGATACATGATCTGTTGGAAAGAAGGAGGTAGCAAAAATTCTATGCAGATTTTTTTGAGAAAAGTATCCTACAGTATAACCATTTTTAACATATAACCATGTGGGAATGTCTGTACCATGAATTTAAAATTTACTTTGCTATTGGTTTAATGTAAATTTTTCAGTTAAGTATTCATATATCTGTAGATTTTGTTATTGTTAATTTATTGCTCACCTTATCAAAGTTTATCTACTGATGGAAAGTAGATTCCCTTCCCTGGAAAAAGCCAAAGTAGGAAGCTATGATTTTCCCAGATGGGCTGAAGTTTATGTATTAAAAATAAAGGTAACAAAAATACTGAACCATCTCAACAGAGATGTGAAAATACAGTGCAGATGACCTGGACATCAATGTGAACTTCAAAATAGGTCCTGCTCCATAAATATACCATGTCCTTTTCATTTGCACCACCTTTTCCTCCACCACCTATCTAAGCAACTGACAGTCCCTGACAGCCTGGGAGATGGACTGGACTTTGCATAGAGAAACCCAGGCTTGCATACACACAGAGGGAACCTTGCTTCAACAGAAATGTATTTATATCAAACCAGCAAATTATGAAATGTAGTTTTGCACTAAAGCACAATTTAAAGGTATGTAATAAGAAATGCAGCCCACTTCAGGGCCAATTTATAGATCTAATAATACCTTTCTTTTTAGTAGTAATGGAGATATATTTGATTGTGCATATAAATTTATAAATAATATATCAATGAAAATAAAGGATGACATCCTAGAAATCAGTAGAGAAATTCCTATTCACTATAAGGGGTAGATTTAACCCAAAATTCTCTGTGATGTTCCAAATTCAATGTAATTCTTTGTCTCTTTGTCTCACCATAAGTTTGACGTTTTCAGATTGTTGTGGAAAAACATGTCTGAGGCACACTAGGACATAGTTTAGTTATAAGATCTCGCATTAATCACAGCTCATGCTTATAACATCTATTATCTTAGTAAGAGACATGACCAAAAATCATTGCTAAACCCACAGCATCAATTAATGACATGTTGCTTTGCTCATGCTGTAAAACAGGTGCCACCCCAGGGAAATAGATGGGGGCAACAGCTGAAGACTCAGGGTGCATTAGCCCAGCTCTGGCCATGTGGGCAGGGTTGTGTGAAGCATGGGCAGAGCAGCACCTGGCCCAGACAGCCGTCTGTGGTTAGCCCTTGAGTCTGCTCGCTCTACAGGGCTTCCTGGCAGCTGCTGTTCTAGCAATGGCAAAATGAGGGAATGCCACCTGTGAGAGGCAAAAAGTCTCAAGATAAGCTCTTTGCCTCAACAGCTGCTACCTGCACAGAAGAGCTGCAGGTCTTTTTTTTTAAAGCGAGATGAGTGCAGCAATAATGCAGGTCAAGGCAGCCTCTCTGGGGAACATAGGGAACTGAACAGTTTGCTGTGTCTCTGCCTCTTAAGACCTACTACCTCAGTCCCACTGCAGTCAACCTTAAGTTATCCAGCTCGATTCAAATCCACAATATCCTCCATATCCTAAGGAGTGCAAGGCTGTGTTAACTGAAGAACGGCTGTCCTGGCTGCTGAGATAGTTGCTTTTGTTATGAGCATGGCTAAGTTTGTCAGATTGCAATGTAATGCAGAGACATGGTTCTATGTGTCAGTAATGATGTAAAGTGTTTCCTCATGACTTGTAATGCTTTTCCCACTTACACATGTAATGAATGAGGAAACCATTGTGGGCCATGTTTGCAGCAGCATTGTAGCTGGCTCTCCATGTTTGGAAAACTGAGGTCAGAACATCAGCTGTTTTAAAATGATGTTGTGTCACTGTGATAAACTGAATTAAAGCAATTTACACCAGCTGAGGACTTGGAACTAGATTTTTAGGAACATTTGATTAAAGAATCTTAGAGCAAAACTCTCTCTTAGGCAGTTCCACATTTTACATGCAATGAGGACATGTACCTGATGTATTAGAGGGATAAAAGTAAACCAAACCAGAAAAACAGTACACTATTAGTCTGATGAATTTCACGCAATTGGTTTCCAAAGCTGGGTAAGTCAAGCCCATATGTGTAAATAGAAATCCAATGATTTTATAATTTCAAAAGCAGGTCATCAGAACTTGACCTTGCTTGCACCAGTACTGCTGATATCTTTGATCTGAGTGACAACAGGATCAGGGCTTTACTCATCACAGAGCTGAATTCAGCCTTACAGCAAGTAGAAAAAGAGGTGAGAGATGATAAGGAAATACATCTAATAATCTCATTTTAGGTTTCACATTATTTTATCATAGCTGCTCTGAAGTATGGCACTAAAAACTGGTAAACCAAATACTCCCACTAAGAGCTGATGGAGAGCACCTGCTTTTTACTGTATTATATAAAAAGCTTTGAAAGAAAAATTAACAACAAAGCAAGAACAGCTATAAAAAGGTAAACCATGAAAAATGACTATGTTCAGGGACAGAAAACAAATACCAAACAGCTCATATCCTGTATGGATAAAAAATATTCTACATATTGTCAGTAAGCCAGCACATATAGCGTATTGTTCTTTAAAACATTATGGATCGAATTTGTAAAATCCTTCACATTTTCTTTTTTTGCTCAGAACATATTGTCACTTATCTAGAGTCAGTCAGAGGTAGGATTTTCAGAATATGTCCGAGCTTGAATAGTTCTATTTCCATTCAAAGCTGAGATTCCGTTTCTTAAGTCTTCTTTAAGAGTCATTAGTGGAGTATACTGCACTGGAACAATGGGAAAAGAGGCCAATTTTGAGCAAACAAAAATGGTAAAAACATGATGCACAATTGCTTGATGGCTAGGTTATAGCTATTAGCACTTGTAAAACTGTGGATACAATTAATGAAGCATGTCTGGGACATCCCCAGAAAATCAGATATATGGCTGTGATTTGACAGAGGGCTTCCATATATGTCTTCCATATAAATATAAGGAATGGGTAAAAGAATAGGCTTAGGGGAGAGGAAGAGAAGAGCTTGAAGGTGGCAAAGAGAAAATGTGATTAAGCAGGATAATGAATTTCTGGGGAGGGTGGTGGTGTGGATATCCTTAGTAGGTGTGATTTATAGGTGAAGATGCGTCTTCTGGAAGCTCCCAGGAGAAAGACTGATTCCTATGCTGGTAGCATGCCTTGAAAAAAGAAGGGTTTCATCCCTTTGTTGCCTTGTCTTCATTGGTATTTTAATCAATCTTTTAGTCACACCAAAAACCCCCTTATCACAATCCCTGGGCGCAGTCTTTATGTTTCACCATTAGATTCCATTCTGGTAGTACCAAAGCAACATAGATTATTTAGAATAACCTTCTTTATTACTGTAAGATCTTGTGGTAATCTCTTTTGGTCCACAATCAACAGTTAGAGAGGTCCCCACAACTGAACAAGGTTCCTATCTTAAAAGACATTTTGGAAGTGAAAAGCAGCCTTCACTGGGTAACTGGTTCAGCCAGCCCATTTGCTGGCTTATTCTTCATCCCAATTCCTTTTGCCTGTTTGTTCACACACAAACCACAGAACTCACTATCCTGATGTGACAGAAAGTAGTGCACTTATTTAGGCATTTTCAGGAAACAACAACAGCTGAATTAAATAACTCTGCTGGATGGCAAATGTTGGAAAGCACATATATATATATACACGTGTACAAATACAGGCTTTTAGAAAATCTCATTTGGCAGATTAATAGCCTGAAGACTCCTGAAACAAAATAAACATGCAAGTAGTGATTGATATAGAAAACCATTTTCTTCTGATTAAAGTGTCAGTTCAGCATAAACAGGGCAGAATAGGGCTTTTAAAGAGAAGGTGGTGAACCCCTTACTCACAGTGCTGTGCTGCTCCTCAGCATGCAGTGACAGAGGGGGTCATGCAGCTACTTTTTGGAGTAATTGTTCATGTTGTAAAAAGCAGAGGTTTATGAGCTGGGGCTTTGTCATTGGGTTATGAAATTAACTGATTTGTGCATGTATTCCTGTAGAGTCAAGTATTTTATCAGTATGGAGTGCAAGACATGAAGGCCATTCCTGTGCCACAGCTGTCTGAAGTGTATATGTGAGGTGAACAAAATGAAGTGAAAAAGAAATTTATGCACAGAAAAAACCCCTCTAAAAAAGGAAGGGAAACTGTCCTTGATGTTAGAGCTTGTTTTGCTTTATGCAGGAATTCTGTTGTTACTTTTGAAAATGTAAAAGCGGTTCCAAAGCACATTGGCACGTGCATGAAACTGCAGTACTCACTTGGCACTGCCTGTTCCCAGTGCTGGCAGTGCGGCACATAGACCTCTTTAGCCTCTTCCTCTGTTGTTTTCTGCACAAGAGCCAACCATTGTGGCTACTCATGAGGCAAGGCTGGCAGCTGAAGAACCCAGATGCCAAGCTCTGGATTGTCTGTCTGTTCAGTTTGTGGCTGGTCTCTTCCCTGGCATCTGCCCTGGCATTGCAGCAGGCTGTGTAACCGTCTGTGGAGTTGGGTTCAGGATTAGTCTTCTGCTGGATAGCATGCTCTCCTGGTCACTGTTTGCCTTTGGAATTACTCTTGATTATGAGGAACGTGTTTCTCTCCTGCAGACTCCACCCAGGACGTGTGTGCTTTTGCAGCGTTGTATGGTGGATGAGAAAGAATGGGCACTCCCCTCCCTTGGCACAGCACAGTTGTCGCTTTACAGCAGAGCATGGTAATTTCAGCCACATAAACCCAACCATCTCCTGTCAGCCAGGAAAATTTTCAAGTTGAATGTGATAACACACTTGTATGTCTTTTATGTGGCTGAGCCCCCAGGCCCCAGCAAAGGCCTGAAGAATGCCATCTCTGGTTTGTGTCAGCCCAAATGCCTGCAAGATCCTGCTTGGGCTCTGGCTGATTTTTAATCCACTGTAAGTGTCACAGCTGAGCAATATGAGATGGTTGTTTCTCCTTTGGGGTATTTAGCTTTGATATCAAGGAAGTTCAGCAGGCAATTTAAGTGAGGGAAAATTCCAGGACAACAGAAACACTGCTGGTGTGTGCCTGAAGGAGTAAACTGCCTTTTCTTGTCGCTTATTAGTGTAATGTTGTTATACCTCATGCCAACAATCCTTAATTTTTAATATGTATTCTTCTGTCTTTCTTCTCTTTGACCTAGAGATTGCCAACTGACCAGAATCTGCCAGTCTCTGGGTCAAACTTTGTCACTGCATCTGCCTAATGCTGGGGTGAGCAAGGGAAAGGTTTCCTGTATTGTGATCAGACTCTTGCCCCACTCACATAACACTCACCTGAAGATTTTCAAAGGGCGTTTCTTTCCTCTGGAGCCCCCTCTACCTTAATCTATGGATTGGTATAACTCTAGGTCACTGCACCTGCATGTGCATGTGTTGAGAAAGGCAGGAAAAATTGGCTAAAACACTTTAATGCAAAACCTGTTTTGAACCCTTCTAGTATTATGAGATTGTGTTTATAGATATTATGCCAGAATGTTTCTAAAAGAAAGTTTTTTCAGTGAGAAAATAGAGAAACAGATTGTTTAGCAGTCCTTTTGCTGTTAAGCAAATCTGTAAGAGGAACATGAAGGGTGTGCCTCATTCAACATTTGTGGATCCTGGGCTAGTTGTAGCATTGTAAAATCATAGAATAGTGTGGGTTGGAAGTCCAGCTCTCACTGTGAGGTGCAGGGTCATCTTGAATGAAATCTCTTTGCTCAGAGCCCTGTCCAACTTTTTTGGCCTTTGAGTGTTTCTGAGGCTAATGGACAATGTGAGGACTCATACACTTTTTGTAAATATTATTTGTTATGAAACTTCTGAGAAGACAATACTGGGATAGAGGAACCATTGCTTGGCTCAGCTGGACATCTTATGCCACTGAACACCAGCATGGCTGTAACAGTAGCTGGAAATGAAGGCAATGCAGCATTACCTGCATTTGTTCTTTTCTCTTTTGTACTAGCTCGTATTTCAGGTGTCTCATACCCCCTATTCTTTCGTACAGCTAGGAGAGCAGAAGTGCAGGAGGAAGCAGCACAGTGTAGCTGTGTGACTGATGACCCAAGGCCACAGACAGTAACACTGGTATGCTCTCACTGCATCAGGAGACATTGTCACACCATCTATCACAGCCTGCCATGAGCATTGTGTTGCCTACCCGTCAGTTCCATCACATCCAGAGCAACTACATATCCATTGCATCTCCTGGTTTTTTTTAATGCAAATTACTTTCAAAAATATTTCTGCTTGGAGCTGAAAACACTCTGAGAAAGGCCAGTGTTCATGTTATTCTTTCTGACTGGAGGCAAAGAAAAAGTGGCTTTTCAACAATTCATCAAATTCTGTTTGGACCAAAGAACTTTACTAGGGTGTTGTGCCAGGCTACAATGCCAGCTTTCAATAAGATGTCAAAAGATAATTGAAACAGAAATTTCATACTCAAAATACTACCAAACAAAGCCTTTCCCAATATTTTAAGAATTAAGATCATCTATAAATCTCAGAAACAGCATGTCACATGGTCACAACCACTGAATAAGAAGCCTATTAATTTATTTTCTAGTTAGTACCAATTTTAATATTATTAAAACCAGTTCTCTTTGTTTATAGAATACATTTTTGGTATCATGAAGAAATAGAAAATTTTCAGCCTCCCATAATGATCAAGTTGTTTTAATAAGCTTTGTCATAAGAACCTTTTGGTGATTTCTAATGTGTAATTTGCTTGCTGTTGGAATACAAAATAGCTCATAAAATTCTGGAAAAAAAAAAGGTAATTTTCTAGATCTAGTTTGGATTCTACTTCTACATTTTACAGCAAGTACAAATTCTGGCAACAGTTTGCACAGGTAAACATTTCTCACTTTGAACCTCACACTGTATAAACCCTTATAAACTAGTCATAAGCCTCTTGTGTGGTTCAGACTGCTAAGGTTTTTCACTCAAAGCTTCTAATCTATGATGGCCTTTAAATCTATTCGCAAAGTTTTTCATGTCTGTAGCCTGTGCAAATGACCAGAATTGTGTTGCTTGTACTGGTCATGGGGAGCTGATGTTCACGCTAAAGAAGGTTGTGACCACTTGGCTTGAAGTGCCCTCCTGCCCCAAAAAACAGGGTGATGCTGCAGCATGGCTTCAGGATGGTGTGTGAAGTGCTCTGAATTGTGGATGGAGGCAGAATCAAGAGATTTTCATTTTACCCACCACATGCACTGCGTTTATTTTATACTCCTTTCACAGTCTGATGTAAATCACCAGAAGCAGATGCTTATCACTTTTTGCATCAATAAATCCCTTCTCAAAGACTGAAAATATATATTAGTCATCAAGTCATCATTTGTTTTGAAAATCCAACCTAAAGAACAAAATATGGAAACATTATCACTATTTGAAATTATATTTGGACAACAAATGACAGATGTATGTTGGTGTTGTGTTTACCTCTTCTCTTTAATCACGTCATTTTACAAAATAAGTAATTTTGGTCCCTCATTCCTGAAGAATTTAGGCAGTAGTGGTTGAACCATGTTGATAGTATATAGTCAATTTTTTTGGTACAAACCCCTTTAAGAATAAGTTGGCAGAAAAAAAAATTATTTGAAACCTCATTAAAAGGAGCAGCTAAGGTTTGGCACAAACAAATCTCAGTGTGGGAATTAATTATATTTCACCAAATTAAAAAATATCTGTTTGTTTCTTTTAAAATTATATCGGTGCAGCAACCCCCCCATACCTCCTCCCCCAAAGTATAGCTGATCTGCTGGTTTTGATGCTTTTTTTGTGCTTGTAGAATTCCAATATAGCTTCTATTTAAGATGAAATTTGGCAAGTGATTAGACCATAATATGTCTAAATGCTTTGTGTATTTTGAAGTAAAAAAAAATATAAAGAGCTGAGATAATAAAGCTCCAAAAGTTGCTGCTGTGTATGCATTGCAAGTGCTTTTCAAAGAAGTTTCATAAGATTTTTAATTAGGTGGCTAAGACTATACATGGTAGACTGGAACTGTTTGGTCTGTGGGGTAAATAATGTGCATTTTAAAAACATTTATAAATACATATTCCCCCACTTGACAGTGCTATTCCAGTCCACTGAGTAAATAATGCATATTTTTAAAAATTCATAAATACATATAATATGTAAAAAAGCTGCCCAGATACCGTATTGGTGGGACCTAGAAACTTGGATGGTGCTGAAACAGACACAGTCCCCAAGGATAATGATACATACTCTGTAACCTCCCATGAAAATTTTCTTTCACAATAAAGCAAGGAAGGAAATTCTATAGACCAAATTGCACTCAAATAAGATGAAGGCTGTGACGCAGACCTCCAGAACTCTGCAGAGTAAAAGCAAAGTCTGCCTTTGTCCTCAGATCATGCTGCTGAGTTTTTTTAACTCCATTCCTTTCTTTTCCTTCTTGTTACCTTAAGCACAGCATGATTTAAGAAAAGAGGGTCAGCATTCATGTTTCATTTCTTGAGCCCTGTGAATCTGAATACACATGATTATTCAGATAGAAATGTTTTGTTTCTCTTCATGAGTTTTCTGGATTTGGGTTTTTTAAAATTAATTCCTCAATTAAAGGAATGTAGGAGTAATCTCAAACAGTCAGAAACCCCTGGTTCG
The DNA here is from genome assembly GCA_013396755.1 of Sclerurus mexicanus. Lineage (NCBI taxonomy): Eukaryota > Metazoa > Chordata > Aves > Passeriformes > Furnariidae > Sclerurus > Sclerurus mexicanus. The sequence continues at coordinate 1,431,916 of VWZF01000805.1, forward strand.
ATGCAGAAAATGCAGAACGTCTGAGTAAGAAGTATAGATGAATAGGTCAGGGCTTTCACTTTTGTAGTCTGTTACACAACAAAATGCTGAAGCACACACTAAACTTAAGTGTGTGTTTATACTCACTCCTATTCAGCAAAAACCTTAAATACATCCCGCAATCAACTTTAACTGGAGCATATGTTTATGTTTTTCTGAGTCAGTGCTTAAAGGTACACCAATAAAGGAGACCTGACTGAATCTCTATCAGCAAGATTAAACATTATTAAGGCATGTAGTTGTACTATGTGGTGGTCAACAAATCTCCCTCCTTCTCTGTGCATTTCTTTACAGGTACACAATAAGGTGTCCCCACTGGGAGCAAATTCTGCCCAACCTGAATGGCAGCACTTCATGTCATCCTGAATTTCACACAGAACAGAAGAAAATGAGACCCCAAAGAGAGCTGGATAGCAAAATTGTCCGTGAAATTATAGGGATCGAGTCTGAGAGGAAATGTTATGAATTTTAACCTCTGGTTTTGTTTCTTTGGGGCTTTTTTGTTTTTTTTTTTTATTTTTTCCCTCCCTCCTTCTATACAGAGACCACCTTCATGTGATCTGGTTCCTTAGTGATATTATTTCTGTGTGTATCTTTATAATATTTTCTTAGCTTCTAACTACTGTATTTCTGCACAGTTTCGTATCTGCTAGCCCCAGCATTTACAGCCTACGAAAACCTCATAAATCTACTTCATTTTTCTAATAAGACATGAAAGTCCTTAATTGGCCTTAATGAAATGCACTTAAAGGGCAATAAACGTGTTTAAGCCCCTCTTTCAGGGTGAGCTACAGTACTCTCACTCTGCTCTGTTTTAGCCTTTGTGGTAATTAATCACTTATTCATATGTGGCACATCAGTAACAAGATCAAGCAACTACTGCACAATTGCATGATAATAAGCTGCTCATATATGTGTCAAGATTTAGCAATCCTTTTTAAAGCCTAATTTAAACTCATTTTACAACTAAGCAGGCTGCTTCTCTGAAGTATTTCTACCCAGTATCTTTTTTACATATTGCTGCTGAAATGCCATCTTTTTATTTTGTTTATAGAGCTGCGTTTGCCTTAAATCTACTCATGGCACCAGAGTGAATTACAGCAATGTGAGAGCCTTACCATTGTATTTTTCAAAGGCTGTATCTTTGATCCAAGAGCAGTCACCCTTACATAGAAGGAAAGGCCACAGAATTAGCATCCATTAGGATAATATTTTTAAAAAGTAATGAATTACAGTGAAGGCTTATTTTCCAGGCTGCTGAGGCTCTGTGCCCTGTGAACCTCATTCTGTTTGCCTCTGTCAGGGGGCAAGAGCACAGTCTGAGTGAAGGGAACCAAAGCTATTTGCTAGGAGTCCAGCCTTCAATTCCTGGCAATGAATCTACTCCTAAAATCTGATTTGTATTTGCTGTAGTTTCCAGAATTTCCTTCTTCAGACACAGAGAAGTGTATATGTAAGAATCTGAGTCTAAGTAATATTGACAATGTCTTTTGCTGATCTAGTGGACTGAGAGGAAAAACAGCAGTGTCCAAAATGTTTCTGAGACAAATACTTGCTTTTACCTGCCAGGTATTGTACCCCACAGTGACACACTCATAGGAAGTGACCTGGCCATTTATATTTGGTTTCCAAACAAAAACAGGGTCAAGGCCGTGCTTACTACTTATCAAAGCGTAAACTGGACATGTCATTCTCCGTGGATTATCTCACATGGAAAAGTTGTTAAAGACTTTATTTTTAGTTTCAGTTTTGGAATTCTGGAGCCTATTTTGTATGAATCTGTTTCCCAACAGCAGTAAATAGAGCCTACAAAGTCATATTTAGATTTCTAATGATTAGTTGATGTCTTGTAGGCAATCCCAGTTCTTCAAAAGTTGTCTGTTGTCACATTTGATCTACAAGAAGCAGTTTGTATTTTGTATTATTAGTGCAGGCACTTATAGAGGCCAGTGTATGGGCACTTTAAAATCACGTCTTAATCCAGCTCCCCACAGTAACCTGGATACGGTAAAAACAGAGAGAGTCATATGTGCATGTGCCTGTGGGAATGTGTGTCTTGGCTATGGTAAGGTTGTCAGTAAATCTACAGACATGTCAAGTCTGGCAGCTCAAGATCAACAACCATGTATATTTTCTGTTTTAGACTCCATTTTAGTAGGGAGATGGGAGAAGGAAGAACACAAGCCCTTTTCCTAGTCATGCTCCCCATGCAAAGAAAATGGACCCATATCATCTGTATTTAACAGCTTGTGGGAAACTCCTTGATTGAGGAAACTGTTCCAAGAGGGATAGTAAGGTACCTTGAGTCTTTTTGTTATAAAAGCTGCTTATGTTACGTATTGCTGATCAATTAAAACTCAGAAGCAGAACACAACAGGTTTTTGTCAGTCTTGAAATACCCTCATACCCAGAGTTAAGCAATTTGAGGAAAGAGTCAGATTGGGAAAATGGAACACTTAACACCCTATCAAAGTTTAAACTCTTTTCAAAAGTGGAAGACAACTAGGGAAGGTTTAAATGATTCCTTAATCTGTAGCTGTGAGCAATTGGGATGAGCAGGAAGGAAGGCAAGATGGCCTTATTCCAACAGTTGCTCGTTCTGCAGTAGCTAGTGTTGTCCATACTTTGCTAGCTCAGGCAGAGGACGCTAAGCTATGAAATACTACCTCAGAAGTTTGAGGATTTCTGCACCACAATTAAAAATGTGATGGAAATCCATTCATTTAACAGAAGATATAAAAAAAAGGTGGAAACAATGGAGAATTTTGAACTTGACTAAATCTGAAGACTCCATTTCAGTTCTTGAGGCACTCAGTCTCTCTGATAAGAACCAGATGGTGCCCACAATCTGGGACAAGACACTTTGAGAGATGTTATGGGAAATCCTAAAATTAACGTTTGACAAAGCTATTCATACTTCTCAAGCACAGGAAGCCACTTGGTCGTAATAGATTAGGAGAAGCTTATGGGAGGTCATGGGTGCTCTGAAGTGTTGGATGTGGCACAGAATGTAAAATGCTACCTCAGGAAGCAATGTGGATGGTGATGGGGACAGGGAGGAGAAAGCTGCTAAAAATATCCCCAGTACACACTTTAAGGAATAATTCTCAGCAATAGATGTGATTTTTTTTTAAAAAAAACTAAGAACATGATTCCTAAAGTGATTCAGAGATATCTATTAGAAAGAATACACAAATATAATTTAGAGGTTGGAAAAAGTCTCACAGAATGACTAGAGAATTTTACACTAGGCTTGTGTTCTTGCTACAGTGTGCTATGAAAGCCAAAATTGATATGGGTTAAAAAAGGGATTGTACTACCAGTCATGAATTGCAACCTTTGGTTCAAGAAGTCCTTAAACCAGATGGAAGCCAGTAAAAAAGCATACCAGGGAATCAACTCATGCCATTGCTCATGCCATCCCTCATCCTCTTTCTGTTAGTATTCACTGCCAGTCAGTGTTGGAGATAAGGTATTGGGAAAGACGGACTTTTGATATGACCGTGTATAATGACATTATAGTAAACTGAGAAAGCTATAAAAGTTTATTCCTAAGCCAGAAATGCAGTCCAAGTCAAAATAAAAAAAAATACCAGTGGCACAAGGAAAATTAGCATTAATTTGTTTATATTGGCTAGAAAAATCCTTGCACTCGTCCTTAACTTTTAATTTTATTCTTATTATTTCTTTGGGGTATTCTACTAGAGAGACAAAGGAGACTGCATATCAAATCTGTACACTTCACACACAGTTCATAAATGCCTGATGCTGGATACAAGATAGATGTCTGAAATTTACACTATTTGAGGTTTGAAATAAGGTTGAAGATGCAACGCTGTTGATCCCATTATGCAGCAAATTTGTAGAAAGCCAGGACTGAAAAATATGAAAGAGTCTCAATTCATGTAGGCTGTAGTCAATCTCATCTCTATTTAGCAGTCTTAAATTACAGAGCAGCACTAACTAATCAGACATTGGTTATCAACTGCTACCATTTTGTTCGGCTGAAAACTGTAAACCGGGATACTTACATTGTTAGAAAGTAACATCAGAATCCCCAAAGACTTGCAGAAATAAAAAGGGACAGAGAAAGCAAAATAGGATTACTTGGAACATGGGAATTCCCACCATGTCGTGAAAATGATGCTATGTATAGCTACAATACAAGAAAAGAGGCAGAACTAGCAGTGGTGTCACAAAGAGAAACCTCAGGGTTGCAGATCATTGTGCTTTTGTAGTTTTTCATCCCTGAGGAATGTACAGTAGGGATGAATTGATAGCTGATGGGCTTAGTACTGTCTGTCAGCAATGCTGCTGATGTAGCTACCTATGGGTCTGCAGAACAGAACAACAGAGGCCACTGGTGCAAGCTGGTCTATTTTTTCTTATATTCTTAAAGAACTAGTTTTAAAAACTTTAAGTTCTGCAATATTTTTATTATTCATTGTTGTTGTTGCCACATCTAGAGGGGAAAGAAAGTTCTGTATTTTTTAAAAGGTTTGAGATAGATGAAATAATTGATATATAGTTCTGTTATATGCTGCCTAGCCAGCACTCAAATGCTGAGCAAACATGGCAAAAAGACAAGAAGCCTGGTCTTTGGCTGCCTACAGAGTAGGCAACATGTGCCAGGTGAGAGGGCTGTACATTTGTGTTTCTGAGTGAGCACCTTGCTCATTTTTGCTAATGTGAGCACATATACCAACTCCTGCCATTAGAAAGAGGGTTGTACCGAGTTACATGAATGTAGACCAAAAACCTCATGCATTTCATTAGGTAGTGGGTTGAAATGAATAGAAGGAAAAGATCTTTGTGGAAAAATACAGCTTTGTTCTGGATTCTTGTATACAGGGAGATTCCTGCTTGTGAATAGAGGCAGACTTGAATGAGGAGGCTGATGCTCTTCTCTTTAGAGCCATGGAGAAATGTAAGTTCATTTGATTTCTGAAAATCCACCATCTATTTAGACTGGCTTGGTAAAGCTGCTGTTATTTATTTGCTAATGTGATTGTGAATCTAGCCATCCGTTCCCTCCATACAACTTTTGAATTTTTTGGCAAACAACAGCTAAAGGTGATAAGAGGTCATGCCAGCCACTGTGAACAGTGCTCTCCATCCAGGGGAAAAATGCTGCTGCTTTTCCAGGTGCTAAGTGAGGGAAGAGCAAAAGATGATACTGTGGGGTGGACTGCTGGAAATGAGAAAATGAGAGGATATCTTGGCAATCTTAGGAGTCCTAGCGTTGGTGCCTAGGGTGAATGTTTACTTTCTGATGTTTGGCATAAAGGGGAAGAAAAGTCAGTGTCCTGTCTCTTATTAGAGCCAGGAGTGGAAATGTAATGGAGGAAAGTAGAGAAAGGAAGCTTGGTGTCAAGTTTAGAGAGTTTTGAGAAGAAGATTGCATCTCTATGATGGACTTCAATTAATTTTCCAATTGATTTTTTGACTCATTTATGTTATTACATTCTATGGTGTAATTAAGTAAGGGAAAGTATGTCCCCTTTTGTGTTTTACAGCCTCTTCTTGATACATTCATACAGTGCCTACTAGTTTGAATGGTATGAGATATAGTGCATGACCTTTCCCTATTCACCTTTCCTACAGTGCTCGTGACTGCTCATGACTGACATGCTCTTCCTCTCAGTCATTTCTTTTTCCAAGCTGAAAACCACTCTATGTAGTCACATCTCATATGGCACTCACTCCACACCTCTGATCAGTTTTGTCACTATCCACAATACCTTTTCTGAATCTACTGTAATATTTTAGAGGTGGCTTATTGAAATATTCAGTATGTGAAGTATTCAAAAATCATAGGTGAACAAGGCAGAGGCAGCATAATGTTCCCATTTTCTTCTCTATTTCTTTCCCAATAGTTTCTAATGCTTTACTGGCCTTTTTTGTGCGTTGCTGAATGTTGAACAGACATTTTTAAAGTACTATTAAAAATTACTCCAAGAAGTATCTCCTAGTGTCAATACTAGTGAAAAGCCTACACTTTGGACTGTGCAGCTGACATTATTTTTCTGCTTGTTCATTACTTTGTGTGGGCCAGTACTTAATTTTGTTGCTACTAGACTGTGCAGTTCCTCAGCATTGTAAGAATCTTCTATATAGTCAGTTTTAGTTCTGAGGATCCCAAAAAACTTTGTGTCATCAGCAAACTTTCTCAGCCTCTCCATTCACTTCCTGTTCCACATTATTTATAACATGTTGAAACACACAGGTCTTCCTGCGGGTCCCTGAGGAGATGGTAACCTTCCTCTAACAGGAAATCTCCACTTTAACTCTTTGTTTCCTGTCTTTTAACCAATTATTAAGTCATCAGAGGACTTTGAGTCTAATTCCACATTGATTTAATGTCTTTAAAAGCTTTCAGTAAAGGATCTTGCCAGACCTATTTCTTTCAATCAAAAAATACTTTCTCTGCTGTATCGCTTACTATTGTTAACACTTTCATTACATTTTAATGGATTGGTGAGGTATGATTTCCCTTTGCAGAAGCTGTCCCAATGTATCATATTTATTTACACCTCTACTGCCCATGTTCCTTATTATTGATTGTACCAATCTTGACCCTAATAATATCAGACTTATGAAGCTGTAGTTCTCTGCATCTTCCCCTGGGTAACTTTTTAAAAATCCATCAGAGTTGTCATTTTTCATTACCTGATATGAGGAATGAGTTACTTACAATTTTAGAAACTTCCTTTAGAACTGTGACTATATGAAATGTGACATAGTTTATCCTATTTTCCATTTTCCTCTATTTCTCCTGTTTGAAGAAGGTATATATATTTTGTTTAGCTTTCAAAGTTTTTTCATACTATACTAGTTAAGCCAAAGCAGCTTTCCTGTATTTTTGAAGGCTTTTTAAATAGGTGATTAATGTATTTTCTAAGCTAGTGCCATTAGAGCTGAAATTTTTTGCCATTTTAGCTTCTCCTTTTCAAGTTTTTTTCCAGTGTAATATTTGTCTTTATTTACATCCCATGTTGCAACTAGCAAAAACCTAGAGTCTATTATTTTCCAAAGTCTTATGATCTGTAAACAAGTCTCATGATTGTGCAGAAGGTTTGATTACAGGGTTCCAGCTAATGGAATAATGAAATTGCTCTGTCTGTGTATCAGTAGCCTCCTAATGACCTATGAGCTTGCTGCCAGTTTCAAACAAATTTGATAGAAGGGTAGATCCTAAATATGTATTGCATTTCTAAGGTTTCATGAAAATTGTCTGGGTACTGCAGAGAGACCTCAGTTGAATGACTGCACTGAGCTGAAAGTAAAAAAAGGTAACACAGGCGTTATCCTGTCTCTCAGAAGATGGAGATACAGTCAGAAACAGAGCAAATGCTCTTACCTCATAGAGAGAGGAGACATAAGAGAACCTAAGAGTCTCATGCTGGGCGAAGCATTGAGAGAAGGAAGACACAGACAAGCATAAAACCTGGTTTCATTAGTTCTTCAGCTTGTGAAGTCAATTTCATAAAGTTTGAGTTGACAATTTGATTTAATTATGGCTAAATTGTGTCTCTGTCCAAGAATATTCTTTAAAGAAGGAAGACTAGAAGTCCACTTACTGTGACTCCCTATACTACTTCATCAGATGAGGCAGCTAATTCTTCACCCCCTGCACTAAAACACCCTTAGAAACCTATTCCAAAAGTGTCCAGTCTTTTGGATTCTTCATCCCAAGGAAGCGCATGAGAACAAGTAGCTGCCTGTATGGCCAGCTCTGTATACCCCCAAGACCAATCTCTGGCCTCTTGCAGATCATGGATGCTGAGACAGGAAAGGAAGACTTGAGTGGAGCCTGACAGTAAAATGCTGCAGAGCAGAGGGGAGGTTAGACTGCCATGCAGCAGTCAGGTATCTGTGGGGGAGACCCTGTTGTTTTGGGGTGCCCTGATGCTGCAGCGAGGGTGCTTGGAGATGACCCTATTGTCCACATGAGCTCATCTAGCTCCAATGTCTGCTCTGAACCATAGTTCTTGCTCACTCACATGCTGCTTAATCCCATGCAGGATCACCCTGCTAATTTGGTATAATTAAAAAAAGCCAACAGAACCAAACAACTTGATAACATGTGCTAAGGAGATCTGGCACGATTTGCTTGTCTGTAGCACTTAAAAATGAAACGCTCCATCAGCAGGCTTCCTCAGTGGCATTCAAGGTGATGTAAACATGTACCAAAAATCTGAATAAAGTCATATTTCTAACGGTGCAGGCAAAAATTCTGACCTAGTTTAGTCAGTCACTGTGCTTTTCTGGTTGTTCTGATTTGTTGTTCATTTGTGTTGGGCAGCTGGACAATAGGATTTTGCATGGGCCACAAACAATGAAATAAAACAGCAAGATGTACTGTATTTTACTGAAACATAATATAAAGGGCAGCAGGGGACTAGTCAAAGCCCAATATTCTGAGACTGTAATTTTTTATCACTAGTTTATTTCCTAAACAAAAATGTTTTTGAGTATAAATATTGGATGAAAGCAATGCTGCACCACGTTTGCTGTCATGGAGGCAAGACCAAAACCTACTTTTTATTAGAATTAAATTAATATGGCATAAGTAGTTTTATAGTTTTAACATTTTTATATTATTTATGTTCTAACTGTTCTGCATAAATAGAACTGTTCCTTGCTTCTTTTGGTTTTACTACTAATAAAAAGTAATAGGCATAATAATTCAGGGACTGTTTGCATTTCCAGGCACTTTTGTTCTGTCATGTTTACCTACTCAAGGAGACATAGCGAAAACCAGACCACAAGAAACTTTAACACAAAATACAGCAGCCACTTTTCAACGAAACTATGTATCTGGAAGCAGGAGGAGCCTAAAAACAAATACCTACAATTAGTACTATTGATGAAAGGACTTTCCAATAAAAAGAAGATTGAGCAAGTAGCTCTAGGCAGAAATCTACTAGGATGGCTTTCCAGTTTCATTCAGTACATTACAGTAATTACATTATAGGTATATTAACAGACATATTTCCCTAATTACCAATTGATTTCCCAGAGTACTCAAAAATGTGCAGAAAAATAACCCTACTTGTGATGGACATGATGGCAAGTTTTTACCACTGACAACTTTTCACATTTCAGTTGACAATAAAAGGAATTTTTAAGTATGGAGGAATGCCATCGTTCCCAGTGCCAAGTTGCTAAGAATCCCAAACAATCACCAGAAAATGCACAAAGTCGGATTCTCTTTCAGATTCTCTAATAACAAAGGAACAAATGTAGATTTCCTCTGCTAACATGACAAAGGATGTGGTGTAGTGTGTGTGTTTTCATTTTAAGGTATATTTATCAGTACAGCCTGGAATACATGGGAAGAAAATAGGTGTTGTTCTGTAGCTCGTAGAAGTTTTTTCTCGGACTTTCCTGGAGCTCAGAATGCAGACAGTACATGTACTACTGATAGATTTATGTAAAGCAGTCTACACGTAACCTCTTTCTAGTTAACCCTGAAAGGTTTGGCAATGTAACTTGTTCACAAATGTTGACTTCAGAGAGTGTAAGCCTTCCTAGGCTCTTCCTGCTGCCAGTGCCTCTTAGAAACACTTCAGAAACCTACAAGGTTTAAAACTACCTGTCCTGACTCAATCTCTAAACTCTTCCTTGTCTTATTGACACTTGGGAAACTAAGCAGGCTGGGCTTCCTTAGCTGAAGGCAGCTTATTTTAAAACCTCTCAAAACCTTTGATCAGTGATTGCTTAATGTGGAGTGATACCTTTCCACTTATCCATAACATGGTACCACTTCAGAAATTTTTCCTACAGTATCCTCAGAATCAAATCATCTTGTATTTGTGGGACCCTATCTCTTGCCCAGTAAATGATGTAAATTAGCAGAGTATTTGATGTCACTATTTCTATGCACTACTTTCAAATTTTCCTCTGTTCCTATAAAGGGTGTGGTCTTCCTTTCATTCTTGTGTGGTTTGTGGGTCACAAACAAAAGGGAGTGAAGTGTGTTTTTTGTGATTATTAGGCATATTGAGTAGAATGGGTTGCATCTCTATCACTGCCACTTCTGGTCCCCTTCATTCCACTAATACCACAAAAGGCAGTTGGATGCCCACTGACTTGAAAAGGCTTTGAGCATAGTTTACAGAGGCATATGGTTTATATTGCTTATTATCAAACCTAGGGATCAAATTCAGCTATTGACTAAAGAAGCACAAGCACCTTGATTTTGACTTCTTACATGGAGTGAGTTTGAAGCTGTCAGAGCCTGCTTTTGTTTTGCCTACATTAATATAGGAAACACCACCACAGAAGTCAGTAGAATTGTTATACAGGCATAAATTCACTAAAAGTTAGAAGAAAATTAGGCTCTAAGTCTCCTTTGCCTGAGTCATGTTTTAGTCATTGATCATTTTATCCTCAATTTGGGATAAGCCTCTATGAAATTTTGCACAGCCCTATCGTGTTTGCAATCTAAAAAGAGGTTAAGGAAATAGCCACACTGGGAGGAGTGACAATATGCAAATGCCTTTGCAAAGCACATTCATCCTCAGCAGAGTTGTAACATGTCCCATGGTTCTCATTAAGAGTTCTTTGCTATATCTTTTTGTTTTTCCTGTCTTACTGGTAAATGTTTACTATTCCCAGATACTTACTGTATTTAGCATCAGACTGTAGCTGGAATCACAGACAGCTGCTGAAAATGTTGGCGAACATGGAAAATGCTGCAAAGAAATAAAAGCTGAAGGTGTGAAAAGGGCAGGAATTCTCACAGCCAGCATGGTAAAGAGCAGGGAATGGGAATGCTTTCCTCCACAGTGCTAGTCTTTCACAGCCTGCATAGTCCCCCTTTAAAAAATGAAATATTCTCTGCAGGTCTCCAAAAATGATCACAACTTAAATATGCATCCTCCCACAGCATTCGGAAAATGAATGCTGCTGTTGTCATGTACATTGACATAGAAACTCTCTCTGCTTCCCGAAGTTTCTCAACCTCAGAGTGTCTGAACTGCTGCTGCTGGGCTCACCATGGCTGCTGGGGCTTCTTTAGGACAAGGAGGTGTCTCACAGAATCCAGATGTTCTGCAACAGAGAGCGAGGCCTCAAAAAGCATGTCTCTCCCTTGTACCACCATGCCTAATATAGTGTTTAATTTCCTCAGTGAAGGAAAATCCTGTGGCACCTCACAGTCCATGATGTGAAATGCTGACTCCTGATGGCAGCTGCTGCCAATTTGCTTATTTAATTCTCAGCACGTGCAAACTGGTTGCTGAAGACTCAAGCTCTGGCACCAAAGACCTGGTATTTTTGAAGTCCATGTCCAAGAACTGAGTATGTATGCCTGGGAAGTTTGGGCTATGCCACTGCAAGTTTTCAGATAAAACAATGCAGTGAGTGGAGTCGTATATTTAAATTCTGTATTGGAGATTCAAAACTGCATTTTGCAAGATCTAAAAAGTAGCAATGACTGCTCCCCGTCTCTGAGGGAGTTTTTTTGCATTGATTTCAGGTGATTCTGGATCAGGAGGTACATACCCAATTTGAAAATGCAAATTCTGGACTGGTATATCCTATTAAAATACTCCTGGCTCAATTACTCATCTCTCTGTTGTACATTACTTGACTTTGCCTTACCCTGTTCCCAAAAGGGAAAGTTCCCATCTGTTTGTGCTGCAAAGTTATTGATCTGTATGGTGGCTGTGTCTGAGTCCTTGGAGACATTTTGCAGGGGAATCAAGCACTACAGTGTGAGTTACTGCAAATTCACACTGGGTATAGTTTTGCTTAGTCTGTTGAGGCCTGAGCAGTCTGCAAAGCTCAGAGATACAGAAACATTTGGATAGTAAAGGCCTCACTATGAGGGTGGGTTTTTGCAAGTGCAGCAGCTCTAATTTTAAGGTCAGAACCCCCAGGTGTCCTTCCTCTGCGCAACAGACACGGACGCGGTTCAGAGCGAAAATGTGTTGGCTGGCTCAGTGTGAAATAAACTGCCACACACTGATGTGGGTTGCTTTTATGTGGAGTCTGTGGAACCAGTTACAGCTCAGAGCAAATACAGACACTTCTCTGTAAATTGTTTATGCTCCATTTCTAGTAGTTCTGCTAGTACGGATTGTTCAGCAACCAGATAGCAGGCTTAATCCATCAGGTTTGCAAGAGCAGGGATACGTTGAGGACAAATTTGGCCTCGTGTGTCCATGTTGAAGTTATTGGCTCTTCTGGATGTTTTATTTCTCAGTTTTTCTGTTGGCTTTTGTCTCTTTCATTCAATAAACCCTTCCATCTGGAATTCCACCTCCCGCGTCCAAATCTCATCTTTCTAACCTTTCTAAACTTTAGGAAATAAAGAAAAAATGTACATAAGCTAGAAATGAAATGCTGGCCCTGCTGAAGGAAGTCTAAAAATTGAGGCTGATTGATTGAATTTGGACTTAAATGTTTCAGGCTGAGCATTCAGGGACTCTGGCTTCAGAAAATACTGGCAGCGTTGAAAAAAAATGTGCTTTTTTGACTACCTGTGTTTGTTCCCAGTCCATGACTATTTGAAGAAAAATATTAAATACTTTTTCCCTAGTGCCATGATCTTCTTCCCTGCAAAACATTATAAGCAATATTCAGTAATATTATTATGTAACTCTTATATGATATATTTTGTCTGAAAATCTCAAGGAATATGACATGGGTAACTGAACAGTATCATTCCTATTCTAGGGGAAACAGAGACTCAATGCTGTACATTTCTTGCTCTGTGCCACATCCACGGAACTACGATGGAAGAGCAAATTGCCAGGCCACTGTTCCAGGTAAAACTGCATGTGCAGGCATAACTGTAGATGAGAAGGACTTAAGCAGGTACTTGGCTGGTTTATTTAAGTGCTTCTCTGCCAGGCACCAGCAAAGACACTCTACTTTCCATCTTATGACTTGAGCACTCGTTTATTTTAAAATTTACTATAAGCAAGTGTTCAAGCATGTAAGCTTAAAATTCTCTTTCTGGGAGCATTCATGTGAACACAAGTCAAGTACTTGAAAGTTTGTGGAAAATGAAGGCAAAAGAGGCATAATTGAATATTTATGGAAATTGATTGTGATATGCACCCCATTCTGCCGGACTAATCAGAACAAGATTGACTGTGTGAAGGCATTACCAGTGAGTTGCAGAGAGGCCACTTGCCTTCCAGCTCCAGAGCAAAGACCAGGAGCAGTTGCTCCAAGGAGAGCCATTGCCACCCTTTGTGCATTTCTGTGACTGCACATGCTACCTAGGTCTAGGTGAGAGCCCCAGGGAAGGGATAGGCTCACACCCTCAGTCTAATATAATAGCTTCTTTTGAAAATAAGATCATGTATTTATTTCCTCATCATATGACTAGAGGGGAAGGAAAAAAAGAAAGATAAAGCAGACAAGAATACTCTCATTTATTAGGCTTAGGGAGCTCTGATGTTCAAGCTTCGTTCTTGTGGGAACTGAAGATAAGAGAAAAAGCTCCCCACTGCCAGATATAACCTCTGCAGCAGGATCTTTATTAAAAAAAAACCCCACATCTGAAAATGTTTTCCTTTGTACTGTTGGGTTTTTTATGTTCCTAGGGACCAGCTACATGGATCTGGGAATTATATGATAAACTTTGGATTTATGCCGTCAGTCTCTATGCCTCTTATTTTTTACTTGCTTAGATTCTGATCTCAGTGCGTTGCTGATTTTCACAGTACATTTAAGAAATCCACTTACACACATATATGTTTGATACATATGTCATACCCTCAGGACCACGCTCTGGCCAAGAGATTACCTTTTAACAATTAAAATAAGGAAGAAAGGAATAAAATTATTATTTTAATTTTTCTCTTGGTGAACTTCATAGATTGGCTACACTGTGCTCTTCCAAAGTATGACAGCTATCTATTTGTGCCAAAACAGTCTTGAAAAGGTGAAAAATGTGACCCAAAACAAAGAGAATGGTAGAATTGGTTTGATACCCACTGAAGATCTTTGTAGCAGGCAGAGAGCAGAAATATTGCTGTCCAGAAGAAGGGAAAAACAACACTGAAAGAATGAAAAAGGATTTAGAAAAGTGTTTTTTGAATATAAGTTGCTTGATTCTTAAAAATTCTTAAATTATCAGGAGCTCTCCTGATTCCCTAAGGAATAGGGGCGTTGCAGTCTGTTCAGGCACAGAAAACAAACTACTACCACTTTTGTTGCATTAACAGACTAAATACAACAGTATTTAAAACAAACGTTTTATAAACACATCACTGACACAGTAGGTTGTGCTGTGGGGAGCATGCATCTCAATTTACAGTTCATGAAAAAGAAGCGATCATTTATTTTAGATTTTACAGAACTTGTCACCTTTTAACTTAGGGTTAGGAAAGGTTGCTGTGGGTTACTAGATTGTGTTCTAGCTGCTGGTTCTGAGTATTATTCTAAGACATAACGCTGTGGTAAGCAAACATGTCTCTTGATTCAAAAGGAGCAAGTTCATGTCCTGCAAAAGGCTGACAGAGTGTAGACAAAAGTATGTACAAATGCAACCTGCAGAACAAAGTGTCTTCAGAAAGGTGAATTATGTGTAGTCTCCTGGTGAGCCCCAGTGGTACACCTGGTTTGTCCTCTTCTCTTAGTGGTCTGTGTTTTTAAATAGATATAAAGCAGTCATCTTCTCCAAGTATTTTGAGGTGTACCTTCTGGTTCATGAAATATATGCTGAATATAGGTATTTTCTCATTCAGAGTTAACCAAATGTATGTACCAGGAGCTGATTTTTTTTGACTGCCTAAAGCCACTTTCTAAGAGATTTTCACTAAATGCAAAAAAATTCTCTTGTAATTAATTCTGAAATATTTTGGACATAGATATAATTTTGGAAGAAACATTTTTTTTCTACAGCTCTTATGATAAACAAAAAATGATGCTGTCCCAGGAAAAATATATTTCATTTTCACAGGCTTGCATTGAATAAAGAGATTTTGAACTGAGCTCCTTAAAATATCAATGCTCTATATTACTCCCCAGATACAGATATAAATCTTTATAATAGTGCACTTTACAAGCAGCACTCCTGAGTCTTTTTTTGATTGGTAATCACAGTGTTTCCTTATTAATACAGTAAAAAATGTAAAAGACATAAACAGTTTGCAATCTCTCTGTTCTTTCTGTATGGGTATACATCAGTTTCTGCTTTAAGCAGTTCTAATGTTTCAGCCATCATGTTTTTTATGGGTTCATATGGGAAGGAAATTTTACCAGAAAACTGAATTCAATGACAGCACTTCTGTGAATAAATCCAGTTATCTTTGGTATCCTGGATATAATAAAAATGTACAAAAGTTAAATTTCTGCATCATCATAGAGTTGACTGTGTTTAATGCCAGTAGGGAAACAAAGTTCCAACAAACAATTTTTCCTCCCAAATGCTCCCTGATTTCAGGTTGTCTTTTCATTATAACAGTGTCTAAGAGACACTGTATGCTTACTAATCCTGACACTAAAATATCTGTTCAAAATGTAGAAACATGCAGGAATAAAACTTTGGATAAAACATGAGTCCAAATATTCCTATTATTTTTAAGACTCATAATTTTCCTATACCCTTGTGCCATGACTTTGATGAAACCTCTGATGACCAAACTGCTTCCCTTCCAGTTACAGAGGCAATATGTCTTTCTCCCACTTTGATTAATGTTATGTTTGCGTTTGGTGGAGAGCTACGAATACGTAGGTTCCCATAACTTGGCATGGATGCTGGTAGGCCCATGACCTTCCCTCTAGCAACTTGTATTTCTGGAAGAATTCAGCCACATCTAGCAGACACTCATTCCTTACCTTCTTTTTGTATGCCTGGACTATGTTTTTAGGAAACCTTGCCTTTTCCTTTGCGAAGGCAGAAAAACTAGGTGTATTTTTTTGTGGAGGGTGAAGAGAGATTAAGAGGTCTTTCTTACACCGTCTGTTGTATGCTGAGGTAAATGTCATGAAACTCCAAAAACTGGATGTCTTTAGAGGAAAGCACAATTTTGGCAGTGTTTGGTGTTGATATGATTCCCATTTCAGAATATTATTTTGGCTTTATTGCTATTTGCTGTTTGCCAGCTGTCATTACCTGTTAGAGTCACCTACAATGAAGACAAACGGAAAGGGAGCCTGTTTCTTAGACTCAAGGCAAAGTTAATGCAAAGCCTGAATGCACCATTGCTATTCGTCAATGTCAGTAAGATACTTCCCTAATGCTGGTGGAGCCTGAGCTTCTCTGGAACAAGACAAGCATTGGTCTACAAGTGCCATGCAGATGCTAAACTCACCATATACCAGAAAGTATTTGCAAAGTAGGGTATGCTAACCTTCTGGGACATGAGCAGTTAATACAATGCAGACTTCATAAACCACACAGTATGGTTTTAGGAGTATCTACTCTGGAGTTTCATATTCCCTAGTTATTCCAGGAAGATTCTTTTGAGGCCATTATGTGAAGAGGTATATAATCTTTGAGGGGACGAATGGTGAAGTCAATAGCAAAGATAAATACTGTAGTCCTGTATTTTTACTCGTTCATGGAATTATACTCTACAGAGACTGTGTTTACATCTTAGCTGCATAATTTATAGGGTAACCCTGGGAATTTACTTGCTACTTAGTCTAAGGGATAAAGATAAATACTGAATAAGGATTTTGTTCCCATGTCATAGGACGTTTCATAAGAATGCCATGGAAACAGTTGGTTGAAAAATCTATACAGCAATTTGTGTGGGTGACCACATGCAGGTCATCAAATGAAGGATTTCCTGTCAAAATGCAAGTTTATGTTGATTAAGATTTTGCAGGGATCCTGGCTGCCTTTTTGGTCTAGTTCAACGTGACAAAATATGCAATATTTTCAGTTGATATGAAGCTCGGGGACTGCAAGAGTGCTGAAAAACAGGATTAATATTCAAAATTATTTTGACAAGTTGTAGATACAGCCTGAAAAAAATGGATGAAAAATCAAATGATACAAGAAAGCAGGTATATCAGGTAATCAAATACAGGACAGGAAAGTTGGTTAGGATCAGCTTTTCAGAATTAGTTTTGGGGTTAGTGTGGATTACAAACTGAACATAAATCATGAAGTTGTGGAGAGACATCATTTGTATTTATAAACAAGAAGGCAGTCTGTCATGCAGAAGAAATCCTTGTACTCTGATCAGAAGGCGTAAAACCTAGCTTAACTCCTAGGTCCATTTTTTGAGAATTCCAAATAAGAGATGGATCATACAGAAAGAGCTGAGAGAAGGAATGTGAAAATGACAAAAGTTCCATAAAGTGACTTCCATGAAGTACTGTAATACCATTTGTAGAGTTTGGTGAAGACACAAAGCTGGAGAGAAAACTAAGGAACTGAAATGTACAGTTTTCTGGTTCTGTGTGGAAGAGTCACACCTGCAGTACTGTTTGCAGTTTAGAGCAGTTGTGTGGAGAAGCAGCTCTTTGTAGTCAACCATGTATTGGTCATGCTGTCCACAGAGGGTAATAAATATGTAACCCATATATAACCAAAGTGTGACATATAGATGTCCTGATTAATAGACATAAATCTTACACTTTCTTGTGTATCATTATTATTAAACATTACTTATAGAGTTAATTGGTTGGCTTTGGCACACTATAGATATCAGTTATTTTCCTCTGGCTCTATTTCTCTGCAAAATAACCAACAAATCAACTTTGGAATTTTTTAGAAACTATGCTGTCTGCTTAGTCAAAGTAATGCTTATTCCAGTACTGAGTCTCTCATCATAGCAATAGCCTGAAAAGGACTCTGAGTGCAATATGTCTGGGGAATAATATGAACAGTGGAAAGGGGCTGTGCTGAAGACTCACAGTGGCAAAACAACTGACACATTAATTGACTGGGATGGACTGTAGCATAGCAGAACATAATAGGAAAACTTGGATGGTATAATGCTGCAGAGGTCTTAAAAATCAGTTGGACCACACAAGTCATATAGTTCCTCCTTTTGCCTAAGGTGAAAGAAGTGTATCTAGACCATTCCCAGATATGCTGAATTTATTCTTAAGTGTCTCCCTCAGTTGCTGAAGGTTCCACATAGTTCCTAGTTTCCAGAGCTATATAATTTCTTACATACATACACACACACACACACACACACACACACACACACACACGCATATATATATATGAATTTTCTGCTGAAAAATAAACCAATTGCCAAATGCTTCTTATGACTTTATTGGTTCCTTTATTACCACAGCAAAGTGTGGTGGTTAGGCTTTATTATACATTTCTTTCTAATTATATCCCATTTTCTAAACATCTTACTGTTCCTGCTGCTCTTCTCTTCAGTCTCTTCAATTTGTCTACATCTTTCAAAAAGTATGACACTGAGAGCTGACACAGAAGTACCGCTGAGCTTGCTATCAATGAGGAGAGTGAGACGATTTCTTCCCATGTCTTACACAGGATGTTCTGGTTAACACATGTCAGAATGACATCTGTCATTTCTTTTTTTTTTGTAACGACGTTACACCACAGGCTGAGAATTAGTTGCTCTGCTGTCTTCCACCACACCAGGCCCTTGTCTATGCCACTGGCTTCTGAGTAATGAAGCACAAGTACATTGGTGCCTTTGGTTGTGTTTTGGTATTTTTTTCTCTGTGGACCCTCTACTTTCTACCTGTCTGTACTGTTGACTTAGGAGCCATGTTAATACAGCTAAGGAGCACCTCACGCTCAACCAGAATAAGCAAAGTCAGCATTTCAGATACTGTGTGCTACCTAACCAGCTAGGAACAGCACTCTCTCCTGATGGTGGACATGGGCTTATTCTTTTCTGGGTCATGTCAAGGACTGAATTCTCTCTTTGTGGTTTCCTGTTTCTTTCCCTTTAATTATTTGTGTACTGTAGCAGCTATGATACCAGACACAGGACTGTCTCAGGAACCAGAGTGAACGTGAAAGCTGGTGTTAGCATGTAGTATGAAAGATAGTGGTGAACCCTGTCTAAACTAAAGATCAGATTGCGCCCCTGTACCTGTTACTTTGCATGAAAAAGGAACAAACCCCAGGGTTTTCTTCCAAAAGACCATGAGCATTGCAAACCCAGATAAAAGAGGAAATATTCCACTGTTTAGTCACATTTAGTCTAGGTTTTCATAAATCCCTGATCATGGGTATCTTTACAAATTGCACTGTACAGAGAACTAAGCTGCCCTTGAATATTAATAACCCAGACTAGCCAGTTCAATTCTGTATTAAGGTCATGTCACTTACTGTCTGTCTGGTGATGCCAGGGCAATTCTAACAGTCTTTAAAGTACCATGTAATTTAAGGCCATGAATGCTAATTAAAACTTTTGGTTCCATTAATGCACATGTTCAGGAATGACTTGGAATTGTGTAAAATACTGGGCTTTTGTCTATAATGGGAACATCAGTGGAAACTCATAGGTGCCAAAGGCTTTGCATGTTCTGCCCCCAGCTTTGGAGCATGGTGCCAGCTGAGACTCAGAATGTTAATTCCATAAATGCCTTCAAGTCAAGACTACAGGCATGTTTGTTTAATCTGGCTTTTCCTGAACAATAGCTTTGTCTCTGGGTGCATTCTCTGAAGTGCTCAGAGATTTTTTCCATGTGCTTTTTTTTTTTTTTAACATGAAGAGCACCACATATGTAAATGTATAAAATGTGCAATGTATTTTTAATGTGCAGTGATACATTTGTCTTCATCACCCTGTACAAAAAAGGAAGCCTGCGTTCATTTGATTCCAAGAACTCAAAAGACTTTTTTTATACTAGCAATGAAGTTAAAAAAATCAGGCCCTTCTAAACTTGTGTATTACATAAATAATGAACATTAATGCAGTTTCAAAAATGGTAGCAATCATTTCTCAAATGTATTGTTATTTTAATACTCACAAGAGATTACTTTGATTTTCTGAATAATATCTAGGTTTACAGCGGGAAACTGCACAGCCTATGCGAGTAATATGAGACCTAATTACGTTGTACTCTGAAATCAATAAATGTATGTTTTTAAAAGTGAGCTATCAATGCTATTTGAACAAAATCACCTTACCTAGACTTTTGGTGCAAACTTGGATGCACCAAGTTTGGTTGGAGGCAAAAGCAAACCCTTGCAATCAAAGCTGATGTTTTGCTGTTTATCTCCCTTTCACCTTCACCTTCAACCCTCCCCCATCTCTCCTGCTTGCCTTCACCTGGCTGCCTTTGCTCATTTGCAAATCTCAATTGAACTCTTTTTTTTTTTTTTTTAATTTGCAAGAAGAAATGCAAATTGCTAAAATGCAAATACTGGTAGTGACAAGAAACTATATGCAAAAATATGGTATAGGACTTTGATATAGAATCAATTGTGTCTGTGGGAATGACAAATGATACTCATATAGTTAAAATGTTGCATTTATTTTACCATGACTCTCCATGTGAACATTCTTACTCAGAAGTAAACACTTTTTTTTTTTTGTTTCTAGTTTAGATAAACTGCCTTCAAAGCAACAGAAGCTAAAATGGATAAAACCACTCATTTTACTCACATGCACACACACATTCACATGCTTATGGACGAAAAAGGGGGTTATATTGTCCAACTACAGTGGTTTAAATTCCCACATTACTATAGATTGTTATAATTTCCGATATAGGCAGGCTCTTACACTCCATATGGCTTCCATATGCAGAAACCCTTGGTTACTGAAGATGGATGAAAGCCATATTGTTTCTTAATGCGTATGCTGAGGAAAAAGAGCTATCACTAACCTGTGAACTGATTATACCTGGTATACTTAAACGGATTTTGTTAAAGCATAACTATAGTTGTATAAAGCTATGCCTATAACAGAAACCTTTGGTAGGATACAAAGGGCAATTAAAAGCATGTTATAATTTTTTGAAAGGAATTTCCACTAGGCAGAAGTTTATAAAGATATTTTTACTGGAAAGGAAATGTTTTTGCTGATGCAGCTCATTTTACGGAAGGAGATGGCAAAAGCTGTGCTAGAAGTGTACTATTGGTGGTATGACAGCAGTTACAGCAGGACAGGTTGCTCCCCTGACAAACACTTCCTACTGTAGACCAAGCCTCAGGGTCCACTTGAAAAGATATCATGTAAATGGGGTGTTAAAACCATTGTGACAGCAGAGAAACAAAAACCCTTCCTTGAGGGGGAAGGAATATGCAAAACTGTCTGGGGACTGTTCAACAGTTTGGGAGCAGGTTGTCCTCCTCTGCAAGAATCAAGGTGAAAGAGCCAGCAGCAAAATTGTCTTCAGTGAGCTGTGGCAGGGCCATAAACCCCTCTGAGCTGAGATGGTGGGCAAAGTCCAGGGGTGTCTGGGAGGTTTGGTTAGTAAAGGTGGCTCATGTCACTGAGTTTGAGCCCCATTTTAGACCCTTGTTTTGTTTTTCTGGGACTTTAGCATGAAGTGGAAAGGCTGCTGTAGTGGGGACAGTGCAAGTGTTGGAGGAAAGGTGCCAAGTCTTGTGCAGGCACTCCCCACTGTCTTGCACAAAGGGAGGATGAGCAAAAACGGGAAGACACTTATGGTCTAAGTGTCAGAAGTAACTTTCACAAAGCACCCAGACATTTCATGGTTCACTTCCCATGATTCTGGATCAGTGTCCCTGGAGACATCAAAGATCTGCTGAGAAGCAGTTTATTTTCTGTCGTTCATACATTTACAGAGCTATGGTCAAAATACTGAACCGGAAGGAAGAACAAGGCTGCAGGTAACCTTGGGCAAAGCAGTCAATAATCTTTGCTTTATTCCGCTGCCTCCTGCCTCTGTGCACCCCTAGATGCTGTTTGGATCATGAATTAAAGTCCGTGCTGGGCTTACCGGTGTCAGCATGCAGTACAGCCTGAGTCCAACAGAAGTGCTCTTGATCTATCAGCAACATGAAAGAAATATCACACCCCACTGGCAGCAAGTAGGGGAAAAAAACAAATAAAATGTTATTATAATATTTCCTGTGAAGGAAGTTGGGATAATGTTGTGGCTGGTAGCTGACCAGCTGCTTTCATTTAATATTTTTCTAATTTTAGTCAGTGTTGGTCAAACAAACACAGCTTTCAAGGGATTTCCTTCAGTGTTAACAGACTGTCATGTAGTTGGTCGAATAGAAGCTTTGCAGTGTGAGGTATGATCAAGGAATGTGCCCTTTTTAAAAATAGTGCCGTATTGGTACAATTAGGTGTTCTTGAGGGGATCAGATTTTCAAAGCCTTGGATCCCAATTGTGCTATTCATTGGCTTTACCCTGCTGCCATTGCACACCTCATGGAAACTGGATTTGGATGGGGCAGACCTGCTTATAGTAGTACAAATCAATAAGGAAAACAGAGAAATTCCATATTACAGCTCTGCTGATGCTAGGATTCTGGCCTGGGTAGCTCAGCCCCTGGAAACAGTGGCTGTAGCTGGAGGTGCGAATGTGCTGCCTCGCACCTGCAAAAAGGAAGTCTGGGACTCAGCCCTTCTAAAATTGTTCCTGGGCACAGAATGGCCTATTATAGTGGAGTTTTCAAAGAACTCTTTGTAGGGCAAAAAATAAAATTTGTTCGCTGGCTGGTGGCAGAGAGTCATCGACAGTCTGCCACTGTGTACTCAGTGCCCAATGTGCTGCTTATTCTAAGTTGAGCTGCTAAATTGCTTAGTGTTAATAATTTGTTATTTGTTGCAGTGGTGGAGCTGCCTGCCTGGCTATTTGTGGGACTACGGCTGGTTAACCATTGCCTTCCCAAGGGGTTCTGCCCTCCATCCTCTTCTTGACCCTCTTTTTGATGACAAGTTGCATGACTTTTGCGTCACACATCTTTTGTTTTACAAGAGTTTTCTGGCATGTATCGGATGCTTGCATGATTCAGAGAGCTGGCTTCCACTTGAAATCGCTAAAATCCATAACACTGGGATTCCGAGCCACATGCTTCTCTAACGTTCATAACCAAAATGTCATGGCAATGTGGCTCCTGCATTCAGCAGAATTATGGTTTGCTACAGATGTTTATGAGTGCATGGGCACAGCTAGAAAGTTTGCTGCCCAGTCTCCATTCTGCGTGGAGAGATTTGAAGAAAAACCCAGGCACCAGACCCATTTTAGAAACTGTAAAAGCTGTTTTGGGGTATTCAGGAGTCCTGACTAAACTCACCTGAATGTTAACAAACTGTAATGCTATCAATGTGATATGTTAAAGGGAGAGGGAACAGCTAGAAACATATGTCATCTTGTATCTATTTCATACAGTATTATTATGATCAGAAACTCTATGTCATTTTAGCTTTCTGATATTTATGCTCCATCAGTATGTCTGTAACACATTGGTTCAGTTGAGAATTTAAGTGATATTTTCATTTTAATTAATAGTTGATGATGGAAACACAACCTGATGTCTTAAATTCAAACTGTGAAAGCCCTAAGTCTTTGCTGAAGACTTCAGGGGTGAAACTGGAGCTCTCTGAAACAACTCTCTGAGACAACTGATATGCTTGCAAATATTGTAAAGAAAGAAAAGGAAGACAGAATAGTGAATTGCCAGAAGCAAGGACCAGGAAGAAGAAGAGTCTTTTGTTTATGAATGTGTGGGTTAGAATGACAGAGTGCACATATCCAAAGGAAGCCAGGCGAGGTAATCTTAATGAAGACATTCTGAGGCTGGCAATGTTCTTCTTATTCCCAACGCTTTGTTAAAGTCAAAGACTTTCTATAATGTGTAGCCACAGGCAGTATTCAGTCCTGTTGAACTGTGTTTAATATTTAAAAGTTTTATAAGGCTATTCTTCAGCAAAGCAACCAAGTGACGTAAAAAAAAATAAACCAAAAAACCCCCAGTATTTGGAAATTACAGCAAATGATAGACTTTGGTCTTCAGAATCTGTTCCCAAATTTTTGCTCTTTCTTTACTCCTTTGTTAGCATTGCATCCAAAGCTATCTGTAACTAGCAAGAGATTCAGAGAAAAAGAACAAAACTGTACATTAGTGACTACTACAAAAACATGAAAGAGGGGACATGTCATGAGGGACATTTGCCATTAGCTCAAACAAGAGTAGACATTCTTCTGGTAGCCAAAGCCAGGATTATAGTCACAGTGTTAAGAGTACAGATCACAAAACCTGTTTTGGTGATACAGTCCTGATGGCACTTTAATTTGGTATTCAGTCTTTATGCACTAACTAAAGACTCTGCCCTTATGCCACCTAATTGTACAGCGTGTGTCATGCTTTTCTACCCACTATCATCTTTGTACATTGAAAATGGCAGGAATCACCCCACAAAGGACTTGTTCTTAATTTTTCATCCTCAATTAAAAGAACCACACACTTGCCATATTAAAATTTAAAATTCTGTTTATTGAGACATATGGGTATTTACTTTGTGCAAATGTTATGTTTACTTTAAGATATTTTCATATGTGCATATTTCTGTTAGTGATAATATTATTATGGTAATTCCTACATAAATGTGTATAGTATGCATTTTGAGTGTCTCTGGAAGTATTTATTAGTTGTCTTGTTGCTAATCACTTCCAGAATGCAAAATATTGAATTGTGGACTAAATAGTTCACAAGCATGTTCATTTCACTTACTTTTTTTAGGGAATATTTGAGGCAATACTAAGTCTGAATTGAGACAAACTAGGCAATGCTGTCTGTAACTTGTCCTGACAAGCCACATTTGGTTCAGTTTATTGAGAACATTAATGAAAAAAGATTTGAGGAGAATCATTCTCAAAGTCTTCGAAACTATTTTGTAGGCTGACAGGAGGGAACATTGCAGTTTCTAGAAGCGAGGACAGAATCTGACCTACAGATATAAGGAGATGACTAGAAAACAAAAACAGCTTGGAAGCCTTACATTCACAGATGCTTTTATTCTTAGTGTGCCGTTCAGTTATGCATTCTCTGAGAACGTATTGCAATGCTTTCTCATATTTTCTCATTAAAAAGCTGGTTCGTTGAAATGATGCTTAGGAAATCTTTGGCCACTAATATAATCCACTTATTACCGTTCATGACCTTGGCACTACTACCTCTGAGATGACAAAAGAAGATCGAGCACTGTCACGTGAAGTAACTGAGAGTTTTGATTCTCACTTCAGTGAGGCTATGATTTGGTAGATTTTAATGTAGCAACTGCAATACCACCGGGCCTAACACCCCCTAAAATTACCTGAAACTCATGAATGTGATGGTAATGTGATGTACCGGAAGGGCACATCTGCACTAGTATCTTAGTTCACATAGAAATTGTGGGTTTGGATGGCAAAAAAAGTGACCCTGATCACCCCTGCTTGTGGCACATCAGGGAATCTCCACGGCATACAGGACTAGGGTTGCCTGGCCTTGTCATAAGATGTCGGATCATGATTCAGGAGTTAATAAAAAAAAAAAGAAATATGAAAGTCACATTAATTACTGTTGTCATTCTTGGTATGCTAGCTGAGTTACTTCAGAATAAATTTGGCTCACTATTGAGAAGGAATTCTGTAATATGTTTGTGTATTTATCAGAGTGGTGGAATACACTCAAACACCATTTCGCAAGGACTGACTTCATAGGAGCATTCTCATCACAATAGCAGCTGGTCAGCTTTATGTCAAATCATTTATAAGGCAGACACCCTACTTTAATGATAGGGATTATCAAGATTTATCAGATAGATTTTATCATCCTGACAAAGAAAAAAAATAATTTGACATTATGGACATATCTTCTTAAATACTATAAAAATTACTTGTCTCTTGAATATCCCTTAGGTCTCAGTCAGGTAGGTAAAGCTTGGAAACCTAGCAAGAAAAAAAAAAAGGAGTCAATGTAAAAATTACATCAGAAGGGAAGAGAATAAAAATTTATTTATTACAAATTCTTTTTGTTTTGAACATGATATGAATCTTGTAATGGCAAGTCTTGCATTTCTGTGAAATTAGCAGATGGAAGAAGGATGTACGAAGAGCTTCAAGTCAACTGAGATAATAATTTACATGATATCTTCACCTCTGAAAACACAAAGATTCCCAGGCAGTAAGTCAAGAACATTTAAAAAACTCTCCCCTTGATGAAACGAAATTGTATTATTCACACTTATCAGGAAGAGGGATTTCCTCAGTATGTTACCTTGCTGAAAAGGAGGGGACGCAGCAAGGTTTCTAAGATGTTTTTATCATGAGCACTGAGTCCTCTAAGTGGGTGAGTCCTGTAAAAAATTCCAGATTGTGTCACAGCAGCATGGGGCTGTCAAGACAGGCCAATAATTTGAAATGTTTCAAAATTTATTAGGGCTGAATGCTCCTGAGCACATCATATTTTCATACTTTCACTCTTGTTTAAGTGTTTAGTGTCTGCCTGGAGATAGATAACCTCTGTGGTTATCTGGCTAGCTCTTAACACCTAATTATCACTTCGTCAAAGACTTTGTGCTGGGTGATTGAGAATCGGTATGTTTAAATGTCTGTAAACAAAGGATTTTTTAAATATAATTTTAAAAAGAAATTAAGTGAATTATTACCCTAATAGGAATGGCCTTAGTAGATAAGGAAGGCCAAACTAAGGTATGGCCCAGGGCTTTATGGAAAAGGTCGGTTAAATTAGGCAAGGGTTAAAAAAACCTGCTCTGATTTTTCCCTTATGTTTTCTACCTTTGGTCATCAAATACAATATAGTAAGCAAAAGCACAGACTAAGAAGAAAATTCCTCCTTGGCAACAACCAGTACTAGTTAAAGAACCAAGCAAGACACCTTATTTTACAGCTTTTCAATTATACAGGTGAGTGTAAATACACCTTGTTTTTAAGTGCAGGAAGTGGGATGCCTGTGCTCTAATTTCTGGTCATTCATATCTTAACATTTGCTTCTCTAGTGGGCAGAATCAAGACAAGGGACCTGCTCCTGGTAAGGAGCTCCTTTAGAAGAGACTCTGGCTCTTAAAGTTGATCTTGCAGAATCACATCCTCTTTTCCCTGTCTCCACAACCTGACCTAGCATTTCAAAAGCATTTATAATGCTTTCAGTGGACACGAGTCATCTGCTTTCATTTGGTTTGCAGTTCTTGACTACTTATAGCATTCATATAAAGCCTGCTGTGGCTCTAAAGGCATTGCCAGTGCTGGGGATGAGGGAGGAGAGAAAGGAAAAGGGTAGGACTTTGGAAAATCATTGGAGGAGGAGCCCTGGTGACTGGGGAGCAAGATGGAGCAGAATTCACCTTTTAGAGATCAAAGGGTGATGGCTATGCAGTGGCATTTGTTTCTTACAAAGAAAAAAAGATTTTTGTGTCGTTTATTCTTGTGTGTTTACCTAGATTGGTAAATATAGTCTTCTGCATCTTCCAGATACAGTCACTACTTTGTTTAAAAGGCAGTAGCCTAGAAAGGGGTGCTAAGACACAAACTACTCAGCAAGGTACAACCATGAATGAGTATGCCAGCTAACTACTATATCCTTTCATCTCATTCATTCATTCATTTATTTGTTCAATCTTTCCATTTATCAACTGTCACATCATCACCTTCGAGATTTTGGGTCATGTCTTCTAGTTTTCCTGGAGACTTCCCGTTCCAATGCCACATCTTCCTTGCTGATCCTCTGTGTGGCTAAATCTATAACCTTTCTAAGGAATGTTTTATTTATGGATGTGCACTCAGCTGGTGAGGGGGAACATTTGTGTACAATTGTGTATGCATGCACTGCCATGGAAAAGCAAACAAAGCTCATAATTTCTGGAACTATGTGGGGAATGTCAAGGGCACAAATACCAGCATGTTTCATGAAATTGTTGTAGGGATAGACATTCTGAATCAGATCATACCTACTGTTTCTTGCTGTGCCTTATCTGTCTTCTGTGGGTGTAGGAAACCCTCTTGTAAGTATCTATAAAATAATCAACCCAAATGGAAATGTGGGGTTTTTTTCTGCCATCAATTTTTAGAAGTTATTTTTCTCAAATTCTTAGAATTGTGTATAAAAGTGAAAGGTCTTCTTAGTTGAGGAAATATGTTATTCTCTTTACAAGTTACATCAGTTTTTTATTAAAATAGCTCATGACAAGGAGTTTCATAGAGTAAGAGACTCTTTTGCATTTCTGTATTGCACTAACTAAAAGTCCAGAATTAGTAACATGACCACAGATCTCATTTCAAATTTATTAAAAAAATCAGCATAAGTCTGTTGAACTTACTAATGCTTGACTCTGAAGTACCCAAGAAGAATATTTGCTTATTTGTCTATATTTGGTATTTTTAATGTCTGTGAAAAAGGAAAACATGCCTCATATCTATAGGTTTGTTCTGGGGAGGTGGTTTTCTTGGGAGTGATATGTAGCTCCACTCAGAACATGATTTAGTTTTGTTTTTAAGTCATTAAAACAGGAGAAATTAAGCTGAAGTGTATTGTATGGTTTCTGCATGGTGAACATACAAATGCTAAAGGCATTGCTGCTCCAGGAGTGTGATGGCTCTCCTGTGACCCAAATAATCTGGGCAACAGGAGCAGGTGACTAGCGACTGCAGTACTCAAAGTCTAACATTTCATTCATTCAATTCTGAAGACAACTAGAAAAGAAAGAAAATATATGTTCAGGCTTAGTTTTGAGAATATGCCAAGTTCCTTATGAAATAAAAAAGATGTCCCATGGAAAAAGAGGAAGGGTCATTGAGAAAAAGAGTATTTACTTTGATTCTAACTTGCAGGAGGAAATGTACATCTGGTGTGCAAAAGGCTACAGTACATTTTGGTATAGGAAATATCATTGACAAGCAGCTTTATAGAAAATGTTAAGGTTTCAATTAAATCTATATATTGTTCTTACTTTGCAACTGAATATTTATTTTGCAAGAAAGTTTTATTTTTTAAAGGAAACATCCTTCAGTGTTGTTGCCTTTCCTGCAAGTATTTTCTGAGAGGTGTTCCTTAGGGAGAATATATGGATCTGTTGGCTCTGAACATTCTGGTTTTTTTATTGTCTAGTGCCACAAACTGAATAATCTGGGATGGGAGCAAAACTTCGTCTGATCGTATGGTTGCACTAGTTAGAAGTATGTGCTTGGTGAGATACGCTACCTGCCTATACCAAAAGGGAAAAGGCTCCATGTGGGAAGTCATAAGCTTTTCAGTGCCTGAGGAACTCAGCAACTGAATTGAGAGACAAGGCCATGTTTCACACCTTATTCATGAAGCCTGCTCCTGAAATGCCTCTTATTTAAAAATGTCCTGGACTCCCACGAAAGAACTATGGGAACAGAATTTGTAAGTAGGAAGTTCAAAGCTTACATAGAAGAGAAGTCCCAAGAGGCTAAACTGCTGGGCCTATGCCACTTATTCAGCAAAACAAATAATTCAAAGAACTCATGATAAGTGGGAGCCAGACAATACTGAGGTACAATTTTCTAGACAAATTATAGTAAAATTGTGTTGCAAGGACGTCACAGTCTAATTCTTATGACAGAAAAGTAAAAAGTATTGAGGGAATTGGAAATGTCTTCATCTCACAGTGGTATATTTAAAGTTGGTGAACAGCTGATATTCTTTCACATATTTATTAGTATTCCCAGAAAGTTGTATGAGCAAATAACAAAAGCTAGGCTTATTCTGAACTTGGCAGGGGTCTGGATTTAGATCTTTTGATGTGACAATGAAATGATAGACGAATTTGTGGCAGAAAAAAGGAAACTTACCTGCTATTGCATTAACCTTAGTTGATAGAAGAACTGAAAAGAAAAATATCTAATATATTTTTTACTTCAACTATTAAAGCCTAGCTAATTATTTGTAGGTTTAGAGAGAAGCACTTCGAGCTTAGCGAATAGACAAATGTCTTAAGGAGCTGCAAGAGTATGCAAGAGGTTGTTTTCCCCAGTGATTTTTTTTCCTATTTGTCAAGTAAACTCTCTAAATCTAAAGTCTCAGCAGACTTCTTGTTTTTTAAAGCAGCTATTGTTCTGACAGTCTCTTCATTTTCCCTTTATTCTTTTTCTTTCAGCAGACCTATGCACCAGAAACTGAAATGCAATGCGAGTTTTGTCAAATCTACATCAAAATATAGTTCCAAAGCAGTATTTAACAGGAAATGGAAAGAAAGCAATCTACTTTGCCACACCAGCTTGATGCTTAGTTGTCACATTTCTCGCATTTGTGATTTCTCCCTTTGATCACTCTAATAACAATTCCTTAGACTATTAAAACTGGAAGCCAGAAACAGGTTAGTGGAAAATTCTATTTTTCACCATTTATGCCGTCTGTTTAATTTTTATGAGGTGCTCTCTTTAGACCCTGAGAAGAGGGCTAATTTCACCACTCTCTTGCCCTAGTGTTATGCCAAAATTGCAAAGTATGCAACATGGATGCATTGGTCCCTTGCTTTATTTCTAGTTCTGCTTTCTAATCCTCTTCTAGAATAAAACCCTTCCTGTGTGAGAGGTTCCCTTAAAGGGAAGTGCTTACAATAGTTTTCAACCCTGATCTGAGAGTAGAGAGCTCGGTAAACAGTCCGTTTGATTTTCGCTCCCTCTAGCACTTCAGAGCACTTCCAGATGAGCAGATAACCACTGTTGTTTGTATTTCTCTTTTAAGCATAACCAGTGGTAAATATTGAAGGAAAACAACAAAGATGAGAATATTACCTTTTACCCCACAAGAGTCTGAATTATCTGACCAGTGTCACAAATGTAACAAGGATCATGGGAATAAGTTGGAAATGTTTACCTTTCCACCTCTCTGTCAGCACCCATGGAGTTGTTCGCACTAGGTATTTTGCATGGTGCTATTTTTTGGCTGCTCTTTGACACCATTTACAAAGCAATCTGTGTTTTAACATGGACAGTGTTAAAGTCTTCAAGTTGCTAATACCTTTAAAGCAACCTCCACACATTTTCTTTGCTTGCTTTTTATGGAATCAATGGGCTGAAGTTTAGTGCTTGTAAAGATGGGGGACTGGCAGTGGTAGCTAAAGCCATTTACTCTAGGAGCCATTAGCAAGTAAGCTCCTCCGTGCAGCAGTGCCAACGCAGTACAGCCTAACTGGCAGCTCCTTTGCTATTTGTGCCTAGACTGCTCCTCAGAGGAGCTTGTTTTTGTGACATGGGCAAGTGGAAAGGAAGATGAGTTTAACATGGTTAATTGCTTTTGGGATGTAAGGCAAGGTTTGAAGGCAGGTATTCAGGGTGAAATGCTAGTGCAGTGACCTGCTCAGAAAGGGAAGCTGTAGAACTTTTCTGCACTAGTCCTGATATTTGTTTCCATTTTGTGTAAGTCTACTACTTCAGAATCATTGATACCACGTCCTGGGGGCATGCTTTGGCTACTGTAGCTGCCTAGATGAAGTATGGATCCCTTATTAACTTGTCAAAGTATGCTGCAGCTGCATCATTTGCTCACCCATTTGCTTAACTTGAATAAAGGTTGGTGGTTAGGCTTCTGTTGCATTGCACTCTCCTGCTAATTATCAGTGTATTTGTTTTAGAGACAATTAGCCACCTGGTTCATTCTCCCATTGAAGTCAGGTCATCATGAGTTACATCTGCTTTCAGGACTCTTCAAGTCCGAGACATGATAAAAAGATGATGGCTATTATTATAAAAAGGGTGTGGGTTGGGCATGTTGTACAGTCTATTGAGTTCCCAGGGAGGATTGGGTTACAAAGCTCTTGCAGGGGCTTCCTTCTGCATGTCACAGAAGATGGATGTGAGTATAAAACAGTTTTTGTGATGCCTGAAGTCCTTTAGCCTATGAATGGTAAGAGTGCTTGCAAAGGTATGTGGATAAAAGCTAGGCAAAGTGAGACATGATACTTCCCTTTGGCGCTGTGGTGATACAACACAAAAGTGACAAGTAAGCACGTCTTTGTGCATACTGCATTTGCATAAAAATAAAAGTTGTTCAGACCTGTGGGTGTTTCCTTTTTAAAAATGTGCTATATAATGTGGCATAAGATTATGTGTGATGCACATTTACTTTTATAATCCCATATGTTCTGGTAAAACTCTGTATTTTGGAGTAAGATTTTATTACAGTAGAACCTCATTAATTCTCACTAATGACTGGGGGACCCTTTGCAAATTACTGAATTTTGTATACAATCAAATGCCATTTATGCATTGTGTTGCTGGATGTTCTTCTACATCCTGGGGAAGACAAGCTGTGGAGAACCCTGCCGTTCATGCCTCAGCTATATTCACTCTGGAGAAGAGGGTACAAAGTCGTTGTGATGAGTTTAGCTCCAGGTGTTTGTTAAAGATGTTCACGTGGGCCCAGCTCTGGAAAGGATGGAGCCCTGAATGAAAAGGAAGAACAGGTGGGGACCTGACAAAGAGTAGATTAGCATAATTTACTGTTTCGTCCTTTCTGGCTTGCGGTCATGGAGGGATCACAGTCTGAATTTTTTTGGAGAACATAGGTATCATTATCCTCCTTGACATCAATAAGGCCATTTCAGATACAATAGGGCCACTGACTTAAATAAAGGCAAGATCTAATCTTCCAGTAAGGAACATGACATAGCTCTTCCTGAGAACTGTGTCAGCAAGCATACACCAAGCCAACAGTGCTCATATTTACTTAGGTATCCTGCAGATGTGTACATCAAATGTAGGTGAGACTCAGAGTGTTCAAAGGAACTTTTTGCCTGCATAAATGTACTCCTGGACATATCTGCTGGATGAGGGCTCATTGGTTGGTATGAAAAGGTGGAATACCCTCTTGCATCTCTTTTACCTGCCATATAATGAAGTTATAATAGCAACTCAACAATTAAGATAATAGAATCTAGATTTTCATTAGACACTTGTTTTTCAACCTGATCTGATTAACTCTGTGTCAAAAAAATCAGTCCTCCTAATCACTCCTTGCCTCTTTCAGGACAGAGGTTTTTTTCTGACATGTTGTAATTGAAAGCAAAGCACTTTAATTCTGTTTACAATGACTGGGTACTAAGAGGCTAAAGGGCAAAATCTGGGGAACTAAGGGGCTCAATAGATGTGTACAGAGCAAACTTGGGTCTATAAATGGGGGAGAGAGAAAAATTTGCTGGGATGTCTAGGAAATTGCATGCAATTTTTGGGAGCTCAAGTGAACCCCTGAGAAACAATACAGAGGTCATAGAGGGGTGAAGGCCACTCAGAGACAGAGGGGACTGGAACAAGGAGAAAGATAGCAGCAATGTCACAGCACATCCATGGAAAGAATGGAAAGGAGGATGGAGATGGGAGGAGTGAAGGTGAATAGTTATGAAAGGGGAAGATAGGCATGGACGTGGGCTTATGTGAGAGGGGTACATGGCATGACCAGATTATCAGAGAGATATGAAGTGCTGGCGTAGGCAGGAGAGAAATAGAAGTGAGAGGAAGGGAAGGAAGATGATATGGCAATGGGGAACTGGAGCATACTCCTAACTGTTCATTCGCAGGGTTTTTTAGCACTTGTCACGTTTTGAAGATATATATTTTATAGCCAGAATGTAATTTATAGTAGGGCAGAGAAGACTTAGTTTCCTTTCAAAGAATACTTTCAGCCTAACTCCTACTAGCCAATCGTTTGGTTAACAGTGCTCAGACATCAAAGTGTTCCCCTGTGCAGATCTATTACATCCAAGCCTGACAGAGTTCAAGAAGCGTTTGGATGATACTCTTGGGCACAGGGTGTGACTGTTGGGAATAGCCCTGTGCAGGACCAGGAATTGGACTTGGTGACCCTTGGTGGTCTCTTCCAACTCAACATATTCCATGATAATAATGAAAGTATTAGACATCATGAGAATTGCAAAGAAGATAAAAAGCCCATCATAATCTGACGCCTGAATCTTCTGTCCTGCCACTGGCTACAGCTGCTCCCTGACATGTACAAGGAGTAAAGGCCCCTATGGCCACATGTGCTTGGATCTGATAGGCCACCCTTTCCCTACTTTGTTTCCCTCATGTTTGCATTTTTACCCACTTACAAGGAACTTGGATGGGAATCCTCTTTCTGGTGCTCAGTAGCTGTCTAGGAACAAATTATGGATGAAGTCACACAGCTTCTTTTCAAGCCTGAAATGCCTTTTTCAAGCCACAGAGAAATTACTTCCAATACGATGACTCCCATACAAGTCAGTAGGAGAAGAGTGAATGGGAGACCCTGTGGGAGCAGGATGGCAGTCTAGAGGAGCTGGAGGAAAGGCACTGGATTGCCCTAATTTCCTGGCATGTAAGAAGGTAATTCACTTTGATAGCACATCACCACTGGTGGCTTTCCAACAGACAGGAAAGACTTGCTAGTTGAGGAAGTAAGTAATGTCACATGAAACATACATAATTTGCACAGAGAGAAAATGTAAGACCACTAGGGTTATTGTTTTGCTAACAACAAGTCATGACAATGACACTTTGGAGAGTGCAAGCCTGGGTTAGAAGCTATGAATAAAATGTATTTCTGCTTCAGGGATCTGTTCTTGTATCTGCGTTGTTGCAAACTTTAAGGAAGCTGTTGCAAACTTAATCCTGTTTAGCAATTATGATTTACTTCAATTGGCTCCACTCTTCATACTGTTTAAGTTTAGATTTAAAGAATAATACCCACCTTGTTGCTTAACATAAACCCTGTTAAAATAACACACATTTAAAATGGCATTTTTGGCATTATTGAATAATCAAAGGGGAAGACAAAAGCTTACCATAGCATTAATATATATATATATATTTCTCAGGAAAAAGAAAATTGTGAGATCTTTTAATGAAGACATCAAAGAATACATCTTTCTTAGCTGAAAGGAAGAATGTCTTCTGACAAAAGCCAATTAAAAAGTGAATACATTTTGTTTATTTACACTTGAAAAACATATTCTTGTAAAATGGAAAAAAACTCCCACTACCCCAACCACCCAGCTCAGTGTTCTTTTAGGGCTATGAAGTAGCTAAAAAAACATAAAGATGTATGATGCATGGAAGTTTGATACTGCATGAAAGAAACATAAAGACTGTGATTTTGCTGTTACCTAAGGCATGATATTGAAATATGTGTTCTGGAAGGGCTCTTTCTCAGCTTGCCTAGAGATTCTGGAACAAATTCTACTCCTGTTTACACCTCTGTAAATCTGGATTTACTAAGTGACAGGTGGTAGCATTATCCCAAGTGTGTGCACTTCTAACTGAGAGTGGGACTTTGCCCTACATTAGATGCAAACTAATAGTAGCTCGCCCATGAGATCCCCTCGTTTTGTGTATTCCTTATCCTATACTTAAGGCTGTAAACCTACCTGCTATCAAGTCCATTTTTAAAAATCAGTGTGAGAAATCTTTCAGCCTGGGATAGCAAATAGCCTCTGTTGGAGGCCCTGAAGGGCTGTACTGCTCTGATCCTTTTCTTCTTTTACGCCAGAATGTGAATGTATTTGGACTTGCTTCTCTGGTGGTTGTACAGCACATAAATCCCAGTGGTGGAGGGGGTCCTGGGACAGGCTCTGAAGCAATTTATGCTGTCCTTTATCTGCTGCCTTAGGATTGGCTAGGGATTATTCAGTCAGGTGACCTCCACCATGCTACACTGAGATTCCTTGCCTGAGTTTTGAATAAATATAATTAAATATGTTGAAGAAGTTAGAAAACAACAGATATGCTTTTAAAATGCTTGCCTGTCAACTGCATGGGTTGGCTAGACACTTAAAAGGCAGTAGTCAGGAGGCATACAAGTACAGGCACAGAACAAAATTAATTGTAAAATAAATGTAATAAATGCATAAAGTAACCACTGAAGTATGACTGTGGAAGCAGCCATGGGAGTACAAAATGTTCTGACCTGCACAGGACTTCAGCCAAATGAAAACAGCAGAAACTTGTACTGTCAAACTAGATTGTTCCTCAAATCCTGCATCTTGCAGGGTTTCTGTGCATTCAACAGACACTCCTTCCACCATCTTCAGATTATGCATTTAGAACAGTGTTTGTTGTCAACACTTAGACTTGAAATATCAACATGTTCATGAGAAATTTGGTGCATCAGCTGAACTATTTAAGTTATGCCATTACTCCTCTATATAAATATTTGCACAATCAGGACCATAGGTTCTAATTTTGTTTGAGCAAAGACAGTTTATACTATAGCTGGCATATGGGGTGTTTTAACTTTGATAATATAACAGCATGAAATAATTAAAAGTAAGTAGTAAAAGGTGGGTGAAATGTAGCAGGAATCAGAGTTCTGCTGTATGTCAAACCAACTGTCTTTATATGGGTACAAGAAAGAAGTAGATGGAGAATTTAGAAAGAACTTAGAAACAAGGCATGTTACCATATTGTGCAAACCATAGCTGATGAAAACCCATATTATCTTGGAGTCCTATATGTATGGCAGTTTTTATAAAAAGGCCTGCTTGGTAGTATTGGAAGTATCACTTAAAAAAGTCAATCCAAGGGAGTGCAAGTGATGCAGGAAGTCTTATACAGCAGATTGGTAACTATCTTTAAACTGTATATTTCACAACTGCATTTTTTTTCTCTAATAGGACCATATTCTTCCTCTGTCACTTAATTTTATGCTTTTCAGGTTTTAAATAAAGTCTTAAACTTTTAGTGTACATTTAACTTGAAGTTCCAATAAGAACAATGGATTATAGTTCTTAGAAGTTGCAACAAACTTTTAATTTATAACATGACAGTGAAAAATAGGTTCTGTCAACATAAAAATATTCTTTCCTGTGACAAGATAAAACTGTGGCTCATCAGATTCCTGTGGATACTGATCCTGCAATTGGATTTATCATTAATTTATTCAGAAAGGCTAGATTGAGGATTGGAACCCAGGATATTTATTATACCCTAACGTGAAAGTACTGGGTGCCACTTGTACTAAACTGGAAGAGTCTAGTCAGGGTTTATGAAAAAAATAATTTGTCAGTGTTGTTTGAGGAGATGTGAGTGTGTAGAGGAAAACTAGGGTCCCATCATGAAGAAACCACATGGTAAATAGAGCTTTACTGTGCACCACAAAGAGGAAAGTTGGAGACTGTTCTATCATTCAGAGTCGTTCTGGAAAATGGATGGTAAAAATTTCAAAGTCAAGTGCTTATTGATGTTTTTTCTTATAAAAATAGTACAGGCACTTAACAGCCTTTGTATTATGTACATTCTTTAGCATGAGTTGGTAGCTGTGTTAGTCAGCAGGACAAACTAAATAATAAAGCTACTGATACATTTTTATGGACAAATCAAAACAAATACCTGGGCTTTCAGAATCACTCAGGATACCTCTTTACAATAGAAACAGCCACAGAAGCCTGAGTGGTTCGAAATGTTGTGTCTACAGAATATTACTTATAACAGCAGTGTAGCCAGAGTCCTATTGTGCAACAGTAGATCAAGCTGAAACACCTCTCAATTAATTGTGCATTTATTAAACACTATGATTTCTGAGAAAAAATGTAGTTCATGGGGGGGTTCATACCTAAGTTTTTATGCTTCAGCAAGAGCCAGCAAGCATTTTTGTATGACATGTAATTTTTAAACCGAACAAAAATGTACAGGCCTGAGCAAAGAATGGCTTCATGGGTATGCTACTTTTTTTGATTTGAGCATCTATTCAAAGAGCCAGAACTCCATCTCTGTTTCCATATCTATTCACAGGAGGAAGTTTGATGATTGCTGAAGGGTGATTCTGAGAGCCTGAATAATGCCCTAAGGAGGCACCCAGAGCCAGACAGAAAGAAGCACAGGCATGAAGATGCTGCTGGACTTTAATCTGAGAATTACTGGCCTCAGATCTGTGGTCTACAGCACTGCCTCTGCCCCGAGGCAGCACCCTTGACTCTCCACATACAGTCTGAGAAAAAAGAGAGTCAAGGTTATACTTCTGTCTGCCCAGCCTACAGGAGAAGCTGCATTTTCATCTTTACAGATTGGATAAAAAAAGATAATTTGCTTATGGAGAATGACTCTAAATTTCCTACAGTTGCATTCTGGGGAGAAGAGGAAGGGATGCAGCCCCTAGAAACCTGGAAGAATCAGTTTACACCAGAGCGGCACAAAATGACAGATGTGTTTGAAATGATACAGTACTGTAAGCTTTATTTAAAGTTTTTGAATGTATCATTGTTGAGTCCAATTTGATCAATTTTAATAGAAATTGTATTTTAGATTAGAGTCTTCAGGGCAGCCATCATCACGCCTCTTTAATTCTCCTAGCCTATACATTTTTACTGCATGGATAAATATGCTTTGAAACTAATACAGTGTCATTGAATCCAATGTATCTGTAGTGGAACCAATCCATGCATACTCAAGTCACTAAATTTTTATGGAAATGAATAGATTTCCTTTCAAGGCATAATATTTTCACTTACAACAGTAGCTTTGCATTGAAATCAATGCTTTGTTTTCCAAAACCAACATATTTCAGTCCAGGTTCATCTACATATTGCTTGAATTTTTTTTTATTTTTTTAATTTTTTTTTAGTTTCTCATAATTAAATCCATTGAACTAAACACAGTATTGGATGTCTAATGAAACCAACACATTTTTATAGGAACTACTTAGAGTGAGTTTAAGCCAGTGAATAGAATGAACACAGTGAAATGGAACATGCTTTTACAGACTTCAGGACTATGCCCTCACATTTTCCCATAAGTTGAATTTGGGGTCTTAAGGTTTTCTGCCCTTTTGGAGGATTTTTCTTCTATGGTAGCCAGACAGGCTACAAGGAGGATAAGGAAGGGCTAGAGTGAATGGGTGAATGTTGGGCCAATGGGGACCGTGTGTTAGAGTATCCTCAGAGGAAAAGAGAGTAGTCAGATGTGCTGCAGTGATGCTTGACCAGTTTAGCAGCCCCTTGGGCCTCTGCAAGATTGGTACATTTTAGGAAAGTCTGTAGGTTATTCTGCATATGATGAAGCTGGCTGTCACACTGCAGTCTCTCCAGCATTCATCTATTACCATCTTGCACAGCTGCACCCAAAGCTTGTAGAGTGTAGATGGTGGCTGTGATCAATTCCACTGCACATCAGGAAAAGAGGGAAATTCTGGGGCAAATCCAAAATAACTACTTTCATTGAATTATTCTAGAATTAAGCAATGTAACTGACAGCTTTGACTCAAGAAGTTGCCACTCGCTGTAAGGAATTTTACTGTAAAGTGACAGTGATTTATTTACTAACAAGCAAACCTATATCTTTGCCTCACAATTGGATAGAGAACAGCCACCACTTGGTTGTAGATGTTTCATTGTTTTGGCAAAGGTCAGATGTCATTTTTATAGCTCTCAGCTCTCAGTGGTATTAGCAGGTTTCTGAGCCTACTTACAAGGGAAAGAAAGCCTAGTAAAGGAAGGAGAAGGCTGTAAACGTAACTGTGTGCTCTTTAGAAGAAAACTGTTGATGGAACTGTGGAAATGAGGCCTCCAAGTTTCTAAGAAGCAAAAAC
This sequence comes from Sclerurus mexicanus, assembly GCA_013396755.1. Classification (NCBI taxonomy): domain Eukaryota; kingdom Metazoa; phylum Chordata; class Aves; order Passeriformes; family Furnariidae; genus Sclerurus; species Sclerurus mexicanus. Next base: position 1,471,316 of record VWZF01000805.1, read on the forward strand.
TTTGGCATTTTGTGAACAATAGAGGTGTTCACAGCAGTTTCTTCCAAACTGTATGGCACTTTTCAGCTAGGATTGTGTGTAGTTTATGTCAAAACATTTCAGTGAAGAAATACAAATACAGACTAATGTTTGACTTCTTTTGTTGTGTTGAACTGGAGCCAGAGAAAGCATTTATATATAAATCCACTTGTGAAATGCATAACCCTCTCAATGTGACTTATATGTCTGAGACTTACAGAGAATTCAAGCTGATTGACAGAAAATACTGCTCTTATGGTGTCAGAATGTATCATCGTGCTTATACAGAAATACAAAAAGCCCCCCTTTTTTCAGAAATGTACGTGTTCATTGTCATTATGTTCTGATATACTGGAGATGTACAGGTACTGAAATATCCAATTTGCTAGGACCTAAAGCTACCACAAAAATATATTAGACAACCAGATGGATAATTCAGCTTGTTGGTTTAAAAAAGTGTGCATTAAACATTCAGTATTTGAAGCCGGATCTAAAAAAGAATGATTCTAAGGGGTCAAAACTGCCATTCAGGGAAGGAAAGACAAATACAAACTGAGACAATTAAGAAAGCTTTCCACATTTGTGCTACAGTTAGTTAGTTAGTTGCTCTTCCTTTATTTCTTTTCTCCCCCAACTCAGCCCATACACATCAACCAACTGACAGTACAGCCTGCAGATAGATCATGAGCAGATTACATACGTCTTTATGTATCTGGCACACAGGTGCTATCTGCTTTTGCCAAATAGTTTAGATTAAAGCAAATTGATTTTGTGTAATGGGTCCTATATGAGAATGCCCGTGTCACTTCAATTGCTCCCATTGCCTCATTTATTTTCCTTGATCCCAGGGAAATGCTCTTTAGACTGCTTAAGGTACTTATATTTTCCCTTTTATCTAGTACCACTGTCTTATTCCCCTCTGTTCTCCTTAGATATGGCATTGTCGTGTACCATTTCCAATTTGTTAAAAACTACTAGGATCTTGCATGTTAGAGGCTTGTTACGTGAACAAAGAGGAGGAAGAGACAGTTTGCCCTTGATAATTTTAGTATCATGGCCATTTTTATCGAGTAGGGGCCAACGCTGACATTCAAAAATGTTCTCCCAAATGTGTCAGTTCTTGCGAACGGGCAGCACCTTGAAGAGAAGATGGAGGCAAGTGTCACTTCAGAGGAGAAGTACAGAAAAAGAGCTGCTTGTAGAAGCAAACTGGGTGCTGCATTGCACACGCAGCTAAATGCTGGGGGTGTGGCACAGAGAAGAAAGGACAAGAGCATCAACGTCCATGTTGCTGGCCCAGTGTCTCTGTCAAGCTAGAGAGAGACAAGGGAAGATCAAAGGCATGAAGGGACTTGAATAGAAGTGTAGGATGGGTCAGCTTGATGTGAAGGATTCTTGTGTTCTGAATGGCATAAAATGATACCTTAGGGATTTGAGTGATAGCTCATCAGTAGCTATATCTGTAGATAATGTCCACCACTCTTCCACCAATCAAGTTCAGCTCTTGGAGTTTCCCTGACACTCATGTTTCACACAGTACAAATTTGCTTTTACACCTCCATATGTCTTGTGTATCACCCTGTGTATTAACTAAATGTCTCAACTAGAGCATGATCCACTTGATAGAGTTTTGCTATCACTTATTCCAATATTGTGGAGCAGAGTTGGGGGCTGAGAACTATGAAGCAGCAGTGGATTAGCTGCTGTAACTCTTTCTACTGTAGCAGTTTTCTTAGCAAGTCAATTGGGCAATGAGTAACTAAGGTGTTGTTTCATTCCACTCAGTGTTTTTATTGTGATGCTGTACTTGAAGGTATTTATGCCTCCTACACACATAGATAATGATCCCAATTACATGACAGGATCAACTTTGAATAGAAAATCCAAAACCCTGAGTTTCACATTTCCCCAGGAATTAATACTGATATAAACTAATGCTGATAGAAAGGCAGTGATGAAATTTGACTGTGGCATTCACATTCTCTATCAAGAATACAGAGCAAACTGAGCAGGATGTACCCTTTCTATGATCAACCTATGAACAATATCTAAAGGGCAAATGCATTCCTCTCAACTGTGAGGCAATGCCTTGAGAGATACAGCACGGAGCAAGCTCTGGGAATTTACACAAAGCATATGGAGGAAGCTAAGCTGGAGACAGTGGCTCAGTCTTATTCTTACATCCTTTCCATCAGATGTTGCTGTTACACTAATCTTTGTCTCCTAAAACTCAGAAATCAGAGAAGGAATTATGTATTCTGCCAGGAAGTTTTTAGCTCTGCTCCTGGGATGGTGAGGGGCTACATGAGGTCATGTTCACTGTACTGAATTGAAAGCTGCACTCTAATGTTTGAGGATTTCAGCCAAGAGCTAAAACAGAAAAGTGATGGGAAAGTACCTGTTATGCTGAAATTGAAAAGATGCCAGCTCTGAATCCTACTCGGTAGAGATATTTTTTTTTCTTCTGAAAAGTATAGATTTCATATTCAAGTCTCAGTCATTTCCATTTGGTGACTAATTTTTCCATATGCAATTAGGGAAGAAGGGTAAAGGGTTTCCAGATTTAAATGAAAGATTATTGCAAAGGAAGCTAATTTACAAACCAGCAAGCTTTATGAGAAGTCGGATAACTAACTGTTCTCACAATAGAAGGAGAAGTGGAAGGACAATAATGACTGTTCACTGACAGTTTGAGAAACGATAAGAGCTACTAGCAGCAGTACATACCTTTCCATTCTCGTCCAAGAGAAGTGTTATCTGAAATGAAGTTGAGCAACTGTAACTGATAATAATGATTTTTATCATGGCCATGACCGCTATGAACCTGGTCAATGGGATAAGAGCAGGACAAGTGGAAGATGAAACATATAAATAACAACGTGTAAAAGCAGGACAATAAACAGCACTTGAGAGAATACTGTCTTCCCTCAGTCATGTTCAGAGGTAATTTTAGAGAGCAGCTTTTTGTGTGGGTGGGTTCAAAAGTAGCATTCAAAGCTCTTCAAACCACCTATTGAGCAGGGACAAGAGGAAAGTGGAAAGGCAGCCCTGGACAGATTAACCTTCATCTCACCTGGAGCCCACTTTCTGGGCCAAGCAGATGTATGAAGTAGAAGAGAAAATTTGAAAAAAACCCCCATTGCTCTATCTAATGATACTTTAATGCAAGTGAGAGAAAATATCTTTTCCTTTCAAGCACTGATCTTTTCTCACTTTCAGGCAGACACTCTGGGATCTGCAGGGCAGTCAGGAAGTGGGCATGGCCTCACGTGTCTCTCCTGAATGTGGGCTCACATAGAAATGAAACAACTGTTAAGCCTAAAAACTGAGCCCTAAGTACTAGATGTAGCAAAGTAAAGCTTAAATTCTTTATCTGCCATTTCTGGAATACACACTTACATACTATTTACATAACTATCTGATCAACTCAAATGTAGTCACTCTTGGTATATCAAAATCTGTTTGTGCCTTACGAGACAGTAGATTAACTTTGCAGATGCTAATAGCTAAAGAATGGCAGGATTTAGACTAGGGAAACTGCCTAATCCTTAACTGTAGAGGCACAAATGAGTTGTTTCATATCCCAAGGGAATATGATACAAATCTACAAATAGATAAAACACAAGAAATATTATTTAGACACTGCCAATGTGAACATAATTGCTAGATTTCTTACACAGATTTTTTTGCCTTCCCCTCACCTCCCTTCAAAAATGTGTGTTGTGTACTGCCATGTTCTGCAACTCTGTTTTACACACAGGTGGCACTTCAATGGGGTCACACACATTCACGTCCCTCTGAGAAAGTACTGACAACCCTTTGCTTGTTCCCTGCTATATCGTCATTGACACAGTATAAATCAAGCACAGTATAACCACTCTTGTGGGCGCTGTCCCATAATAAAAGTGGGACGTTCCTCTGGGAAGGGGAGAGTGGAAGTGAAACATATGCTTGTGGAGGCAGGAGCTGGACCTTAAAATTTTTAGAAAAACAGTATTTCCACCATGGCTATTTAAAACCCTCTCTCTCCCTTTATGTATTTTTAAGTGCATATTCATGTAAATATGATCTGATCATATGGCAAATGTCATACTGTATGAGGAGAACATATGATGGCTTCACCTGAGGGAAAAATGAGTCTTTCCGCCGTGGCCAGGCCTTTCCTGGTTTGTCAGGTGAAGTCTCACTTAGGGAGGTTGTCCTGTCACACCAAAGCCAATATTCTGGCTACGAAAAGTGAAATCATCTTATGAGCACTGATACACTTTCATTTGGGAGGAAGTAAAACGAAAATCCCATACTTTCTAAATGATTTGCCACGTGCAGAATTATACTCACAGTGGAAGGCAACCTTGACTACGAGGAATATTTTTGTTAATAATCTTGGTTCATCCACCCAGTAATGATGTACACAAGAAGAGTTAGCTACACATACAGTGTTTTCTAGAACTACTACATGAAAGAAAATATAAACAAAGTGAATTAACAGAATATATTTTTTCTAAAGAATAATTTTCTAATTTTTCCATTGTGCAGCAGCTGCTGTTGCCATGCTGTCATTGCTGTTGCTATGTATTTTTGAGTGTGCCAAGATGTAATTGGCTACTTCAGCATATATAAACTATTGGTAGAGACGTTTCTATGGAAAATCATGTCTTTTTTTTTGATTGGCTCTTTCTGAAAGTAGATGTGCTTAGCTATCATCTCAATTTAAATTGAGACCAACAGGTTTTAAGTCTCATAATGCAATGAAACCACATGCTATTCATCATGGAGGAACTTTGTTGAGGCAAGAACTTTCACGTTGGCATTATGATAGAATATGAGTGAGATTGCACCTCCATGGTCTCAAAATGTTTCTATAGTCCTTAGCAAACATTTTGATTCACTGTGAATTGTGTTTGGTCTGAAAATATAGTTGTTTCCTGGTTTTGTGTGACATAACTTGCAAGCGACTAAATCAAAACTCATTTCAGACTAGTTATGTATTTTGCCTGAGAACCTTTTTTAAATAATTATTGATTTGTTCAATGCACCTAAAAATCTTTTGATAAGATGACTAATACCTACAGCTCATCAGGGTAGAGGTTGGTAAACCTGGACAATTCTGTGTACATGATGAGCTTTTGAGAGAATGAAGGACTCACCATTTCAACTGGGGACGAGATTTAGCTTTCTGCTCTGGACATAAACGCATATGACCTTGGTCTAAAAAGTAGAGATGTACATCTGGGCTAAGGAGTCCTGGGATTGGTGAAAGTAAGAGACATTGTATAGTAAGTATTAATTTCAGTCTCATGCCACTAAGTTTTCCTCCAGTCGGGATGATAGAATCTGTCTCAAAAACATTATTCATAATTATGCTAATAATCGTTTTATAACTAAAGTTTGCTTAGGTTACATGAAAACCTGCTACAGCCCAAATATAGACAGAACATAAGGTGAGGCCTAATGTGAGGTACACAAGTACATGATTGCAGACACTATTGGATTAATTTTTTGAGAACAAGTGACATGTTGTGCAACCTTAGTTTCATAATTCTTACTTAAATAATTTGTCATTGTAGAAGTTAAAATAAAATTTGGGGGTTTTTGGACACTCTGAGGTTATAGAAATATATTTCCAGAGGGAAATCTGCAAGTACTCCCCTGTAGGAGGTGGCTGAAGTGTTATTTAGACTTAAATGAAATAAGACATGATTGAAAGGTTGTTAAGAAGGGACTAAACAGTGTTGGGTTACATCACAGAGAAAATGAATTATCATCTGCTTGAATTCATAAAGTATCTTCAACTATTACCTATGTGAGTACCCTTTTTTATGTCTTGTGCACCTCAGAATCTCCTAATTTATTAGTAAGTCACACTGTTCCCTTTTATTATTCCTAAAACTCCTTGTCTTTGACTACTGGTCTGATTCTTGTTCTGTTACATCAAAGATTTCTTTTTCTATTGGAACTTCTGTTTTCTTTTTCTTTCTTTTTTTTTTTTTTTCCCTTTCCTCTGTCTTTGTCAGACCAATTACCCCACTCAGCGCTGGCAAGCACAAACCTAAAGCTTTGGAGATAAATTTGCCTTTTTTTTTCCTAAGTCATGGGAAGATCATACTGTCTGCCTGAGAAGAATTTAATTTGTCTCATGCATAAACTGTACAGTTGGAAAGAAATTGTATAAAAAAATTAGGAGTTGTTTATGTTATTTAGTATTGAGTAAGTGTTGAAATTTCCTAGTGATAGTGTGTCAGCCTCCAAAAAGACAGACTTTTTAAAATAGAAAATCTACGTATTTAGATCACCAACCTGCCATTTTAAATATCTGCTTTTTCTGAAAAATCTTAATCTGGAGTAATAACAATTTTATCATAGTGTAAATTTTAAAAAGTCAGAGTAAGTTATTGCAGTGTCATGAACTGCAAATTGTCTTTTAGAACATCACATTTTCATTTAAATTTTTCATTTAAAAGATGTTATGCTGGTATTATGATGTGCCCATGGAACATGATTTGTGGAAAGGCTGTTCATGTGCATTCATGCACACACACACACACACACACACACACACACATACACATTGTTGCAGGACACACCTGCTTTACATTCTGGGCCATCCTAGCACCTTAGGCGTAGTCTTAGAACTGATTGCAAGTCCCTGCAGACTCTATGGATGAGTGTCACAGTGACACAATGCCACTGATACATGTGAAATGCCCCTGCAAAGCACCAATTTACCTGCTGCATTCTCCCCCAGTCACTTCCAGCTGAAAGCTGGTGAGTGCCATTACTGCTACTGCTTGCAAGCAGGCAACAACTTAATGGAGATGATTCCCTTTAAGAGGTCTCTGCTGAGTTTTTGGTTGTCAGGGAAGATGATAGTCTCATCCCTCTGGTTAGATAAAATTAAGACTCCTTCTGAATATCTCATTATTCATAAAGTGGCACTTGGAGTCAGCTGGTTATATTCCTTTTCTGAGAGGCTAACAGCTTTCCAGAGGGGCTTCTAAGGCTGTGGAGGAGCCCTGGCCTGTATGGGGTTTTCCTGAAATCTTTTCCTTTTGGCAAATCTCAGAATTTAATAAAAAATAAAGACTGACTCTAACTACTGTGAAGAAAAAAAAATAAATCCTGGCATTTTGAAACTGCAGAAATTAAAATTGTGAACTGATTTGGTCACATCAGCAAAGCATTCACCAAGTTTGGGTGACAGACTGCAGCAGTAAGTGAAACCAGAATTTGGGCCTTAGCCTAAATCTTTTTTCCTTGAAATCCATGGGGTGGGTGGACAGATTAATGGGTGAGAATAGAGATACAGCTGTGCCCTTTCCTCTCCCTTCTTGATCCAAAAGGAGGTGGGTAGTACCTCTAATCAGGTCATGATAAAGTTTATATATTAATGTCCTCTGTCTGGCGTGGCCCAGAAATGCCTTGTTTCTTGTACTCTAGGGCTGAGTACAACATGGTATCTATACTTCAAACTGCCTATTTGTTTCTCACAGAACAGGTCATTTTCAATTGTTATAATTTTTTTAAACTTCTCCCTTTCGAGCAGAAATTGCATTCACTGTCAGTCACAGACCATTTTTTTTTTTAAATGAAAGTTTAATAAGATATGTAAAGCCATTTACAGAGAAAATAAGTGAAAAACAGAGTTTTCTTTGCTAAGGAAATATCATTATATGCTAAGGGCTTTGTCCTGATCCTTGGAGTTAAGCATGCATATTTTTAATTCAAGAGTATGAATGCTGCTTGGGCACAAGAGTGTATAATTTGCTGTAATCTCAGTCTGTGCTTTTTAGTTTAACTGGTACTTTATTACATGGAGCTAGTCCATTTGTCTAAGTCTCTCTCATGTTCCTTTCAAGCATACCAGGATGGAAAAATTAGCTTTTCTTTATCCTTAAGGTAATGGCTTTTTGTATTGTTTGTTTGTTGTTGTTTTTTTTTTAAATTTTATTTTATTTTTTATATCATATCCAATTAATTAATTGTGACTACTTCGTCTTGCTACTTGAACTTCTAATTTATGTGTATTGTTTTGGAGTCAATTAATTGTCTTAATAAGGAGAACGATGGAGCTATACAGGGAGAGCACAGGGAAGTATCCTGAAAGAGAACTGCTGAGCTTGGAGGGTTCCCAGTGATTCGCCACACATTTCTCTCATATAGCAGAAACTTCACTTGTGGCCATGTCAATATATGAGTTGATACTTGAGTCTGCCTGCCTTCAGGCAAACTGCATCTGAAACTTAAAACCCCTTTGTCCAGGGACTTGCACTGGACAGATCTCATGATGAAGTCCTCAGAACTAAAGCGAATACTGCAAGCAGTATTATTTTATGGGTACTAATCCCAACCTGACCTCAGTTATGGAATGTCCATAGTTGACACTAACCCTCTGTTTACCATCCATCCTACAAATCTCCTACCTGGCTTGTGTGAGACCCAATAGTCTACCAGTTTAAATGAGACTATGCTGGTATTCTTAGCAGATAAAAAATCTGCCCTGCTGTATGGATTCAGATTAGAGTTTTACCCACCTGCAAAGGCAAGAGAGGATAGAAGCTGGACTGGGACCCACTTCTGGCATGTGGCATAAGATGGCAAACAACTTAGTTTTGGACCAGTCACCATGGTATTTGGCAGAAGGACCGTTTACTGCAGTCCTCAAGTATCAGGTACATTAAGGTACTTTGGAAGTTGTAAACTCATAGTCACTTTCTTCAGCATGTCTTGCTGAGCATCAGGGATTCATCTCTCTTGAGGTGAGATACCTGTGAAGAAGGTATTTTAGAGCTGTGATGGGCCTATTTTATATACTCATCCTAGACTTAAAAGACTTCATTGAGGAGGCTCAACTGTATTTCCCTGAGTGTAGAGGAAGGACAGGGGGCTTTGACTTCATGATATGGATCTGACTTTATATACCCCAGTTAGTTTCCTCAGTCCTTTACTGCAGTGAGTGGGCAGTGACTTTCTGCAAATGCCAGGGCTAGAATTTTTTTTCCTTGTTTGTTTATAAATTAAAGGTCAGAACTTGAGTTCTGGTCCTCTTGCATTACATGGTTTTTGCCAATTGAAACAATTCCTCGTGTAATCATTGCATAGTATTGTAGTGGTTACACATCAGTCTTGGAAGACTGGCACTTTGATGAGCCCACCTCAGAAGGTCATGGTAAGAGTAAGCACAGCAGGTGTTTTTGAATTGAAGATGACCATTTGGTCATGCCTGTTGCTTTAGTTAGTCGTATTGCTCTTTTGGTCTTGCTAAGGGTGTGTATTGCTGCAGATTTGAATGCTGCAGCTCTCATTTTTCCTGCTTTTCAACTTATTATCCTTTCCAGTCATTGCATTAAGCATACCTTTAAGATTTGTGTTGTGCCAATGACTATAATTGTTGTACTAAGCAGTCACTTTTGGGGTGTGTGGGGAGTGGATTTTAGTAATAATAATTTCCTTGACAGTGAGGAATCTGAATACAGCATAGCTTCAGGAAAGCGTATGTTGACAACAATACATAGCAAGGTGCAGATGAGACAGAAATAAAGCCTGTCGGGTTTTTGTTATGTGGTCCACGTGTGCTTTTTTAGTCTCACTTGTTATCTGTACAGGGACTGTGGCTTGAGCACAGTTGTGCAGTTGCATGCTTGTGAAGTTTGCTGAAAATGACTTCCCAGATCAGAATGGTCATCAGTGCTCATGAGAAAAAGTGAAACAACTGATTTTTCAGTAACACTAATGTGATTTGAGTGGGATAATGGAACTGTCTTGAGCAGTGGGATTTCCCTGCTCATGCTTCTGGGGCAGGGAAACCAGACTCCTGAAAGGTTTGCACTGTGTGATGAAACACTGCCCTAACTGAAGTTCTCTGGGTTCAAGTAGCATTCAGGAGTGACTGAAGTTTTCTTTCTGCACCTCTATTTCAGCTACTGTCTCTGTGACACTATAAGATAACTCAATTAATATGAAAAGATAAGAATATATTAGAATCCTGTGAGAAACAAGTTCCTAGACTGACTCCCTAGTGCATGGAAGGATAATGGTAAGATAAAGCCCTAGTTAATTATAGTCAAGAGGCAGAAAGAAACCCACAACTAATTGTGCAGTAGTTAAAAGTATTTCTTTTTGTAAATGAACACTTAGTACTGATTGTGTTCCTGTTACTATACCAAAGGATCAGGATTACAAGATCTAGATACACTGATATGTAGATCTGACCTCAAATAAACATCAGTTTGGAAAACCACAGGTGTTTTATTTGTTCTGTGGATGTTAATGCAATGATGATGTAGGGAAGTCTTGGTTTAGTATATTGCTTTGTGAGACACTGTTAGTGTTAGAGGCAGCGGGACCTTTAGAAGTACTGGACAAGTGCCTGACTGTATCAATGCATGCATGTACATCTGCTACTTCTCTTATTTCTTTGCATCCTGTCACATCTCATCTCTGAGACAAAACCTTTGCTGAATACATATTCCATGGCTGGCCTACAGTGGGCAAGACAGGGGACAAGAGATGCTTTTCCACTGGCTTTCACAGAAAGCAACTGAAGCCCACATATCTTAAGTGGAAGTCAGAAATCCACTGCACTGGCACAGAAACAACCATGTGTGGTTCCCCCCACTCACCAACACATACACACACATGTATGCGCAAACATGCAATGCACTTGTCTGTCATTGTGCACAGAGTTTCTGCTGCTAAGGCTTCACCTTACAAAGGGATGGAGTGAAAGGGCAATTATCTCATACTGTGATATTTGTAGAGAAATCCCATCTGTGTAGCTGCCCTTGGAGATGTGCTGAATTAGTGCCTTCCTCCATCGGCTTGCTTTATTCCTTCATGTTGCAGTAATCAGGGCTACTGATAAAATCGGTGAAAATGAATTAATTTTCCTGTTAAACTCATGCAATTGAGCTAAAATCAAATAATGAGAATATGAGGGAAATACAACTCTCAGCCTACAGATCACTCAACATCCTCAGTAGAGAAGTATCTAAAAGCTGCCTGCTAAGTTGGTTGATATGCCTTTTATTTAGCTTGATGTTAATTTGCTAAACACTGTTTTGGTGTATGTGATTGTAGAACATAAAAATGCAGTAGGTGGTTTATAGGAGATGAGAGCAAAAGAATACTCTCTGCTACAAGCTCTACATACAATCCATATTCTCCAAAGGGATGAAATTTCCCTCGAGCTAATGGGTAAACTGCAAAGTGAGGTATACTAGCAGCTTTACGGTTCGCTTTAACCTGCTCCTCCTACCCTGCTTTGTGGTGGGTGTGCAACTGTCGCAAGTAGGTGGCACAGCTGTTTGCATTGACTGGCTCGGTACCTTTGGGATACAGACAACACAGTTAACATTGCGAGATGAAAATGGCATCTATACTTTAATAAACTCATTCTATTTCTTCATGAGAAAAAGGGGGGAGACTGAGGGAGGGGGGAAGAGAGACAAGTTGCCAGCCTGACTATATCTGTATTAGTGGCACTGCTCAAATTACACGGTGGTGGCTAATGCTTGCAAAATCCTGACTAGCATTTGAAAGGGTAACATCAGTTTATTATTGCTGCAGTAGCTGTTAACTTTATGAAGATTTCCTGTGCACCTGCCTGCTACCACATCTTTAACATATATGCATATTTATACAACTTAGGCAACATATGTTTGATGATTTTTGTCATTTATATTTACTACAGTATGGATAGCAATTAAAAAATAACCATGTTCACTGTGATGAATTGGTGAAATTCCTGGAGAAGTAGAAATTACATGAAGAATCTGAAGACGGAGAACAAGGTAAAAGGCATGTAAAAATCTAGTTCATCATTTGGAACATAAAAAATGCAGGCGTGTGACCAATATGTGTGTGTATATATAAAACCACAAAAATACCAGGGAAGAATATGCTATTTCATTTAGAGGTAGGACAAGAGGATAGATAGGCTAGAGTGGGATATTTTCCCATTTCATCCACTCTTTATAGATAAATGTAGACTTATGTTGTAGGGGTGATGAAAGAGGTTGACATTTTCTGCAGAGCTGGTGTTGCTCTGTTCCCCAGTTTTCTGTGTTTTGAATGTAAAATGGATGTTTTTAATTGCAGATACATGTGCAAAAGCAGTGGTGTGCTAGGACCTGCATGATGATACAGTCCTGTGTCTGACTCATCCTGCTAGCAGATTGGGCAGGTCTCCTGAGCATCAATTCAGGTGCCAAGACCAAAGAAGGGCTATGGAGAGGACTTTGGTGAGTGATCTTTAGAAGTAGCCAGTTTAGGGAAAAAACACACTCAAGTCTGTATTTGGTGTGTCTGAGTTAAAAATAGAAGATCCAAGGGATGGGGTCATTTTTGGGTATTAGTCCAATGAATCTGTGTGGGCACACGCACACCAGCACCCACACTGTGTATGAAAGTGAGATAAGCACACGTGATTTGTACTCAGAATGTAGATGCCAGCTTTTTAGAGAGAATTTCTTACCATGTGGCATATTATCATATTCGAGACCTGCTCATCTCTGTAAAAAGACAGAGGATAGTGGGCTGTGCAGAAATGGAGTGAGACAGTGGAAACGCACGTAGTGGAGCTGTGAAAACTGACATGGGAGTGGAAAGGAACTCAGAAAATTAAAGTTAAAGAGAAAAATGGAGAAGACTAAGAAATCTAGATCTTGTCCTGGAAGTAGTATTTTCCATGTGAGCATGGTGATTTGCCTAGAATAACTTACTCCACTTCTTAGAAAGATGCTCTAACTTATCCTCAGGGTGCCTTTGTTACCCTCCTGTGACATGAAATTAACTGCTGCTGTATTTTCTCACAGAGGGTAGAGCAGCCTCAGGTCCACCCGCATTTACGCTCTCCGCTGATGCCTAGAAATGCCCCAACCAACATGACTGTGCTCGGAGCGACACAGCATTACCCCCAGCGGTGCAATTCAAAGTAAACTAAACTGCACAGCAAATGTTTTACCCACTTCGACAAACAGGAGCATTTATTCATTTTTTCCTGACTGTTGCTTACCCCTCTACCAGCAGTTAGTGCATATGAGGCAGCCGCCTGTGCCACTCAGGCATTCCCTTATGCAGAGCGCTCCTAAAGCAGCGCATTCTGCCGGCATTCGGACTGTTTTATGTTAGTAGGGTGGCTCAAACTGGCCTCAGTAGAGCAAGAGATATGTCACATCACTTGAAACTACATCTCTGGGTGTTTTATCAGCTTGTTTGTCAAGTCAGGTGACAGCATCTTCACACATTGATTTTAATTTGTATTGAATATAAACCTTTGAGAGCGAGAATCTGTATCAGCTGCTTACTGAAATCCACGCTACTTCAACTGTCTTCTCCTCCCTCAGTATTTTAGCAATTATATTAGAGAAAAAAGCCCTGAAAGAATCAGATTTGCGTTTTAAAAAATTGCCTGTGTGCCTTAGGATTGACAGGTTCTAGGCCAGTGTGTAGCTCAGTGCAGTACAAACCTGCTGATATATTAAACCCCAAACCAGCATTTATAATAGAAATACAGTAAGCCTTTAACTATAACGACACTAGCAGGTGTCACCACAATAAAGATAACAGCCTCCCCATGAACAAATATTAGATTAAAGAGATCAATCAATCTGTATCTTAAATTCCAGACCCAGCATGATCTCTGTCAGTAAAAAAATAACTTCTACTTTGTCTGTGCATTTTAACAGGTGAAAGACCTCTTGATTGTACAATTATTTTTGCAATAACTTGAGAAAATAGGCATTTGTCTTCTGTTGCAGGCTCTTTATGTAAATGATACAGAAAATGTTTGCAACCTAAAGACACAAATACTTATTGATTTTAAATCTTGTGGCAGGCTGCAACACTTTTCGTGGTGGGCAGGTGGTGTGAGTCATGGCTCACTACGCCATCTCCTCCAGGAATGCCAAAAAAGCCCTGCCTAAACCTGGGGTAACATCAAGTACTGTGTGCTCCGGGAATGTGATCAAATTACCTGTGGGAATAACACTTTCTGACCTTGTTCTTTTTTCTCCTCTTGCTGTTAGCCTGCTCTGCTACCAACAGCACCATCTTCTCTAAAACTGTGGAAAGTTACTACTTTTATTCTTTGTGGTTTAGTATTCTGGGCCATGTATTCAAATGTGTGAAGTGAGTGCACACTGCTATTGAGTCAGAATGATTCAACCCAGCCCAGACACAAGCCGTGCAGTCACTTTAAGTGCTGGACTTGAGGGAAGTCCAGTCCCCTCCACATAACTAAATGCCCCTTCTGTTTCCTTCCCCCTCCTAAGATCATCCATCACCCATCAAGTGCAATGATGGAGAAGAGCAAGTCCAGGCTGCTTCTGTGCTGTAGGACCAGGCATGATCTTTCCATGTTCACTCATGGAAAGAACCATACATGCTCTCTGGAGCACAGTCCCTGACCTTGATGCAGAACAGCAATAACATTGGCTTTCACCCACCATTTCTACTGCATTACAATTTTGCTCTAATCTCAATTACAACTCAGTCTTGGCTCACAGAGGCTGTGTTCTGATGTTTTATGCAGGAGATGCACTAAGATTTTGAGATCTGTTTTAGTAACCGCTTTGAATATCATTAGTGGTATCTGATTCTCCTTTCAAACACACCTGAGTGAAAAATCAGAGTCCTCTTCCTTAGAAAACACAGCATATAAGAAGTATGAGAGATATTAAAGTCGAAATCCACTGATAGTCTTTCATGACAGAACAGACCAAGTATTGGGGGAAACACTCTAGAACAGCTGATCTGAAAGGTCCTGGATAAGTGCTCTTATCCCAGTCCGGAGCACCTGATGATTAATTAAATTTGCTCTGTTTTGAATGTGTTCTGGACTGCATAAGGACAGCTTTTGCACAGAATAGTGTCCACATCAGATAAAGACAGAATAAATGTTGATCTTTTACTACACGCTCTCTGCTTTACTTTTCAGTAGTGCACATATAGACAAGATACAGATAAAATACAGCTTTCTAAGAAAACTTTTTCCCTGAAAGATTTTGTTAGAGATCTTTGAAATCTGTTTCATGAAAGCACTGAAAAAAGTTGTTTCCTCTAGATGAAACCCAAAGAGAAATATTGTCCAACTTCAGAAAACCATTGCAGTCATGCCCTTACAAGGAGTGTGTTTATGACGAGGAGCCTACTCAGTAATATATTCAGTGACCAGTAAGCACACTTATGTTTTCACCTTTTATTTTTTTCCCCCCAAACAAACAAACAAAAAAAATAAGCATGGAATATTTAATTTGAAATAAAGTATGTGCCATATTTTGGTATCTCCCCTGAAAAAAGTATCCAGGATTTAGTTTTTAATTCTTTAAGTGGACTCAGGCCATGAGAACTATAAAGGTTTCTTAGCAGCCACAATATTTGCATTTACAAAACAGCTATCCAACTTCCTTCTCTTCGTGCTTTTCCATGTCAAACCAACTTTCAGTTCACTCGAGTGATGTGTTGTTCATATCACATTTAAAAAGTCCCAGAAAGTTTATTTAGTGGAATACCAGTTTCATAATGATGAATGGTAACTGCAAGGCATGCCTGTGAAGACCCTGCTTCAATGCCATTACAATATAAGATGAGGATGGGGAAAGCAATTTTGATGTAACTCTATGGAGAACCCATTAGCAGACCATTACAACTGCAGACTAATTGAAGAGGAGGAATATGCAGATCCTCCCCTTTTGTGACATAGTTACAATGCAATATTAATATGTCAAAATAATTTCAATTCCAGGCATCAGATTTAATTTTTTTTGTCATTATTAACAATAGACAGCAATGCTTTATACTTCCTTTAGCACAGAGTCCCACTGAACTGGAATGAGACTCCTTGCTGCATGCAAACAGACCTGACATTGTGTAAGAACAGCACAGACCTGCATCTCAAAATCCCCAACTTTAACCACAAAAGTCTACAAAATCTGCCTTAATTTAAAGCTCAGTCCTGTGTGTCTGTATATTACTGCATTTTTTATATTTGCTAAGGAGCACACTGTCAAGGTAAATAATATACCAGGAGAGTGATCTGGGCCAGTTGCACCTTATTTTCAGACCATTTAGGTTCACAGGAATGCAGATGGTTACCTAATTCCCACTGAAGATTTGGCCCATTGAAGCTATATGAAATATATTCCAGCAGCTTGTGTTCTCATGATAGGGCATTGTGAGTACTAGGTGATAATGTAGTTACTGGAGCCTTGCTATTTCTGAATGGAAATGTCCCTACTTAGTTTTAAAATCCAGGTGTAGTTCCTCTACTGTTCTAAACCAATATAGCTTCAATGATTTCAGAATAATTTTATCAGCAATACTACAACGTGGTTTTTTTTCCCAAATACTTACCTCTCTGCTTTATATTAGTAATATTTAAAGTACATGCCCTATGTATTTGTTCTTTCATCTTTTGAAGAAATTCCACTCCCAAGAACAATGCTGTAAATCTGGTGAGTTGGTGGCAAACTCCACTTACTTCTACAGGGACTCTAACAGAGTTTAATCATATAAGTTTTAATACCTTACTTCTGACTGACTTTGTTTTTCCAGCTTGACAGTCTTTTAGGTAATGGAGTTCTCCATTTTGCTTTGCTTTTGCCAGTATTTATTTTGTTTATTTTCCTTACTGAAGAGCATGGAGAAACTATTTGAAAAGTTTCAAATAGTTCAGGTCCTCGAGTAATTTTAGCCATCCTCAGCTATACCTTCTGTAGTACCCTTCTCAATGTTCTACCCATTATTCTGAATGCAGCCTCTTGATCAGGTGCTTATGACACATTTGTACAGTTAATAATAGTTTCTTTTTTCAACTTCTGATTTAGTGTTTTATCTGCCACAAATTTGGTGGAAATATTTTTTGAACACTTTAATCTGAGGACCACATCTCTTGTCTTTCTGTTAGGCTAAAAGTTTCAGAAGCTATGATATTTGCCTGGAAATTAATGGCAAAACTCTGCCTTCAAATGATAAAAGCAATGAATGGCAACAGTAAAGATATAAAGTTATACAGAATGAGATGAATATGAAGGTGTGTTTATTAGAGAATGCAATTGTCCCCCTCTTTTGGTAAGACTTAAAATTCTCCCTGTTGCTTTCTTTATTGGAAAATCATTGCCCTTGTAGCTCCCAGAAACAGTCACTGTTACAGAGTGATGTGGTGCTTCCATATACACTTCATTCACTCCATCCCAAAAAATGTTTACCTTTTGTTGTAGGCATTAAACATTAATAATATGTTCTTGCATGAAGGAGAGATGAATTTTCAGATAAAGAATTGTGTCCTAAAAATCTATGTAGTGTCAGCTCTGCTTATGCTTTAGTTGTTTCATTTTTTTCCTGTGCTTTAGTTTTATTGCTCTTACTTTCCAGAGTAAAGAATTTTTTCTTTTTAGATAAATGTTTTTAGTGCCTAAAAATGCTGTGGAGTTGATGGCGATCCAGGGTTTGCATCTTTTCAACACCTTACAAGACCTTAAACAAAGATAGCAACTAATATTTTTATGTTTTAGTTTTAGGGAGGAGCATTTTGCTGAAATGAAACTCACTCAAAAATGAAATTCCCTTAATTTAATGTCTCAAAAGCGTCCCAGCAGGAACTGAGGATCTGGCTTGGACTGGAAGCACTGGGAAAAATCTAGAGATGCCTACTAGCCTCATTTAGTACATAACACAGGAACAGGAAAGGAAAATGATGGATATTAGAAACAATGGATTGCAGAGGGAAAACATAATACTCTCTGTTCTAAGTCTCAGCCATTTCTCTCCTTCCTGCCTTCCAAAAACCACACTGTTGTGGTGGAATCAGCTATTTAATAATATTTTTTCCAGATACAAATACTGAGAGGTAACAAAAAATATTTTTCTAATGGACAGCATTATTACTAATACAGTTCATAGTTTTAATTTAGATGTGGATCTGTGGCTTTCTATTACCCTTGAGAGCTTCTGGGCCAAATAGCTGCCACTGCCTTTGGCCCGGCTCAGACCCAGCTTTGACTGCTGTGGCGCTAAGCTGATTTACAATAGCTGCTGATTTGGTCTGCTATTCTTGCTTCAAGTAAACTCGGTCCCTCGGGGCTTGACTTGTGGTGCCAGAGAGCTCCCTCAACTGCCACTGACTTCTTGGAAAGCTGAAGTCACTCAGTATTTTGCACAATCTGGTCTCTGGTCCTTGTCCTCTCTGTGTCAAACTTGCTTTCTGTGTCTCATTCAGCTTTCTGATTAGGCTTTCTTTCACTAACATTCAAGCATTTTAGTCTTACTTGCCAAATCAATCTGTAGTAGCAACAAACACTCTGAGAACATGTTTTGTAAATTTTTGGATTCCAGTGTATGTATAGTTTAGCATCATTGTTTCCTAATTTTTTTTTGTTTAGATACATCCATTATATATCTATATCTACTTAAAATTCAATAAAATTTATTCTGAGAAGGAGAGAGCCAGATGCTAAGTTAAACCAAAAAAATAAATCAAATAAAGATTTAATTAGCAGAGGAAAAAAAAATCAGGGAAAATAACCTTCTGGAAAATAGCAAAATCAGTAGAAGTGTAACAGCATTCTAATATGTTAGTATACTACCATCTTATATTTATATTTCATATATACTTTTATAGCCAGAAACACAAAGCTTGCGTGATGCAATTAGCATCTTTTCTGTTCTGAATTGTCATGTTCTAGCACTGCTAATGAACATGGAGAAGGTGTACCTGATGTAAACCATTGCCGAGGGGAAAAAAAAGCCCCTTAGAATTACTACTAGTTCATTTTTTGCCTCTCCTTATTTCTTCTCCCTCTCTTTTATCTTTGTTTTGTTTTTTTTTTCTTCCTTTCTTTGGGAAAAGCTTCTGTTATTACCTGTGGTAGGCTCTGTACACTAGCATGCTATTTTGTTGATTGCACTGCCCTCAGACACTGCACATTTGAATCCCATTTGTAGCAGTGATGCCAGTGCTGGGATTCAAAGTCAGAGCCTCTTAGGGTTACAGCCCTGCTGCTGCTGCCGCTGCTGTGTGAGTGGAAGCGTCTAATGCCACTGGCATCAGAGACTAGGGCTGATGAAGAGACAAGGTGATCTAAAGAGAGCACACATGGAATTTTTCCCCCTCTTTTCGTTTTTCTTACCAGAAACATAAAGGAGATGAGACTAGGTTGATATTTGATGAATTGGTTTTATTCAGAGGAGTGCTATCATTTTTATGTCCTTTTTGAAAATGCACCCACAGTGTCTGAATTCCCGTTAACGCAAAGTTCAGATAAAGCTGATGAAAAGCAGCTGCCATCTTGATAGTTGCCATGGCAGATGGCATCAGCCTTTATGCTTTTATCAGTATTAGTATCAGAACACACTCTGTGTTCCAAGCTGAGATAAAAATCATTGAAGCTGTACCTGGAATAGGCAGATCAACACTGCAGGTCCCACACAGTTTTGAATCTTTTCAGAACAGTCTGCATAAAAGCTAGAGACAACACATTCTTGTTATTCATTAGTTCAGCAATGCTGATGATATTTTGTAAACTTCACAGATGAAGCAGCCTTTCTAAAGAGCTGCTGCCTCCCTTCCTTCTTCCCTCCCACCCCCAGGAACGCTCAGGCTTTGAAAAGAAAAGCCACGCACACAAACACAGACACACGAGAAAGTAAAAGGACAGAAAGTGGGCAGTGGACACAACAGTGACACTACCTTCTTCATTAACCTACTGCATTTTACACTGAACCTCAGTCAATCTGCTGTGAAGAGTGGTGTTAAGAATAGGTGCATTGCAAGGGAAATAATGATTACTGCTGGTGAAGGTGCCAGGGGGGAAAGCGGTTTCCGTGGGTTTGTTACACTGATATCGTGGCCCTTGCCTGAGACATCTCCCCCATTTGAGTTGCTGCTGGTTTGCAGTGATGTGTGGTGGCATTGCTCTGGAGCCCCGCTCTGACCTGGCAGTCTTGGTGCCTCTCCCAGGGCATACACGGGCCTGCACAGCCCTTCTTTTTCTGGCTTCACTTTGGGATAAGTGCTCATCAGGAAAAGTGACTTACACGCTGTGAAAGCTCCAACGCTAGCTCTTTATTGCAGGTTTCAAATTGTATTGACAAATCTCCCCATCCCCTTTCCCCCTCTCCCCCTCCCCAACTCTCCTTATAGCTATGCATATAGTTATTTTTGGTAACATTGTTGCTTGATAAATAGAGGGGTTGTGAGATCTCAAGTTATTATGCAAGTGTTAGCGACACAGGCTGGTAAACCATTTGGCTGTTGCATCGGTGCTGAAATGAATAATAGCAAATGGGAGGAGGGCATGTGAGTTATTTTAAATGACACATATATGTTTAAATATAGCCTTAAAATAATGTTAAAGGTTTAGAACCATTACAGGCTCTTGTGCCAACTTGCAAACTCTTCCAGAATTGATTTTAAAATTTGCTATTCTTTCTCTGGAGGTTGACAGGGAGATAAGTAGGACCTTTCTGGGTCACCTCTGCCTGGAACACGGAGGTGGTGGAAGTGGGTCCTCTCTGTGTCTTTGCATAGGGGCCTCCCATTTTCCCACCACCATCTGAAGTATACATTTCCTTTAAGCTATTTGGTGCAGAAATATGGAGTCAGTGTCATAACTCAAATAGAAATTTATGTGTGACTCTGCATGGTCTTACAGCTCTGTGCTTAATGAGGTCACCAGCAGAAATGGGCTCATTCTGCTCTGAGTTTGAGAAGCTTTTTGTTCTCATTTTGGGGTAGATCTTGGGAAAAATCCAGGTCCAGTTAGAGGCTTTGGATTTCAAGTGCCCATGGGATGGGGCTATTCTTAATCAAAGTTAGTTGGATACCTAAGTGGATATTTAAAGTAAAATTGGATACATGGACTTAAGATAAAAGGAGAGCTACCATAGAACAAAGCTTCAGTATCCTCAAATGTCCAAAGAATCCCCCTTTTTATTTTAAGCTTAATTTTAAATTCGAAAAAAACCCCATTCAGTGTCAGGTCTTCACCCATCACCCAGAACCAAACAGAAGGGTCTGCTACGGAGATGCAGGCTGGAGGAAGGGTAAAATGTTATCAGTTTTACAATTTACTTTGACAGGGCCCCCACTGTACTCTTAACTATGACTATAAAATGGAAAAGACTGAGCATCCAGGAGCCTGATTCAAAGCCTTTGAAAGCAATGAGAGTCTTTACACCGAGTTACGTGATTTTTCGGGATGTCTCTGTGAACCGACAAGGAATAATAGGTGAATGCAATACAATGTCGGAGCATCAGATAACAGGGAAATTATTATCATTAGCATAATAGCTACAAGTCAGCACACAAAATCTACTGTTGGATTCTTTATCAGCATCACAGCATAGGTAAATTTCAAGGCCAGAGCTGAAGAAATATGAAATAATGGCTGTGCAAACTTTGTGCGAAACTCCTCTGAAGTATAAGGGGCAATCTGCTAAAAAGCATAAAGGTACTTTCAGGAAAATTTGGTTGAGCAGGAACGGGAGCTGCCATCGTTGGCACTGAGCTGATGCAGAAGAAAAGATGATGTGTGGGGATCCATTGCCATGAAGTGCCTTAAAAGTGTAATAGTTGGGTTTGCTGTGGTAGAAAAGGGATAGTCACTGGGATGAAGATAAGCAGGAATGGACTTGAATTAAGAGTAGAAACAAGTAAAAAGTTTTGTCTGTTTTTAAAGTGCAGCTGGGCTCAAATGGGGCAAACGATCTCAATTCAGATCAAAAAGCAGGAACTGGGAGAGACATGACTGTGTTGCAGCTTGGGCTGTGTGAGCAGCTGTGGGAATGTATTCAAGCTGAACCTCTAAATCTCATCCATTCATTATTAGGTTAGGATTCACAAACACAATTCCAAGTAACTTGGAATTTAAATGGAAATTACCTTTAATTCTTCAGACTTTGCTGGTTTTTTTCTGTTCTGCTTCCTTACCTTCCAAATAGGTAGTTGAAATCACAAGCATTATAAAACTATAGCTTTGGCTCAAGAAGGCAAAGTCTGAAAATTATTGTATTTGTTAGTTCAGCTACTAAAGAGCCAGAAAGCACTGTGCTGCCTATGCAACAGTCAGATATAGTTTAAGAAATATCTGCTTAGAGACTTTCCTTACAGACATTGAGTAACTAAATTAAGTAATGTTTCAAAATGCCTCCAGTGCCATAATGTGCTGAAAGGGTAAAACATTCTTAGGGAAGTTTTGAGTATTGGTCCTATACTTCTATGCTTGATTTTTGTCTTAATTTAATTTTTTTCTAATCTTATTTAAAAACCTCAAAGATATTATTTTCAAAGGAAAATCAAAATTCACCTGTTATCTTGAAATGCTGCACTGTATTTATGATATGCTGATTGGATTCACTATATTCCAACATTTATATTTCTACTGTATAAATACTAGTAGAAAACAACAAAACAACCTGAATACCTAAAATGGCTGCCACATACCACTGAAGGACATTTTGCATCATCTGTGACTATTTAAATTCACCTTCAAGTATAAGGTTATGCTTTTTTAAAATTAGAGCGTTTGTTTAAGAAGATTCCTATATGGTTCTAAGGGTTGAGGATGTATATAGACTGTTCACTATTACTTTGACATGAAGTTGATTTTTAAGCAATGAAAAAAATAATTTGGAAAAGGTTTTTTGTTTTTGAGTTGTCATCTTATTTCACTTATTCAAATACCAAAAATCACCACTGGGTTTTCAGTCAGCTATTACAGATGCTTTCTCACAATGGACATGATCTGTGTTGTGTTTTAAAAATGACTCAAAACAAGGATCATTTAGAAGTCCTAATTGTGATTAAATGAGGTAATGTCAAAATATATTTATTTTAATAAGTAAAGATATTAATTATATCCCCTGTAAGGTGATAAACTTAGGAGGATTTTATCTTAAATATGCTTTTTTTTAAAAAAAGAAATTCTTTCCCCGACCAGGAGTTTACCTGTCACCTTTTATTCTTCGAGATACTGTTGTGGCCAAAGCATAATCCTGCTTAAGTAAGAGGTTTATTATAACAAATACACCAACACAACCTAAGCTCAAACAGCTCTAGTGGGCACTGCCATAATTTAAGATCATAGCTCAAAAGAAAATGGAAATTTTTTCTTACATTTAAGGGTTCAGTTTACCACTGAAATTGCTTTTCATTTAATTCAAGCAGCAACCGATAGCACAGAACACTTAAACAAAATTAAACAGAAATCTTTCACGTTATGAGAGGCACTTATGTGTGCTTTGTGTCTTTTTTTCTTTTTTTTTTTTTTTTTTTTTTTTTTTAA
>VWZF01000805.1:1499641-1587141 GCA_013396755.1 Sclerurus mexicanus
AAGGGAAGGGACCTGTGCAACTGGTGCTAATCCAATTCTGGGAATTGTACAGTCCTGTGAGGGACTCCCATGCCACATGAGGCTTCTCTCGCAAAGGTGATTTGGAGCTTTGAGCTAAGTACCTCAATCTAGTTAGGGGGGAAAAAGGGAAAAGGGTTCTTTTTTCCATTTGAGTCTTTTCAGATTTAATGAGCTTTTCTGTCAGGTCTTATTTAGGCTTAGCAATACGACCTGTAATAACTTAACACTGCCTAATAGGATGGCATATTGAGTGTGGATTGCTTATCGCTACATAATCGCAAGTTGCACTGATAGTAAAGAGTCATATTGTTAGCACAGTGCTTAGAGGGAGGAAAGAAAGACAAAATACATAGTGTTTGGGTGCATGTTTATAGCAAAGCTCTGTCTATACACATTGACAGTAGAATTAATTTCTCAATAACCTCACAGGCGGCATGGGTAAGAAAGGCACAGATTCCTGAACTCCAAGAAAATAGGAAGCATAAATATTTCTAGTTGTTTGGAGAATTTGCTATTTGTGAGCTTGGTTAAATAATGTGTATGTTTCAGGGTTTTTTGACAGTCTTTTTGTGAAAGGAGCACCTGTGAAGAGTGCCTTTCTAATACAGCATCCTGCTGTTAGGGTACTGGTGAGGCGCTGGCAAACTGGACACAAATTTCATTTTACTCTCATATCAAGAGCCCCCCCGAGAGATATGTCTTAGGATATTAGTGTCTTCAGCAGCACAGCCATTAAAGCAAGCACACAGGGAATCACCCATCTGCACAGGCTTAAGGATAAGAACATTGCTGCAGAAGCTATCTCCAGACTGATGTTGCTATTTAATGTGGCTTCTAGCAAACTGTGAATAAAACTCCTGGCTTGCAGTTGACAAGTTACCATGCTAGACTTGCAAGTTCTTTTACGAAACCAAAGCAGACACAGCTGCAATCAGGCTGAATTAAGCCAGGCCTGCAGTCCCAATGGAGTGCAATGACAGCAGGATTCTACTGACAATGTCAGTGGGCACAGACATCTTTTGTTCTTATCACATATTCCTTATTCACATTTCTTCCATTTCTCTATGAGTCATAAATGCCAGTGATTAAGGGCAGTGCTCACTCTTCCAGGTTATGAAGGCACATAAACATATGGTGCTGCTTCATTATGCAATGGGCTATGGGTCCCAGAGTGAGTGACCAGCAGACCCAGTCAGCTCAAACTTCTCCATGCAGAGCTCTTGGGATGGACAGCACTGGGTGTCTGTATTCCACTCAAGGTTTAGTGGTCCAACAGCTGGTACAGGGGAGAGATATTGGCAGAAAAGCTGTGCTTTAGGAAATGGGAAACAGGGTCTGGATTTGTGCTGCCTACACAAATAAGCCAAAGTCTTTGTCAAAACTGGAGTAATCACAATAAACCAATGAAAAGCCTCAACTCCTTTAAAATAGGTAATGATCAATTAAAGTAGTTTTTAGCATCATGAGTGCTTTTAAAAAAACCTCAAGGACCACAGATTTATAATTTGTAGCTGATTGGTCATTATTTGCATGTAATACAAGGGCTGACATTTTGAAATGTGACTAGTACTTTTAACATCAACCATTGTTTGCTCAAATTGAGAACTGACACTTTTTGGAAACCATTTTTAAGAGTAGCTACTGAAAATCAAGCTTACTATCCTTCAAACCAGGTACCTGGAAGGTAGGGTGTCTGAAATCACTGGTTGCTTTTAAACATCTTGGCTTTGGAGAAGGGTAAGATCATATCAAGAGGAAATTCTTTTGATTAAATAAGGTATAACTGACAGCAGAAAGGAGAAATTCAACTTTCTGTCAATAAATTGATAGCAACAGCAATTCTTCATTTAGGTGGTCCTTTTTTCTCTAGTGCTCTGGCACAGTCAGCTCACTAAAGTAATTGCAAATAGAATTAATTTGTTTGGTGTCCTCACAGCATAAAAATTCAGGAACAGGATTTTCCCTTCTTCACTCTAGTTTTAGGACAATGCCTTCTCTCATCACCCTTTCAAAACTGTGGACAGCTGAGGCAGGGATTACCTAAGAAGAGCAGAGGAAGGGAAGTAGAAGTAGCTGCTGTGTATGACAGCTATAGTCACGTGTGTGATGCCTCCTGGCATTGCAGATGGGCAGCCTGCACTCAGTGCAAGTGTGAACAGTCACCTTTGCAAGGCTTCATGCACAGCATCTGCGGGACCACGCATGCCTACGTGAACCTGTAAGTTTTGAGAGGGGTCAAATACTGTTGTCCCTCATACCATGGTGAACTAAGCCTTTCTCTCTGATCTCTATCTGTCCTTTTGCATACACAGGAAAAGCAAAGAAAGGCTGTGAAAGACACCAGCACTAAGTGGTTTAGGCTTTGCTTTTGTCAAGGAATGAAGGAAATATTCCTTGATCAGCAAACTGTAGACCAGCACTCACCATCTGCTTAGGATGATGGAGAGTCACTATCGGACTCATGCACAGAGATTCAAATTGAAGGAAGCATTTGTGGAAACACCCCTGTGAAGAGGAAAGAGTCACTGTGTGTAAAACACATGCATCTAAGTTTACCCAGAGTCCCTCTGAAATACAGATCTAAACTGGAGAGGAGACTTGTTTCTCTCTGAGCTTTCCTGTGTATCAGTGTGGAAACTTCTGCTGCTATAAAGCTGTAAGCATGATTCCTGCATGCTTGCTCTGATGCAGCATTCAGGGTGCTATGCTCTATTCTTTTTGATGGTAGTCTGTTCTATTCTTTGCCCAGGTTTTTCTGTGTGATCTGAATACTCATATGGGGGTGATTCCAATTTTGGGCCATATTCAGCAGCCAGCGCAGCACTGAAAATTATCACTGCAATGCAAACACCTGGCAAAGTGAGCTGAAGTGCACCTCTAGTGTTGTGAAAACTCATTTTCAGGATATCGACGATCCTTGCAATCAAGGAATATTTTTGTCAATGGGGCGTTATTATATTGCTCTCTATGATGCAGTTCGGGAATTGGGATAGGGGGACTTCACATAACTTTTGATTGGACACCTAATGAGGAAATAATTTGCTATTACAAACTATACATGCAATTGAGTACAAGAAAATGATGCAGGAAAATTTGGGATTTTCCACACATTTACTTGGCCTCAGAGACATCCCCTGTTTACATTTCCCATTTCATAGATATTTGTACACTTTTATTTTGTTCTCTCAAATATTTGAGAGACTTAAACTTTAGGCTGAATATTAACAAAAGGAGATATTTTTCTATCCACTCTTTTTAATATGGGCATAAGAAAATCTACTATGACTTAAATCAGGTAATATAAGTAACAGTATTTACAAAGACTGTGAAGAAGTTGTCTTCTAGTGAGATGTAAGAGAGGTATGACTCAATGACATAAAATTTCTCCTTTTTTCTTCTGGAAAGGGTCCCCAGTTTAAGAGAACAGGCCCAGAATATCTCAGGAACATATATATGTAAATGCATATATGTGCACTTTACATAGGTATGTTCCATCAGTATTACTACTGATATTGCTGTTGCTTCTAGGCAAGTATGAGTCATGTGTTTATTGTTGCTCATCTCCAGAACATGTTCTGCATATTCCTTAATTAGTGTTCATGCCTCCAGTAATACGAGAGGGAATTTAAATATTGCCTTCATTCTATAATCTGTGAAAAATTAAAAGATCTGTAAGTCACTCACCTGTAAAAGTTCATGTGAGAAGCATAAAGAAAATAATAGCATATTTATCTGTTTATCATTGAAAAATTCTATTTTAATGGTATGATATAAGTAGTCTGAAAATGCTCTAAGAAACGGTAGATGGATGGAGTACTATCCAGGAGAGAATGGGAAAGAGTCCAGAAACAAGTCTGGGTCTGACAAGTATGGGAAGGGTGCCTTCCTTTGAACTGTAAAAAAGGTGAAAATGATGTGGACAAGATGGGAATGGAGAATGAGAGTGAATGATGCATCAGTAGGTGGAGAGTTAGAAGACTTGAACATGTTGGACCAGAAGGACTCATGGTAAACTGTTCTGTTTGAGAAACATATATGCACTTTTCAGTATGCTGAGATTGGTTATTGCAGTAATTGTCAGTTGTATATGTCAGGCTGCATATTACCTTGAGTATTTTCTTTATACGGGTGACTGTTCCTTCAGCTGGGAAGAAGAACCTCATAGAGCCAGTAGCAACTCACCAAAGGCCTGGCATCATAGTGATATGGTTAGTTGTTTCTCTCTTCTTCTACATCCCATCCCAGAAAGGTTATGAAAATTGCCTGCTACAATACATTGGTGGACATTACGTGTGACAATGCCATCTCTCTACATGCTAACTTTGCTGTTTCCCATACTGACAGGAGGAGAGAAACTTGTCATGAGCAGCTAATGTTGTTGCAGAGGTTCATGCAATGAGAAGGTTGCAGAGGAACCTTGCTGCCTTTCCTTGAATCATTATTTTTGGGGCACTCCCGCTGGTGCCAGCAATGGTTTACTCTTGACTTCATTCCCTGGATAGTTATAACGATTTATTATAACAGTAGTACCTAACATGCCTTGGGATTTTGTTTACTAGTCTGGAAGGGCTAGTGTGTAGTAAGGGAGGTGTGGATTTTCAGCTGACTTGCTGTGCTGTACTGGTTCTCCATGTGAACTAGTCTACCAAGTACCAGAGGAGACTATCTCATGCCTAATGTACAGTTGTTCCACTGTGCTTGAGGCATCTGGCTGAGGGATGCTAACTGTCTCTCTGAGTCCCAGTTCTAAGGCTCAGCTCCACACTAATCTTTCTCCCACCAAAGTGTCCTCAAAGGCTCAGATTTGACCAACCTCCAATAACATGGTAGTCCAAAAAACACTTTTTATTTTCCTGAGGAGATTTTAGCATTCAAATGCTGACTACATTTTCTTAATCTGTGAGATTTCTCTTAATGTTAAAAAGGCTATTTTGTAAAGAGCGTGGTGGTCATTGCAAGCTTTACTGAATAATAAAATAAGAGGCCAATGCAGCTGTGTGAGACGCGGGAATAGAAGAGGTGAACCAATTATTCTCCTACCAGCCACAAAAAGTCTGTTTATATATGAGTTATGTAACCCAAGCTGACACTTCACCAGGCAATACTTCAGCTGGAAATTATGAACATCTTTCCCACCTCACCACACATGCTATTTATCAAGTCCAGGAATACAAAAATACAACTTTGAGATAGGTATAAAGAGTTTTTAAGAGTCACATTGTGAATTTGTGTTGATATTGAACTTACAGATAGTTTAAAGATGTCTCTGTCTGGCCTGAACAAATGTGAGGGTGATGTGCGAGGACAAAAATGAAAAATAAAAATGGAAAAGCAGAGCTTTTAGGTAGAGGTGTTAGTTGACTGTACTTACATGGTCTTCATGTTGTAAGCCAGTAAATTCTTAGTAGTTGCATAAATCAAATCCTTGATTCAGGAGAATTTGCTGTGAACATGCTCTAAAGGCTTGTGCATTGTAGGGAAAGAAAATGAGGTCTGGAAGGAAAAAGTCTGTTCCCCATTGCTCACCAGTGACACACCAAAAGTTACACAGGGGTGCCAGGGTGCTGCAGGGCCTGCCAGGACAAGGGGCTGTGCCCAGGGCCACCAGCCCATGGAGGGAGGTGGGCTCGGTGGGGTCTGTGGCTTGGCAGACCCTGGGCTGTGCTGAAATGGGGCCCTGGGCGTATGGGAATACAAATGCCATCACTCCATATTTCCCCCCCTGCCTTCTTCTTCCCCAATATTTTATATACTGAGCGTAATGCCATATGGCATAGGGTATCCCTTTGCTCAGCTGGGATCAGCTGTCCAGTTGTGTCCCTGCCCAGCTTCTTGCGCATCCCCAATTCCCTCGCTGATATGTGGGGTGAGGATCAGAAAAGACCTTGGCTCTGGGTAGCCCTGCTCAGCAATAATGAAACTATCTCTGTTATCAACCCTGTTTCCAGTACAAATCCAAACCATAACCCCATACCAGCTGCTGTGAAGAAAACTAGCTCTATCCCAGCCCAAACCAGCACAGGACCACACCGCAGAGAAAGGAGACACTCCTCAACTACTGCTCCTTCTCTCCTTTCACATTTGCACATTCAGAGTCACAAAATATGTTCTAAAATTAAAAGAATGATAAACAAATATGCTGTTGAGGTGCAAATGTTAACATTATTTCAATATCTTATTCAGGCTTCAGGTTTATTAGCATTGGTTATTAATGATAAGTGTGAAGTAATTATGTATGTAACTATAATTTTATTATTAGCATCTTTTGCCAGGTAGGAACGTCTTCTCCTCAGGAGCCAATCCAGTGAAGTGGCCAAAGGGGCTGTAGCTTTCCCATCTAAGTCCATCAGACCTCACTTGCTTCAGAACTTACTATTTTCTCTGTTCATGCTGTAAAATGAGGTTGTGTTTACATCTTTGACTTTATTTTTAAAACACTTAGATGAGTTTCAGTATTTTTCCTTGCCAATGATAGCAGTAGCCTGAAAAACTTGTGCTGCCTGGTGTGACTGCTGAAACAGGCTGTAAGTACAGGTGGAAAGGATATTTTTCTTTCCTTTAGATGAGGAGCCTGTAGGGATTAACATAACAGTAAATAAATCTGTTCTCTGGACAGATTAAAATCTAATGTGAGGCTTGTGAAGTTCTGGCTCTAATTTACAGCCTTTTAATTTTCAGGGAGGTTTGGTTTTGAGCAAATGTGAAGTTCATCGTGAAACTTGACCACTGAACTGCCAAAGGCTTCCATGAAACATCAGTGGTTGACCCAGATCAGCTGAAAATTTCTCTCAAGCAGCACTTGACTTTAGGTTCAGGGAAAGTTCATATATCTGTCCATTGTGCTGAGGTTCTGAATTATAATTGCAGATTTGCAGCATTCTAATTTTATTGTCTTTAAGCAATGTTGTGTTTAGGAGAACTTGGGTGTGTTTCTGTGTTCGATGTAAAAGAAGATCAAAACAACTGTTGTAGATTTACAACGGAGAACAGGGTAATATTTGCCTTCTGCAGAAGCCTCTGTCTTCTGATGTCAAACCTGTGAAATAGGTTAAGATTTTTTTCTTTTCCATTTTGCTTATGTTTTCTTATCTTTGCATCCCAACCAACATAGCTAAGCTGTCAGATGTCTTTAGTTCAGGCATAAACTGAAACATACAGAATTTATATGATTTTTGGGTCAAGGGATAACTTTATTATAGGCTTGCAAATAAATCCCCTTTTTACTGACATCTAGACTTGTGTTTTGGTCTTGAGACTCTCATGGGACTGGGACTGGGGGCAAGTCGAAGCCTGCAGGCTCCACAGAAAGGACCACACCCCATCTCTATCTGTGAGCTGTACAAACACCTTCTCTGCACGGGAAATTAAATCTTCATTGACAAAAACTGTTGAGAAAATAAAATATTGATCTTGCTTGTGAGACTTTTATGTTAGTCAATTAAATTAGTACAATACCTTTCCTACTAGTAAAATAAGAGTGCCATTACTATATGGAAATATAATGTTCCATAATATTTTTATTGTAAGACAGGGGATACCTCTTACAGCACTCAGAAGTACAGTTTATACATGACTATAAAGTTAGTTGTGATCCATAAACAGCAGATATAGATCTCAGATATAGCTTTGGAAATCAGTTTAAAGGAAAGTGCCTTATTCTCTTTGCAATATCATATCAAAGTAGCATCATTTTAACAAAAATCATAATCTCTTCTAATTTTTTTATATTGAAAGACAATGAGACATCTTTCTAATATTTAAATTGGAATATGAGTCTGACAATATTTTTGCTACTGCATTTTCTAAAATTAAAAACCCTTTCAAAACTAATAATGATCCAAACCCCATGTCTACTGCAGCTAGACACATAAATGTACAAATATGGGCATACATGAATGGCCAGTGAAACATGAGCGACCTAATACAATGAGATTTGTGTGGGAGAATTGTTTTGTGATGTGACTATTTCTTTACCAGATGATGAGACGTGAATGACTTGGCAGGTGCAAATGGCAGCTGTGGCCTCCTTTCCTTTACCAGGCAAGTTCTTTCTTTCTTTTCCTTCCTTCCTTCCTTCCTTCCTTCCTTCCTTCCTTCCTTCCTTCCTTCCTTCCTTTTTCTCCAAAATGTCTACTTTCTTGGAAGTACCTGTAGTATCTGATGTATATATGAGTGTATAAATAAGCAATCTAGGCATCCAGCTGTGGACACTTATTAATGGGTATGTATCCCACACACTTTTTATTTTTTTTTAGAGCAAACCTTTACTGAGAAAATCTATTATATAATATAGACAGGAAGCTATTCCATCTTGTATAAGTTGCTTGTAATAGGGAACATACTTACAAAATGAAAACGCATTTTAGTTTTAAAGTATTTGGTAACATATTGCTGGAAATGTGGAATCCTGGCACATCTTCTCACTGCTATTTGTCCCTGCCCATGTGTGTCCCCCCACAATTGTGCCAAATGTGCCTTAGTAGGGAAAACAGAGCATATTAGTCTACTGAGAGACAAATAGCAGCTGCTATTATCATCAGAGAGTTCATAATATCGTTTAATAAAACAACTGTTCAGATGTCCCTCTAATGAATAGGAGAGAATATCCTATACAGCTATTTTCCATATAACTGAGCAGTCAGCATTGACTCTCAGCCTTTCTGCTCTTTCAAAACATCATTAATAGTACTTTCCTCTGAGGCTGGCCTTTTCATCTGAAAACTATGTCTTTACACTCCTTCTTTTTAGATCAGCTCGACTGTAGGTCCAAACTGTGGTTTTGACCATCCTGTTACCAGGAATGAACCCTGTGCCTTTGAGCAGCGTTAGAGGTTCTTCACTACAGAACTGTCACCCTTAACAGAGCTTAAGAGACAGGGCATCAGGATTGGTGTATTTTTCGATGATGGGGCAATCTCAAAAGCTGATATTTAAGATGCCATTATGGAAGCACTCCCCAAGTTAGTTTTAAAGTCAGATTTTGTGCTTTATATTAAGAATTGATTATGACTTTGATCTTTCCCAGTGCATATAATCTCTTAAAAAAACCCATTTAATTCTTTCTACTTTTTGTTATTTACACAAATAAACTATTTACATCAGGGCAAAGATTTTATTACGAAAATCAGTGCAATTTGATAATACATTAGAGAAGGGGTAAACATTTGTAATGATAGCAGTTAAAGCACTGAGTGCAGAGCAGACTAAGATTCAGCAAGTGAAAGGTGTATCTCTCTAGTAATGGCATGTATAAATAGCCCACAAACAGCATGCAGTTTTGGTCTGTTGTGGTCTGTTATGGTCTGATGGGTATAGCTGTTGTGTGGTAAGTGAGTTTATTTAGTCTGTGGTCATCCTCTTCTTCAGCAGTCTGTGAACTGTGGACTACTTTTATTGAGGGGCTAATCTCAGAGAATGGCTCACCTCTCTGAAATATCATATTCCACAAATCTTTAAATAAATAACAAATAGAAGTGATTTTTTAAATTATAGATTGCTTTAAATAACATTTTAATGAACAACTGTAATAACTTTTCAACTTCTAAGTCATTCAATGCTGTCTTTTACCAGTTTTGGACATGAGACCTATACCCTTGCTAGTAGCAAAAAAAAAAGCCCACATGCATACAGATATATATAAAAGGCTACTAAATCAATGATCAGTAATTCAGAAAGAGTTGATTTGTATTAAGAAAAACTACAGAAGTAGTAAGATATGGCAAGTCTCATATATATCTTACATCATTCTTCACATCATCTGTGAACTTGACCCATGAGCATTATCTCAGACATCTAAGTTACTGTATTACGAAAGTATTTTTCCACAGTTGAAACACTAAATAATGCATAAAAGACTTATTTCCAAATACTGCAGTGTAGTTGCATCAAGGGTGGATCCAGAAGTATTTATAGTTTACGTGCTACTGAAATTTTTCTTAAAATAAGAACTCAAAGCAAGAGATATGTATTTAAAAATTATTTTGGTGCATGCTAGTTCAGTAACTGGCACAGCATATGAGCAGACAGCCTTTACCAGTTGTACTATCTTACTGGCTTTGCATAGTCAGAAGTAGTTTGTGTTCTTTGCTTTGAATTAATCCTTTTATTTAGTACTGTGCAGTTTCATCTCTTTCATTTGTAGAGCTCAAGCTGTTTGGCTTTCTTGCCTTGCAACTCCTATGTGTTTTAGTGACATCCTTGATTTCTTA
Source organism: Sclerurus mexicanus (assembly GCA_013396755.1). Lineage (NCBI taxonomy): Eukaryota > Metazoa > Chordata > Aves > Passeriformes > Furnariidae > Sclerurus > Sclerurus mexicanus. The sequence continues at coordinate 1,509,871 of VWZF01000805.1, forward strand.
CTTGCAGTCTAGAAGTGAGAGCTGCAGAAAAGATCTAGTTTGGTTAACTTAAAGATGATAATAATCTCCTAAGTGTAAGAGGAGCAGAATTTAATTTTCTGTCCTTTTTTTTTCTTTCCTAGTGAAAAGCAAGACATTCTTCCCTTTCTTTTGAGCTATGACTCATTTCTCCAGATTTTGTTTTGATCAGAGTAATTAGTGTTTTTTTGTCTTTTATTCTTTATTTTTAGCAGCCGCAGTCTATCTCCCACTTAGTTGCTGACATGAAAATATTAGCAGAAAGATGTTGCCTCAAAGGGTAAGGAAAATCCATTCATAAAAATCTCAGTGAGGATTAAGTGGGATTCACCCAGGAAAGATCAAGGGTTGAAAGATTGTTATTAAACATGTTTATAGAGTACTTTGAGAATACAGCATATTTCCTGTTCCAGTAAGCTCGCAGCTCAGTGGGGGGAGAGAGATGAGCTGGCTGTTGAGGAGAAAAAGGAAGGAAGGTTCCTCAAAGGAAAGAGTTGAGGGAGAAGTGAGAAGTTATTTGGAGTATAAGAAATGTGCGATGGTGCCGCACACAGAAGGGGACACAATGTCAGGAATGAGAGGAGGCGACTAAAGAGCTGAGGGAGCCTTTAACAGACCTCATCACAGTGTTGGCCCCTTTCTTTGCAAGTGAGACAAGGCGTGGAGGAGGCTCGAGACGCGCTTCTAGCTCTCTGTTTCCTTAAGGGCTGTGAAATCTTATGAAAATCTGCTTCCTTTGGAGTTTCCGTGTGTAAAAATCCCAAATAAAATTAATATGAAGTCAGATATTGGTAGAAAAGATTGAACACCTTTATTTTTATGAAAAGACATACTCCATGGCTAGACCTAATAGTAATAATATCTTATAGGCACTACATGCTGGGGTGAAAAACAGGATTTCGTGAATTCGTGTGTAGACAGAGATGATTCCCGACTCAGCCCATGGGAGTGGGAAAGCCAGTGCTGAGTTAACCCAGCTCAAAAGTCCTTGCATGGGGTTAGGATCCAGGAAATTAATAAGGAGAAAATCCCATCTCCACCCAGCGACTAGTGAGGTCTCACGGGGTTCCCATTTTTGTTGTTTGCAGGACTGTTGTGCTCAAAACATGAGGACCAGGTTATTTAATACAGTTCAGCTGTTGCATATGAGGCAGTTAGGGGCACAAACCCCACAGCATCTTCATGTGATGTTGCAAGCTCTTAACAACTAGAAGTTGAAATTCTGGGAGTTATTTTTCCGTGTTCCCATGTTTTCATCATCTCTTCCCTGGTCCTTCGGATTTTCTTCAATGGGAGCTGAGGCTCCCCAGTCAGCTCTGAGATGGCAGATTGCTCCAGGCCCTGGGACAAAGTTGGCAACACCCTTTTCTCTGATGAAGAGTTCCTCTGGGGGTCAGAGTGGCAGAACAGCTGCCTTGCTCACAACCACCCTCTCCATTTTTTTGGCTGCATCCAAAGCAGCTACAAGTGTACATCCATGCCTACAGAGAAGCTGAGAACAGAATCTTTCAGCACAGAGTATATAGAGTTCATATGTAAATGTCTGGAATAATTACCCTATTTTCTTTAAGGACTACAAGCAAATAGGATTGATTTTTTTTTTTTTTGCATGTGACCATCATGTCTAAAAACACAAGTGTTCTGGATAATGAGTCAATATCTAATTAAGGACATCACCAAACTACACTTATTTCTCAGACTTAGTATCTTCCCACTGGGAATATTCACTAATCTCTCACTGATTAATTACTGTAAAGACTTATGCTTCTGGATAATTATAAGATGTGTGATAATGGATCAGACCTTTAATCCATTAAATCTGGTATCTTGCTTCTGACTCTGACCAATAGCTAATGCATCTCAGAAAGGTGAATAACTCCATGCTGCAAATCCTCTATTGTGGAATGTGGAAGAAGGAGCCCTTCCTCACCTCACCGGGCAATTGCTTTGAAGTATGAGATATAATTACCATTATCTTCGTCCATGTAAGTATGTGTCATAAAATGATGAGTACTTAGTGTGTGGCACACTGAAAATAGAAGGATCTGAAATAACCTCTACTGGATAATAAAACTGGGTATGTCTAAGAAAATGTGGTTAGCCATACCAAAACTTTGGAATCCTTAACTCAGAATCAAATCTCAGGATTGCATCTAAGACCTATTTTTTAATGTCAGAAAAAAAATGTATTTCTGAAAAAGTCACAGCATATTTTAAGAGTTTAATGTACTTCAAAATGATTTTACATTTTGTTACCTATAGTATGGCTGGACATTTGTTGTAGTGTATTGTCTTATGGAAACCTCACAGGCAGTGTGTGCTTCTGGGTGCTGCCTTGAGAGGCACGGAAGGGGCTGGTGGCTTTTCATGGCAGCTCTGCAAGGGTCAGCTGTGAGAGGCTTGTCCTCAGAGAATGTTTTTGATAAAAGCCCTTTTGATATAAAGGAAGATTCTTTGCCTTCAGAGTTGCCGTTCAATATGGTTTTGTTCTGTTAAGCAGATTTAAGCACACTTTTCTTCACAACGAGCCTCAGCCTGTGGCATGTGGGTGCACATGATTGCAGTATCCTCCAGGCTTTATGGTGCTTTATGGAAAGAAACAATAGGGTGTATTAAAGGAGCTTCTCTGAAGGACAAGAATGCTGTTTAGGGTATTATATGGGTCAAGCTTAAAGAAGGGAAAAAGAAGTTCTCTGGATACAGCAGAAGTTAATTTGTTTCTGTTTAATAACATAATTGATGATGTACAGAGGTGGAGTTCTATTCTGACAGAAGGAGCACCAGCTCTGTCCTCATAGATTTCTTATCTGCAAGACACTTAAATGCAAAACAAGTGATGGCCAATCTCTGCCCATGTGGCTGACACCCCTGCAATGGGAACTGATGTTGGATCCTAATGTGCCATCCCAGTCCTTTGATTTCAATGAGGACTCTTTTCTGGAAAGAACTGATTTAGGCCAATGCTTTCCTTCCAAACTAGCTTTTGCATACAGACCTAGGTTCTGATTTCACATTGGTTTCATGTGATGGTAACTCACTTAAGTGCTCTTAATCCTGGTTTACACAGACATAACTGAGGGCAGAATCAGATCTTGCATGTTAACACATGAGGGTGACTCTAACCAACTGGCATACAGTAGGAACCATTAAAATCTTGACATTTACGGCTCATAGTAGTTAAATTTACTGTGCTTTTTGCAGTATTCCCAAGTCTAAGAGTAGGAAATCCTTTAAATACTGCAGTAAAAGTAAATCCCATGGTGTGATAAATGTCATGATTTAAAGGAACACAATTTTGTACTTATTTTCTTTTTTTCTTATTTTCTTTTTTTTTAATTGCTATGTTCAAACTTTTCTGTTTCCTTGTTTTTTCTTTGTTTGTTTTTTAATTGTAGTGATAATTATTTTGAACAGAATCTCTCCTGCTTTGAGACTGACTGAAGCCTGCATTGGTTGAATATTTCCTCAAAATATTCTTTGTCTAGAGAGCTTGTTTTTCCAGAGTGCATGTTGCATAAAGGGAACTTGAGTTTCCTTTAAGATGCCTGTGAGTATCCCTGCTGGATCCACCTACTTTCTTCTTGGTTACATCCTTCCATGAGGAGTGGAGGGCCTATGAGAATTGGTCCATGGATTCTCCACCTCTCAGGGCTTCCACTGGGTGGAAAACGTAGCAGGGAGATGGTGATGAGATGGTGACAGTGGCTTTCCACTGTCTTTGTCAGTAGAACCAAGTCCACAATATTATCACAGATGTACACAGCAGCAATTTTCCCTCCCTTGAAATGACAGAAATTAAGAAGAGTGTTGAACAAGATTTTAAGCAAAATAGGCACTTCTGTAATAATACCAGACCAGACATAACAAAATACTTAGGTTCCTAGAGACAGATGACTTTGTGAATCTGTCTGACTCAAATTTTGACCCTTCAGTCTCAATCTACATTTAGATGATTTTGTAAATCCTACCAAATAATTAGTTGCATCTTTAGATGCCAAAAGATCTTCTATAAATGTGATCTGTGACTTAGTTTATGAGCAAATTTAGGTCTTTCCCATGGAAGCATGGATTCATTTTTGTGGCTAAGTAATATTCATATAAAATACAGTGATCATTTTGAATAGTAACAGGACTCTTGTTCACCTTTCCTCCCCTTATACCTGTTTTATTCTCCCCCATACCCAGTCTAAAAGAAGCTGGTTTAGGATTGGGGGACCTGTAAGAAGAGCAAGAAATCTGTGGTAACTTTGGAGTGATTCAGTGCTGCAGAATCACCTGTGCCCATTTGCCCCATCCAAAACAATATCCACTTTAGTTATTGCAGGGAAGGAACGAGAAACAAAGAGTTACAGTAAAAGAATGGGGGAAAATGAGAATTATTGCCCTGGCTTAAGTGCCCAGTCTATTTTTGGAGAAGGATTAATAATGTACTGCCAGTAGACTGGTTCCTCTCCATGCACAACAACTGTTGGGGATGTCCTCTCAAATCTGGCTACTGCCTGGCTAGCTGGCCTGTGATATAAAGCAGGAAATAGGAGTGTTCCAGGCATACATAACTGTATGTGTGCCACTCCTGGTCCATCTGCAGAGTAATACTGCACCTGCCAGTTGCTTTAGCTGGCTGCGGGGAGGAGAAAAGGAAGAGAGAATATGCAATATTGGACAGGGAAAGAGCACTGTCTTCTTTTTCTTTCCTTGCTCTGCTCTTGTTTCCTTTCCTTTTACAACAACATTGAACAAATACCACAGGGTATTTTTTCCCCAAAAAAAATGTTTGGTACTTTTGGGGTAGTGCTGAAGTAAAATCAGCTTGGTTTGGAGTTTTCTTTCATGAACAAAGCTGTCAGCATATGCAGGTTTGTACACCTCTGGGTCTCATATATCTTGACTTTGAACCCCATTTTTACATGTAGGGGATTATATTATTAATTTGGAACCTTTTCCACAAAAAATCTAAATTGCCTATAAAGCAATACATTTCCTTACTGCTCATCAATCATTTTTCTTCTGCAAAAATTTCCAGCACCCATTAAGAGCCTTAAATCATAAAACCTAACTGCTCCTGAATAAATAAAATTTGGAACTTGATATGGATGACCTACTATTTCATCCTGTAAGTGATAGAGGACTGAGCCTGGGGATGGAATAAACTAACATCAGTTGACATAAAGGATGCTCCATCCTAAGGATAGATAGCAAAAACTTCATCCTGAGCATATTCAAAATTTGTGAGTAGGCTGTCCCAGAACTCATACTGTCTCTCAGTGTGAGAAGAAAGTTTACATGTTTTCTTCATCCAAATTAAAAAAAAAAAAAAAAAAAAGGAGTTATTGCCCGGGGGCCTCCCCATTGCCTNTGTTATTGCCTCAGGGCCTCTCCATTGACTCTAAGAAACTCTTGTGTTTCTCCATTTCCACTTTTTCCTCCTCCTGCAATCTCAGTATCTCATAATTTCCCTGTGAAAAAGATTTGTGAAATCCAGATTTCTATAGTCCATCAATGGTATTCTGGAAATTGCAACCAGAACTAAATTTCTGCATGCTAGGTAAGACTTAGGTTTAGTTCTTGCTAGTAAAAACAGTGTGTCCTTCTGTTTCAGACCGGATTTATTGCACAGAACCCACAGGCCTCATTTTTCTACTATATTTGAAGGTATTTGACTTCTGTGGTCATGTACAGGAAATTAGTGTGCTGGGGGAACATTAAATGTCAATACACTTATGTTCATGGCAATTCCTTCTTTGTTTCTTCAGAATGGATTTATTGATGCAAACTTTCTCTGTCATCACAGGCATGATGTACAAGCACACCATGCCAGACGGCACCGCACCACACAACAATCAGGCATATGATATCCAAGTTTATAGTGGTGATGGTGAAACGATGACAGATCAGGATTACCACTTTTGTTACCAGGGAGTTGGGTTGTGTTGATTCATGAGACAGCTGTTAGAGTGTTCACATTAATAATGCGAGCTGTGGAAACAACGTGTGGTGATGTTAAAAGCTACTTCTCGAAGGACATGGTGATGGCAGAGCTTTTTGGGTATTACAAATGATACATCACAAGCCTAAATAGTATAGATCATTTCTACATATTTTATTATTAGTGTGAAATAAATACAATTATAATAGGATTTTAAAGTGCCAAGTGGCTTGTATTGTCTGTTTGTCAGGTATTTTACTTCTGCTCCATCTTGCACTAATCCTAAGTATATTTACTCAACACCTCTGACTTCAAACAGGCAAACTCTTTTATCTGACTTCACAGCATATACTTCTCACAGCTGTGGATGTCATCATCATTTTCTCTTGACATTGTTTTCACCATGTTTTCTTACTTCCATTACTCTCCCATGTTTCTGTTCCCTTCAGTGATTTCCTGCACACACATGTTTTTCCTGAACAGGAGCAGAAAAGTGTTGTATGTAGCAAAAAAGCAGATATGGGGCTACCTTGCTGCAACCCAGTCCTTTCTCAGCCTGTTTCTTCTGATTCTCCTCTAGTATTCAGTATTCAGTTCAAATTACAAGTCCTTTGGTGCACAGAGCACGTTATTGCAATGTTCTTCAAGGCATCAAGTTATTTTGAGAGGTAGTAGATAAAGTGCAAGCATGTCTGTAGATACCAGTACCCAGATCTGTTTTAGAATGAGAAAGTCACTGCTTAGCAACTAAAGCAATGCTTCCTCAAAATAACAACTAGGAAGTCCAATTATTCACATTAAGTAATATATTTTTGATGGGACACCATGAGATGTAAAGCACTCTGTAGCAGAAGTAAAGATGGTAGAATCTGTCCTGAAATAAATGAAAAATGGAATCCCAAAAAGACAGCAGACTGGTTCAGCCAAAGGTCAACTCATCTGTGAGTTAGAAGGAATTAATTTTCTAAGCACCAGCAAATCAATGAGGCTTATCAAACAATGCTATTTTCCATCAAGAAAAAAACATCATGGCAGCCTCTATTTTCTACTTTCATACATTTCCATTAAAAAAAACAAACACCACTAACAACAAAAAAGTGAAAAAGGAAACAAATATATTTACTTTGGAATTACGACACCCTTTCTGCTTCTTTCTCTAAAGAAAGCCAAAGAGGTGAAATTCTAGTGAAACTCTAGCTCCATTGTGGCCACAGACGTCCTGACTTTTAGTCATTGTGTGCTCCCCATACACCTCTCCTTTCTCTCCCTGTTCCTCAGGGACCATCTGCAGCAAGGTCTCGTTCTATTTTACTGTCCAGATACCTTAAACTGGTGTTGTAAACACTCTAATGCTGAAAAAAACCACCATGTCATGAGATCTGCTATTCTTCTATTAGCCACCTCCTTCCCTCTCTGCCTCCCCTTGTCCCATCTCCTTTACCAATACCAATTGCATTTTCATGCTGCTACTGAGCATTGGACATTGGTACAAGGCATTGATACTGAAAGGATGTTGGTGTTCAGCTGCCTTCCTTTTATCCTGTGCTATATAAATATATGTTGCTGCCCAAATATATATACATTGGATCTGGAGAGTGCTGAAAGCCCAGCACTCTCTTGACCATGATGACAGTGATGACAGCCCAGTGGTTCTCAGGGATCTGGCTCATGACAAGTTTCTTTAAATCAGACAAGATCTTAAGTGCCTGTCATAAGTCATTCATCCTCCAAGTGCTTCCATTTCCTCCATGTGAACTCTTTACAGACTTATCTGCCTGCTTTTATATATAGGACTATGGTGAAAAACCACCGTAAGAAATAGGTCTACAAGAAGATATGTGGTTTAGGTGTCCTGTCCCTAGAGGAGAAATATCACTTGTTCCATATAGAAAAAGGTACTCCCTACTAATCCCATAACCACTGGGCCCCTGCCAAATCCCAAACAGACTTTGACAGAATAAGGTGGAAATGGAAGATTTAGGTAAGCAGAACTGCAGCTTTCAGGAGCTTGTTTTTCCATTGCTGTTTTCTGGCCTTGCAGATCTTCCTCACTAGGGCAGTGGAATCAGTGTTTTCTTAAGCTGAGCAAACACAAGCAGCCACTTGTCTTCTCATGCCCATCAGCATCCTTCCTTTGCTTTCGAAGGTGAAGCCATTACACCTTGATCAAAGAGATCTGGGAGCTGGCCATTTCCACAAGGCTATGTGCTGTATTAAGCATGTACCTTTAAGTTAAATCATAAGTAAATAATCAAGTTTTGATTCAGTAGCTGAGTTGCAAAACCAGGAGTAAAAATCTATTTCCAGTTGGCCAGATGCACATTTCTCCCCCCCCTTTTTTTTTTCAGTATGAATGGGAAAATGAAAAATGCCTCATTTTAAACCAAGATAAGATTTCTCTTTATTTTGTGTATTTTTGATCAATTAGAATTCTCATTTGCTAAATTTCAAAGCAAAATGTTTCAAGACAGAATTACATAATATTATTTTTAAAAGTGTATCTTAAAAGCTTAAACTTCATCATCTATTTTTAAGTCTTTCTATAACCGAAACTATTCAGTGAATTTAAAATAAATATGTGGGTAGTTGTCGTCAACCTCAAACTGTGTATTCGGTGGCTAAAGTGTTCCCAGGGGAAAGTGCCCCACCCTAGTTATAATATCTAATTTCTTCTTTAGCATCATCCTTTGACAGAAGTGGAGAAATATTGGAATTTTGATTCTATTCATTCCTATCAGTGCAACAGCATTCCTCTACTTTTCCTTTAAGAAATAGGTATTTTTCTCTAACTAATGTGCTCTTAAACTAATGGTTTTGGAATAATCTTCTCATGTAGGGAATGGTCTGTCTTGCCCATGTACTCATTTTTCTTCTCACTGATAGCCTGCATAGAAATCTGGCTTTCCTCTGCATATCGGGAATGTATAGGAATGTTGCCACAACTTCTTTTCTCCAGCTTGCTGCAAGCTGTAATATGCAGGTTTCTCTCTTTGCGTTTTCTTATTTTGCTTTGTAGACTGCTCTTGTTAGTTTTAATTACAGCAGTGGAGGACAGTATGCTAAAGAGCTCCCCAAGGTGGTGGCACTAATGGTCACATGTCCCCCCTGAGTGATAGCATCCGTTCTGGTTGCAGTACTACAAAGACATGGGGGCAATTCTTGTATGGATTGGTAAACGGAATTTATGTGAGAAGATAAATTAGCAGGCATCTGCATTTCCTATTTGAATAGGCTATGTGTGACTCAGTAAGCCTTTTGTTCAGTGGGCTAAAAAATGTCATACAACTCCTCGTCAGCATTGAAATTTTAAAGCATATTAAATTACTATAGCATATTTTTTGAGAAGTATAAAGAAAATAAGTGTGGATTTAGGACTGTGCTTTTCCAACCATCAGCCCAGACACTAAAACAAAACCCAAAGAAAATAATAGTAGAAAAAACCTGAATGGTTAGGGTACAGAGACAAGCTAAGACACATGCGAAATTATATTTTCAATAGTGGTTTTATTACAGTGTCAGTGCACACTATGCGTGCACACATACGCTGCAGATTCCCGTTGCTGATTTTGTGACTTGTATAAATCATACTGAGATTTACATCACAGGATGTAACTTTTGGAGGTGTTTTTACGCCAACCTTTGCCAAAATTCAGCACGTGATTTTTAGTTTGCACCCACTGTTGTATTTGCTAGCATTTTTGCGAAGTAAGAACACTAGGCTGTGCATACTGTGCACTGTTAACATACGTTAGCCGTGCCTTGTGGCAGTATTCAGTCAGATGAATAAATGGAACAGTATGTCAATGCACAGTATGATTGCAATTCAGAATCAGACGGAAAAGTTGGTATTGCAACATCTGCATAGACGCTGTCATAACGTCAAAGAAAAAAAGTAATAACGCCCTTCTTGTTTCCTTGGAGCAAATACAAATAAAACAACCCTGATCTAACATTGAAGGCATTTTTGAAATTAATTTTAATGGATTTTGAAAAATAATTCTAATTAACAATAAAAGGGAGGAGAAATTGGAACACAGTATTTACACAGTGCATGCTAAGTCTTTGAGGGAGACTTAGCCTTTATTTACTTAGTCTACAAGAAATAGATTGTGACATTCACCTCTTATGAAGCCATGAGCATGCTTGTTGGATACTATCAAATACTGCTGCTATCTTATACTGCTACTTCTGTTACTGATGTTAATAGCGATTATTATTGCAGAAAGAATAATGGCATATTTATGATACCAGGTGACATCAAAAGAAGAGTTATTTTTCTGCTGAGGGTTTCTAAAGAACCAAGTTCTGTGCCTAAAGAGAAAACAAAGCATCTATATCAAGATCTATTAAGAATAAAGATCAGAATTTTCCATGTTGTCCAACACTGCAATACTCTTGCTTCCTCACAATGCCAGCCAAAAGTAGGGAGGGAGAAGGGTGGGAGAGGAACAAATAGATCAACAGTTCTCTCTATGTTTAAAAATTCACAGCACCTCTGCTACACCAGAATATTATGTGACAATAATGTTAGGCCTCTGATTTATATCAACAGATGCAGGGAAATTCCAAATTAAGGCTGTCATTCTCCCCTCGCTGCAGATCCTCTGTTGGTACAACTTTATGTAGCACCTCTGAGTTTGGTGGAGAGATGCCAGTTTGCATCAGCTGAGGATCTGGCCCACTGCAGTGCAGAGGCCTTAGCTCTGTTTAAATCAGATCCACGGTTACTGGTAACACAGTTCCTCCATACTTAATATATATTTACAACACACAGGTGTAAAACACACAGGAAGGTCATAAATTTGGAAACTCACTATTAAAAAGCCTCCTGGTTATGAGTGGATTTTTAAAATGTTCCCTTTGTTTCATCTCCAAAAGATGTAGACTGGTGGAAAAATATGCAAACAGTATGCCTTTAAAACACCAAATGCAAGTGAGTTTTAATAACCTATCAGGATCTTAGTCCATCATAACATTTAATCTGCATTACATCTCACTTCCTAATCGCTACTTTCATTCCAATTGTGAGCAGAGGGGGTGGGGGAGAGATGAGAATTTCGGATAAGTGCCAGTAAAACAAGTTTGCTCTACAGCTGGCAAGTGCTGTGCACACGTTAACGGTGCCTTATGGCAGTATTCAATCAAATGATTCTATAAACTAAAAATAATCACCCTAATACTAATACCTATTATTCTTCATTGTTACTGGTCGCTATGGTGCTGCATCTGACTATGAAGAATTCACCGCCATTATTACCCTCAGTGTCTCTCTCTCTCTGAAATGTGATCTAATTGCAGAATCCACACCTGTTCGACAGTTCAATAGAAGCCTGCTTTTGATGGAAGCAGTCTTTCAAGCACACAGACACACTCATACACATGCACACACGCTCACACATGGGCACACACGTGCACACAAATGCGTGCATGCACAGACACACACACCAATTCACGTAAGACTTCAGCTGGAGGGAAAATAGAGTGTGAGTTGATCAGAAAATAATATTGTGAGGAGTAAAAAGAAAAAAAAAAGCTTGTGTTTTGTGGTCATTGGAAGATTGCTGATGGGTGCATAAATAAAGCATGCTGGAACATCTGTTCTTTGTTGTGCATTCAGCTTTTTAATGTCTTCAAAGAGCAGCACTGACGCATCACTGACTACCACTCCCCATTCAAGCAACATTTTACCAGAAATAATAAACCTTCCTAGTGGGGTGCAAGGAGCCAAGGCATTTGGGCAATGCCATTAATTTGGAAATATCTCTTTTTCTGGGATTTTTAAATATCTCTCGCTTTGAACGGTGTTCAAATTTTGGGATCCAGCCTGGAGTCCCTATCAGCCTGAGCAGTAAATCAGCCTGAATATTCCACTCAAGCCTTTTCTCTCTGTTAAAAAAAAAAAAAAGCAAAATGAAGGGAGAAGGCTGGTGTCAAGTTGAAGTTTACACACAATTTCACTGTCCTCTTAATTCTATTAATGTTAAAAATTCTGTCCAGAGGGATTCTTTTTTTTCTTAAGTTGCAGTGTTTATTTATACTGGTGAAATTCAGTGGCAGTGAGGACCCCTGACAGTTTAACAATATTGGCTGGTTATTTTGATACACTGTGCTAGGCAGCAAAAGATTAAAACCAGAGCATCCTAGGCTGAGAGAAACCAGCTTGAATTCTAAAATAAAATTTTAGCAGCATGGATTTCTCTTGCCATAGGCTATGAGGCTACTATGAATTTCAGATGCATCTCCAGAGCTGTCAATGAGGTGGAAAGATGGGATTGGCATTACGAAGATTTGTTGCAATGTGATTCAATGTAATTGCAATCGAAGGTATAGCAACATTAAATGGCAGCTGAGAAAGAGCTGTTTATGCAGCTACAGTATAGGAACAGGCATTTGCCCTACCGCTCTAGGACCATGACAAGAATTTTGTGTGTGTGTGTGTACTACTTTCTTTCTACTCTGCTCTTTCTTTCTAGGTCACAGCTCAAAGATATTGGAATACCAATTAGATGCTGGTGGGTTACATTCATAATGAGCCTGATGATGGTCTTGTGACAGAATGCTTCAGAAAACAACCACCTTTTAGGACACTTTGGCAATTAGGCACTATCATGTCTCAGTTCTGTGCTAAGAAATTTTTAGCCTCTTGGTTTTTTGCCTTCCTTTTATCTTTTCTGACAACCAACCATTGTTGCGTACACCAGTGCGGGGAATAGAGGGTGGTGATCCAAGCATACCACTGACATCAGTAGGTACATTCCCTCTTGCTTTGGTAGTGAGATAATCTATCTCCAAGAAGCTCCTTTCGTCCTGTTGCTCCTAAGGGAAAACATCGGGTTTTGACCAGAAAAAGTGTGAGACATATATCTTCCTCCTCAGCATACTGTAAAGCCTGTGGCATGACTGTGTTTCTACTAATATCAAAGGGTGTGTTGCTATTGATTTTAACAAGAACAGGAACAGTATCACCAAGATCATTAAAGTTCTCAGAGTGCTTTGAGATCAGAGGCACTGTATTTACACAGGCGTTCAAAAGCTCAAATGAATACGTACAAGGCTCACTGAGGTGAAGGAAAAATTTTTCTATGGATGAGATCCTCGTCCCTGCAGCTCCTCAGTGCTTGGCATTTAAGCAAAGGATTTCACTCTCAAATCATCCCTGACAAAATGAAAATAAACCTGTTCTGATCTCAGGGCCGGGTAGCCAAGACACACAGCAGTTGGAACAGCTTTCAGAAATCAGACTGGAACCCAGAATTTTGCATGCCACCCACCTCTGTTGGCTAACATTCTTCCTGCTCCTGGCACAGGGCTGGCTTCTGCTCGGAGACTGCTCTACCAGCATACCTGCTCAACAGAGTTGTGAAGACACGAACGTACGCCTTCTCATGCACCTTTGGCTTCTGTGGTTTTGTTATGATTCTGCCCTTTAACCCAAGAATTGTTTAAAAGGGCTATAGAAAGGGAACAAAAAACCCAAACATGTAAGGAAATATTTTTATTGACAATGGAAGCAGGACAGGTTGACTCTAATAATGCAATATTTAAATGCGTTTGGTCCTCTGCTTAGAGATTCTTCTGCACAGCTCCATTATGCTGTACTTACATAGTAATTGCTCATTGACCATTTAATTACACAAGGCTGTCACCTTTACTCATACTCCATACATGGTTTCCAAATAGTCACAGTAGTATCAAGGAGGTGGAGGCCAGTTCACCTGGTACCAGTAGTCAGTATGAACAGGGGGAGCAAAACCTGGCCTGCAATAATTACCATGTAGCAACATACTGTTTACATAGTAATTACCTTATTATTTTTATGGAAAAATACATTATTATTTTTGTCCTCCAGCCAGAGTGCAGGCCACTCAGTAATTACTTTTGTGCATAAGTATTATTGTACAAACATTCTTTTTATCTCTCTGTGTCTCTTCTGTATGCACACAGATGTATTCACTGCACAGTTACTCTGAGTATTTATCACTGCATCTTATTTAAGTCCTGAATCAAATAGTTGCTTCCTGATACATTAGCCTCAGATACAGAAGATCATAATGAAGAAAATATTTTATGTTTCTTGGGTTTTTATTGTTTTGGGGTTTTTTTATTTTTTTCCCCAGAAAGCAATCACAATATCTATTTAGATTTACTTTTCTTAGACCATGACTCTTCATCAGTGCATGCCTTTATTCCAGCCTGTTGGGACAACGGGTCAGATCCTTTTGCCTCTGGGAACCTCTGTTAAAATAATATTTTAAAGCTAAAATGGACTCAGATATACAGTGTGTGTCCTTGACAGATGGGGCCAGACACTCACTATAGTCTGGAAAGAATATATTGATTTACTAGCTCATAATCTTTCCATAGTGAGAAGTACTCCATTGATGACATTTCATGATGTGTAAGGTGTGGGTAGCATTGCCTAAAAAGACAAGAGCTGGAGGGAGGAGAGATAATATTAGTAAATCAACATGCCAATGTACAACAAAGGCCGGTCTCAACCCTGAAGTGACACTGCAGGTGGATTTTTACAGCACTTGTGACTGTTGCTAATTGAAACCAAATCTAACCGTTCTGCAACATGGCTTAAAAATAGCTTAGACCCGACACAAGGAGTTACTTTCCTGTACCTTTTGGGTGCCACTTTCTAGGCACTGACATGATTGGTGCAGAAAGTAAAAGAGGCAACTGCATCTGAGCCTTGGATGAGAAGGAACCAAAACATCAGTTAGACTGAATTTATTTAACATCAAATAGGTTCGTGTCAGTTGACAACTAAAGAGGATCAGACCCAGACTGGATTTATAAGGGTGTGATTAGCTTGGATGCAAAACATATCTTTAGGAAAAAAAAACCATGTTATTTGAATAACATTCAGAAAGAATTCAGGTAAGAAGTAACTCTAAAGATGGGAGACGTGAATTCCATAGTGAAAATATGGGGTTTTTTTAACTGTTCAGTCTACTTCTGGTGACATCTATGAGTGTCTCTTAAACCTACTTTTCTTTCTTGCATACACTGGAGAAAATTGAAGATAATACAGCACGATATCACCTAATAATCTAAAGCCCATTTTTGAAAGGAAATTGTCAGACATCCTATTTGGTAGTTGGCTAGTTACGTTAATATGTTACCTGAACTGTAAGTAGATTTGTGTGTCTATTGCACTGAAGACATGACAAAGATTTATAAAGCTTCATCACTATGAGTAGAACTCTCTGAGAATATTGGCAGTGACTAATGCTGCCTACGTCTCAATGGCAGCACTCTATACCTTACCCATTTTCTACAGAGAACAATCATATTACTACCGATTACTTCTTTCTGTCCATAAATGAAACCCCCCCCTTGCTTATTGATTCACTTAGTTCAGTCATTTATGATTCACTTGAGTAGATATATTCTAGTTAAAAAAGGTTGGGATGTTTTCTTCTGGTCAGTGATGGGGTTGAAGAATCGAGTTTGCAATACTGAGACATTTTACTTCTCTAATAAAAGCTGCATACAGTTTTGTGGCTTATAGAAAGTATTTTTGGTTTTTGATCTCCCTGTAACTCAGCACACATAGATCCGTCCAGAAATAAAACAAAGAACACATCTTCTTTTGGCCTACTGCATGTCCTCTGTCAAAAATATGTAATTCATTGTGGCACATCTTTGGTTGTGAATGAACAGATAAGGAGAAGGAAAAGAAGGATGTAGGAACATCAACACAATGAGTGAAAGAATGCTAAGAGAGAAACTACACAAGGGAAGAACAAAATGTGATGCATGATGAGAAGGAAAGGGAAAGAATAAAACTTCAGAAAATACATTTTCAGTAGATAGTGGTGTACAAAGCCTTCTTTTAATTCTGCAATGTGCTGTCTGAAAATATTAAATATCTCACTGTCTCCATAAATCACAGGAATTATTTTTCTTACCTTGACATTGTTTACATAATTGCAGTTCCCACAGTTTTCTGAGAACTACAATGGGATTTTCTAATCTGTTATAAAACTCTGGGTCTATTTTCTAATGCGTAACCGGGAGCTTCAGATTTAAATACACGTAGTGGGGCAGCAGAAGAGTTTAGGGGAGGAATACAGTTTCATTTCACAGACTGCAAAAAGTACTTACCATGATATAGCTGACAAGCAATTGCCAAAAGCTATCTGCTTGTTCCTTCTGGCTCAGTATGGAATTCCATAGTCTTTGAAAGCTCTGGAACGAAGATGAGAACTTGTTAAGAGGTCAAAACAACAACAAATGATAGTTTTCAATAATCCTGAGGACTCTATAAATAAGTGAAGTTTGGAGGCCCTTCCACAGCTAAAAGATAGCCAGCAGCTATGTTGTGACCTTTCAAATCATTTCTCTTGGGATGTCTGATGGGCCTAACACAGGTCCAAGGGGAATAAACCTTCCCACTAACCTTTGTCTACTTCCACTTAAGAGAGAAAGCTGGACTTGAAACAAGGTCTCAGAAGTAAAGGTCAGTGCTTTATTTGCATGAGCTTTATATGCTAGAGTTCTACCCTCTGCTTTCTCTTTCCTTCTCTGGAGATCACTGTTTAAATCATTCCATCCCTTGAACTACTTCTTAGTGACAATTCTTCTTCATCCACAAGCTCAACCTAAAGCAGTTCTTATCTTTTAAGACATATTCAGGCAGTAACATGCTAAATAATGGCAGGGTTTGTCCCATAATCTGTGTGCTTATCCTCTGCTATATAAGGTTTTTTTAGGTTTCACTATATACCACAGAACAAAGTATGTATTTTCTGCTAGAAAGAAAATCAAAATTAGCATTTGAGACAGAAAGTACAGTTGAGTTCCTTATTTTTCAGGGACAAGTTGCAGACTGTTCTGTCCTTCCAAGTATTGTGAAATTCCCAGAAGAAAAGGTCTTACAAGAGCATCTATTAGACTTGAAAAACTCATTACCCCTTCTGACATAGCCTCTACTTTCAACCATATCTGCTTTTTTTTCTCTAGTTAGTAGACAGGGAAACCTATTTAACAAAGCTGGGGTTTCATCCAGTGACTCCTATAAGGGGGGATCTTGCCACTGACTTCAATGGGAGCTGTGTGTAGCTCCTGAATTGCTATCCTTTTCCAACTAGTGAAGACACTTGAGCATCTGGTGCTCTTCTAGAAAGCTTCTTACACAGCTTTGGTGAGAATTTTGAAGCTGACATAGAAAAAAATTTCCGGGGCTCACAAGCTCTTTGTATCTTCTTTTCTTTTTAGAAACACTCCTGACACGCTTGTGATACTGTTTGAATATGAAAAAAATAGAAGAGAAAGCTAAACTGAGCATTGTAAAACATTCTGGGTGAGCGCTTGCTTGAGTTTAAAAATGAACTTACTTCTCTGTGCTTATACAATTTTTTAGCACTTTGGAAGAACTGAAATTTGTGATTGCTCTTGGAATGTGGCGTTCAACCCCCTTCACCAGACTCTGCAGGCGATACAGGTCTGGGTTGTGAAGACACAGCTATGATGAAGGCAATGCTGGCACAGGCCTCCTAGGGCTTCTTCCTGAATTTGTGCAGGCAGTTTCTCTGTCTCCTGCTGTAATGACTAATTTCTTTTTTGTGGGCTGAGAATTATGGGTGACATTCTCACCACCGAGCTGAACGATGTCTTAAGTAAGGTTGGGGTGGCCAGGGAAAATATACACAACTAATGGAAGTCCTATTAATCTGTACTTTCACTTTGGAAATAGTTCTCCAATTTTTTTCCTGTGAAACAATATTTTTATTTTTTACTGTGAAGGCATTGATATAGAAAAAAAACCCCACGTGTGATCTGTTCGGTCCGTAAAAGTGAAAGGACACAACTGGAATTTGCACATCCAGCATCAAATATCCACACTAAGCTACCTGTTCTCTCACTGTACAGTAAAAGCCTACTCATATTCTGTGATATGAGAAGCACATTTAGGAAAAAGCAGTCTGCTCACGTATGTGCCATTAGTGGAAAGACTGGCAAATAAATTATCTACTGAGAATCGCGCACTAATACAAGTGCCTATGTGATGTGTGCCAGTGTGAATTCATTTACACGTGTCGAGGCATATGCATGCATATGAACATGAGTGCATCTCCTTTCTCTTTACCTTTTTTTCATATTGGTACAGAAAGCATAACAACTGGCATGTTTCTTCTCAGACACCGAGTCCCATCTTCTGTGCTGGCCTGGGTATACTTGCCTTTTTCCTCTCTTTTTAATCATTCCAGTGAAGAGGCTCTCTCCGTGCTATCCACTTACAAAACTCCCACTCACTGACTTCAGAACAAACCCAGCCTTGCTTGTACATGTGCACGTGTTGAACAAGAGCTCATAAAGTGCCTATCACATCATTATTTTGTTTAAACATTTTTATTTCTCCAGAGAATGTAAAATGCACAAACATGTGATTCCATGAGGAAATGATCCAAAAGAGATTATAAATACAGCTATAAATGTCAAAGTTCTCAAAACATTTCACTGGCTCTATCTTCAGAAGAGACTGTTTACAGAGAAAACCCACGTCAGTGTGTTTTATTATCGTTATTGTGTGTTAAATGTTACAAATGTTACAAATGCAATCTGTCTGTCTTACATGTAAACCATAGTCTTCAAATATCTTCAAGAATCACCTCTAATAACTGTCCTCAGAGACAAAAGTTTGATTTAGTAGGATATTAAGCAATCTATCCACTGCAGGAAACGTTTTTAGATTTCATACAACTCACATCAGAGGCACCTATCTTTGATGTCCCCAGAAAGGAATATTTTGCAGTGGATCCTCACTCTGGGCTCCATGTTTGTGGGAGTGACTGGAACACAGAAAGCTCAAAATACAGACCTCTCCAAACTAGAGTTCTTGCAGACTAGGAATTGGACCATTTTTATTTAATAACAAGAACCACCAAAGGTTTTGTTCCCCCCCCCAACCTGCCCCATGTAATTTTAAATTGCTTGCTGCTTGAAAGTGGTGCCTAAGAGACCCCTACTACAAGAAGTTCACACTCCTTCCTTTTTTTGATGGAAGAGGCTATCTCCAGGAACGAAGGAGTCTGAGTTAGAAGAATGAAGCAAACAAGCACAAATTTTCTTGTAAAATATAATATTCCTAAATTTGACAGCATAAGTTTAAAATCCACAGCATGGAATGAATTCTCATACAGAGGACTGGAGTAGCACACATCTGAAATTTGTCACAGATATTTAACTTGTTAGGAAAAATGTTAAGACTGGAAGATCTTTTTCTTTGGTCTACTTGAATGTTGATCACAGCTGTTTGCTGCAATTATGGAAAACAAAGTAATACTTTAATTTCAAAATTCCTTTTTAAAGGCTGCATAGGAATGTTGGACGTAATTTCCCCGTAGTCACAGGAACCTCTGGGAGACATTTTATCTGGAGAGTGGTCATAGAACATCCATTTTATATTTCACAATCTGCAAAGTCTTTCCCTATATCCTCTACACTTACTTAAAGGCAGCATCCACAAAATTGTAATGTGCCACAAGGGGAGATCAGGGGAGGACAGGGATATCACCAGCACACTAGCCAGTTGTGAGTGCATTTCCTAAAAGAAATACCTCTGGAAGAAGCTACATCTTATTACCAGGAAAGCAAAATTCTTCCCAATTCTGTAACAGTCTTCCATAGGGAAAAAAGATCCTTCCTGACTGCAGACCAAATATAAATTCAAAGTTATGTAAACAGTAAATTATGTAAATACGGGCTTGTGTATCCTTTGTCCCCTTAATGTTATTGTCCTTCACCTTTCTTTATAACAAGGAGCAGAAAGAGTTTTAAGTGCACAGTATTTCAACATGCTTCATTTTAGTAGTGTCTGGAATGAGAGTGGTGCTATCAGACCCTTGAATTTCATCAGTAGCAAAGGGTAAAGTTTTGCTCTTAAGCATTCATCCTGATTATGCCCTAAACTGCTAAGAGCTCAGAGAAGAATAAACAATATGAGAACAGTCTGACCACAGCCCACTCTGGATCTGTGGCTCTACAGGAACAGCGCACAAAAGGGAGAAAATCTGACAGCTCACGGGGGCCAAATAATTTGCCCTTCATTTTCAGTTGTGAAATTTATTTATTGGCTAAAGCTCCCTGGCCCAATAGCACAGGATTAGAGGTTTATAGGTTTATCTTCTGAAAGTGGAATGTTTAATTCCAGTTTTGATTTTACCCCAAAACAAAGTCTCTGTAATTCTGGTTTTATGATTTATTGGCTGCAGTTTTCCTGAGATGAAAGTAGGAGTTCAGCAATCTGTTCTTGAAAATCCAGCATTTTGCAAGGATTCTCTGTCAGCAAACATGTGATAAGCAAAGACATTTTCTTGAGTTTCAGGCCAGTGGCTTATTCACAAGATATTTCCCTCTTTGAAAACAGGTCTTCGCTCTTACTGTGTTGCTCTATTGATCAATCTGTTTTGAGAGAGAGTGAGAGCTCAGAAAAGGAAGTTTCTTTTTTACCACATTAAATTCACTGAATTTGCCTGAGCCAGACATGATTATGCTGCAAATGGAAAGGGTTTTATCCTAAGTATCTTGCAAGCTTTTCTGGATGCTCCTGCAACACAGAGGGGAAGGAATCAGCTAAGCTACCAGAGGCTAAAAACTTTGCAGAACATCTCCCTATGGCAGGAGGAATGAACACATTGCCTCCTGACACATTTTTACCCGTATCATAGAATATTTTGTGTCTGTACCGGAAAAGGAAGTAGGGAAAATGATTGCATCTTGCCAAGCCCAAAGTGCAGGGAATATGTGAAACACACAACCTTCAGAGCCATCCTGATGCTACTGCAGCCTGTGCTGTCTGCGTACATAGGCACGTTAATTCCCACAGCACTCCAGAGGAAGTGCTTATCCTTTAGTGGGGCAAGAAGAGGCCTGGAAAGTTTTGTCTTTCTCTGTTTTTCCAAAGGACACAACTTTTTAAAGGATTTTCAAGTCCTCTAGGCCATCCATGGAAAATTGATCCACATATAGAAATTTCCTTTAGAAATGTGATGCACAGCAATGGTGAAAGAACATTTTTGGCTCTGATCTGTCCTTCATCTGGACTTCTGCAAGAGCTCATCCTTTTGTGCCTTACTTGTCCACACAGAATTAAAGCCACGTTAGTTTTTCATCTTGCTTGTGTCCATTGGCCCCTCTGGGCCTGCGAACTTTCAATAAATCTTTTCTTTGTTCTAGTTTAACGAATGACTCGATAGCGAGCCTGTGACTGAAAACATAAGAGCTTTGGTTGGTGGCCTCTGGCAGAGGTGCATAACGTTCTAAATAGAGAAAAAAACAACCCTCACACAGACACATTGCAAACTCAGTCTAGTTTCCTACTGTACAGTATAGTAACTCAGGTGTTCAGTACTAGCAAAAAGTCTTGTTAGTAACAGAAAAAATCAGAAGAATTTGATGCTTACAGAAGTCAGACACATTATCAAAACCTACTTGATATTCAAAATAGTAATAAAAATGTATCAAGATTAGGATCCTGTTATGGGACTGGCAGGAGTTCTTTTTGCCCTCTGGTCTGGAAACACTAAACCAGTCATACCACTTCCCACACTGGACAGCAACAGAAAGTTCAGAGAATTTCTCAGAGAAAGAAGTGGGTGGAGGAATAATCTTTTCTTCCCATCACCATTCACAATCCCTGAAACAACTAAAACTAAAACTAATACTTCTTAATTTAAAATGTTGTGCCCCATTTTCCCATACCACATTTTATCAATAAAAGTTTTTTTGAAAAATTTTGTTTCTCCAAATTCCCAAGATGGAGAAGTAGGAGACAATTAAATGTACTTAAGTATGTGTTCTTGTGCTTCAGTTTGCAATTTTGAACAGATTATTTCATTTGCTGTACTTCAACTTTCACTCTTGTGAAAATCGGACAGAAGAGCTATTTACAGCAATTATTTCCCTACCTTCCATTCATGTCTGAAACAGTGACAAAAACATAATGGATCACTTTGTTCATTGAATAAACAACCCACAAATGCAACTTTATAAGGTACATTCCCAGGAAACAGATCTATAAACCTGGTAAATGCACCAAGACCCCATCAGGGATGTTTGAACTAAATCTTAATTTGTCATTCATGAACACTTCACATGCCCCTCTAAATGAGTTATGTACTGCATCATCGACAGGAAATATAACAGACTGCACATTGGAGATACCAAAAAGGGCTTGTGGGAGTGTTTTATTGAGCATTGCACAGGTGTTAACAATAGAGTGGGTAACGCAGATCAAAGGATTGTGCAGAACCCACTTGATAAGTTACAAACTGTTCGTCATCTGTCTTGTCTAGTAATAAATTGCGTGTCCGCTCTGGCTCCTCTGTCCACCCTGTGAGTGATACCTTAGCAGAACAGAGGTGAACAACAGTGACGTCACTGCTAACTTGACTCTACAGCTTCAATTCCAGACAGTTTTTATGACAATTTGGAGCAAGTTTCAGGCCGACCTAAATTCTGATGGTGACGGGTCTGGACAGAAAAGAGCCTTCTCTAAACCAAACTCAATTTCCCACTTTCATCAGGCCTTCTGCATGATGGGGATGGCACAGTGCCAGTGAAAGATAGTCCAAATGGACAACATCTCAGAATCATGATGAGATTGCATACTCAAGTATCTGAAGGACCTCTCAGCAATGCAAGCCAGCTGAGATAGAGGAGTAAGGAGGGAGTCATCACTCAGTTTAGCAGGATTGCTTCCAGGCCTCCAAAGGACATCTCATAGAAAAGCTGGACACTAGTAAGTTAGTTTTCAGATATGGGTGTTTCTTTGTTACAGTCACTGATCTATGTGAGGAGGCAGATTTGAGGTTACTAGGTGACTGACATGATGCTATGGTACCCCAATAACTGTACATCCACCTTCTCAATCTTCCCTTCCTCCCTCCTTTTTCATCCACACTGGAGCTGTAATGTCTATCCTGATTATCAAATGAGTGTGTGAAAGACCGAATGACTGGGGTCATAGTGTTGAGCTCAGTAAGTTAGAAGGTAGTAAGTGTTAGAACTCTAGTTTAATCTGCTCTGGGGTTTTGGTTTTGGAGTTTGGTTGGTTTTTGTTTTTTTCTTCATTTTGCAGGCTTTCTCCCCAGTTTCCTGTATGCTTGAGAGCATTGCTTCAGATCTGTAGTCATGGTGGCAAGTGCTGGGCAGTGGGCTGAAACAATTTTATCTTGATGTGTTAAAATAAAAGTGCATTACAAACGGCTGCGACAAGGTTTTAGTATTGGCAGTCTTTCTGAAAAAAGGATGTGAAAAATGTCTGCCCACTGGGCCCAGAAGTTGTCACTGTACTGACTGTGCTACAGAGGCACTTGTGTTTTTTGAGACCAAAGAAACAGATGGAGGCAAAAACACTGATTTCCATGTCTACATTCTGTTAACATCTTCTCAGCTTAAAGTTCGTTTCACGTCCTTGAGCCTTCCAAATAGCACAGTAATGAATATGGAAACAGAGTGCATGTTTTTGACTCAGCATCAACAGAGTACAACTCAGTACTCTGTGAAAAGAAAAGTACAGCCAAAGAGCCCTCCTCTTAAAGGTTATTATTTTTGTCTGCAGAACAGACTCACATAGCAGGCATGCCATCTAGTATGCTAGGCAGTGCACTGACAAACCCTGGGGGCAATTTTTACTCTGAAGACCTTGCAGAAAACATGGGATTGTTTTGCTTGTTTTAAAAATGAACAACAGAGGCAAACAATGATTGAGGGACTGCATCCCATTCCAGTGTCCAGACCACAGGAATTGTCTCTTTCTCGTAGCTCCCACATGTACAAAATATTGTCCGATTGCTGACTCACAGTATTTGAGCAGAAAAATGAGATGCTTCAACTGGAAAAGTCCAACCGACTAACATACAGGGCAAGAAAATGAAAACATTGCGTCCAGGCACTTGCATTTTGAAGTTTTGAAAGAGGATTTTTTTCCAGTCTATTAATTTGTTCTTCCAATCAGCCAGTCCCACAAAGGCGTAGCTCCCCAGGCACACACCCTGCTAGCAAACCTGCATGTGCAGAAGGTCCTTCCTTATGCTATATGCAAATCCTTCTGGAAGCTGGGAATCATTTGACTTATGAGGTTCCTGTCTCCTATACCCAAATCATTCATCTAATTTACATGTGTTCAGCTGCTTGTTTGTTTGCTTAGCATGCTAAGTATCAGTTTTTAGTGATTCACCATCTATATATGCTCTTGACAGGATGTGCTCATGTGTTACACAAAGGCTGTTTTGCTGTTTACCTCCTGCTGACTCCCTGGAGAGGATCATGATGAGGTCTCCTATGCACCATGTGAAGACTTATTTCCATGCTGTATACCATGTATGACAGTGTGCTTCTTTATCAACCTTTGCTGTAGGGCTGACACCTTTGTTCTATGGTTTTCTTTTGCTTCTTTTCTTGGAAAATGATATACTGACACTGTTTTGCATGCTTTATGTTCATCAAAACAAACAAATTATGAGCAGTGCACACTACAGGAGGGTGAGTGGGTCACAGAATTGTCTCACACATGGCTAGATATCACTGAAAGAAAAGCTTCATAAATCCTTCCAGGGAAAAATGGTCTCCAGCCAGAGCCATGGCATAATCTTTGATGACATATAACTTTAAAACTCAAGTTCAGTCAAACAGAAAGTTGCTATTAAAAAAGACATCTACCATCTAGGGTGGAATTACAGAAAAAATAGTTTTCTCTTCCCCCCTCCCCCCAATAAAATCTTTCA
This sequence comes from Sclerurus mexicanus, assembly GCA_013396755.1. Lineage (NCBI taxonomy): Eukaryota > Metazoa > Chordata > Aves > Passeriformes > Furnariidae > Sclerurus > Sclerurus mexicanus. The sequence goes on from VWZF01000805.1 coordinate 1,534,555, forward strand.
AATTTTCGAACACAGTGCTTGAAGAAAACGTATTTGTATTCGGGACCTTGAAAAAAGCAGCTAGACTTTCAGAGATGATTACTCAACTTTCCACTGATGATAACAGGGTTTGGATCAGGCCCTCTGTTTGTACATGCCTTGTAGGTAAACAGAAACTTTAACATCTATTGCTTGTAATCCTCTAGTACATGCAGAGAACAAAATTCACCATGTGAAGTAAAGAAGGAATAAAATAAACATACAGGTCATGCTTGCCAACAAAAGCAAACAGCAGGCCCTCCAAAGCAGCCTAAAAACCTGCCTGTGAACAGTTCTAGAGTCTCAGTGCCTTTTTAACATAACAAACCCCTTCTGGGACTACCATGGTCATTGCTGAAAGAAAAATTATTTTCAATTGGTAACTAACGATGCTGTATTTCAAGCCAGTGCCTAGATTATCCTTAAATACCTTTGATCCCAGGGAAATTTAAATTTAACCTTTTGTAACATTGCATTTGCCAGTTCCAAATTACCATTGCCCTTATTTTAAGTTATATGTTTGATAGATTATGTGACTTAGTGTAGATAAGATATGATTGCAACTGGTCAAAAGTAAATGATTGTTTCACAAGCTGTCCTGGGAACTGATCAATGTGTTAATGTCGTATCTTGCAGAGCTGATTGATCAAATAAAGAAGAACAAGAGAGGTTTCCATACATCTGCTTTCATAGGGCACCATTTCAGCCTGAACCTCAGCCTTCTCCCTATTTACAGCTGCAGATAACACATGACTGACAAAAGAGGGGAAAAAGACTTTTTCACGAAGAAAAGTTGCTCCATGTACTCAGAAAGAAAAAGGCATTATCTACTCACACTCCCTTGAAATCCAGAGGACAAAAATGAATGGTTCATATGGTGTCTCTCTACCTACGGAGTAGCATCCCCGTTGTAATGTTGTCCGCATGGTAAATGTAATTTTTCAGGATAGTAGTAAAGTATAAACACCAGTCTAAGTTCCATACCACTCATATTGAGGGCAGTGAGAACAGGGAGAAAAAGATCTACAGATTATGAAAGCCCAGAGAAAAAGCAAAAAGATGCTAGAATTAGTAAGAATCTCTATTTGCCCTTCAGCTGTCCTCTCTTTTCTATTAAAGCTTTGGGGGAAATAAAATGACAACAGTTCATCTATTTTATTAACATCTTTTCTTCCCAGGAGAATTAGATGGGTGCAGACAGTAAGGATAGAGATGATTATTTTAGGCTAGTACCTAGGGTATTAATTATATACCTAGGGTATAATTAGGGTATAGCTAAGAATCCTGGGATAATTATAGGAAATGGAAAACCAAGGCTGAACATCTGAAAAAGTTCTTTCTGCCTGTACTGAGATCTAGGGCTGTGAAAGAGAAATGTTCATGGTTTTGCATATGTAAAAAAGTGATGAACTGCAAATTGGGAAATATATCTTATAAATTTCTTAGCTTTCAAAACATGCCTCTCATGTTAAGTTCCAGATGATCCACATCTGTTGGTGTGCTCTAGTTTTCACTTGTGCCTTGTTTATATCAGAAATATGAAAAAATGGGATTGAGGTTTAAGAGTGGTTCATGTGCTTGAAATCCAGAATCATTGCTTCTCCATGCATCCTTTCTGCTGTTGTTACTGCTTCAATGACAACTGCTCAGCTCTTTTCCCCTCATAGTGTCTAACCTGTTGTTTAGGGAAAATGCTAGCTTTACTGGGTCATTAGCACAAGGAGCAAACTTTCCAGGGAAGGCAGATGGTCAGGATGCAGGAACAAGTCTCTCCTAAATCTAACCCCTGGGATTGTCTGAAAATGGTGAGAAAAATTGGAGAGGAGAAACAGGAGGAGGAAATGAATGAGTCTCCCTTCTGCTACTGTAGGAAGGCTGGTCAGGATGAAGCCACCACTCATTTGGCTGTGAAAGAGGCTGTATTCTGACATGCCGTCTATCGTCTTGCCCAGCCAGCAGCATGGATATAAACAGAAACCCAACTGCATTAGCTACAGAAAGGAAGGAATTACAAGAGCAACATCATGATACGATGGTTATATGCTTCAATACCTCCTTTTGCTGAGCACCAACTCCAGAGCTCAGCCCACCAGTAGACTGCAATCCACTGCTCTGTCTGAACATCCCTGAGGTCTTCCCATAGCCTCTACAATCACCCCTTAAAACTGTTCCGGAGTTTGCAGGCTCAAAACTACCCCAGAATGGGAACAAGGGGATCCAGGTGAAACAAAGACAAAAGATGCGAAATGTCCTTTTAATGACCACGGGGCTTTGATCTGTGCCACCAGGATTGACCAAGATCGAATTACTTGTGTTTGGTTTCCTCTGGTGGCACCTGGTAGTGCATGCCATTTGCTTAATCCGAGTATTTTGACAACAGAGGAAAGGAAAGATTGAAAATCACAACTAGTATTTTGAACTGCAGGAGCATGTCCCTGTTTTGGTCTTGTTCTTTGCAGGAAGATAATTGCTGTCATCTTTCTAGGAGAAAGTGCCTTACAATTGAATATCAGGAGTTTTATAGCATGTCTTAAAAATGGTTTGTTTATTATTTTGCGTTTTCCTGTTGTTCCTCTCCTCCCTCCACTGATTTACTTTAGAGAAACTAAGTGTACTGTACATAAACAGATAGAGTAGAAACTAGTTCCTTTTTTTACTCCAGATTTTACATACGTTTTTAATGACTTTCAATCAGAGACAATCTGTAGTTATAATAAAGCAATGGGTGTTTATTATTATTGTTATCACATTATTATTATTACACTGTACACTAGTATTATTTAATTGTAAACTTGAACTTTGTGGTGCGTTTTTACAATTTTCTGTTATTTGCAGGTGTTTGGGGGGTCCATTTACATAAAATGCAGAACTGATGGAGTTTTCATGCATCCTATAGTGAATTTCACTTCGTAGATTTGTTTTACGAGAGCACTGTCAGTCATTTTTAATTACCTTAGTAATTTGCTCTGCCTCTAGTTGGTCAAAATTTTAATTTAAGGAAAGGATTCAATGTCTCAGAGACACTGGTGGATCCTGCCAGTGAATCCCACTGCCTGTGGGAAGTGCTGATTGATATTCAGAGCTTTAACACTTCCCATTTTGCTGGAGGAGGAGTTTCATCACAGACATTCTAGCTCTTCGGTCGCTATTTTTCACTTTTTTACATCCCAACCACGTGTCTTGTGCCGCGCCACAGCTACAGCACTGAATTCCTCATCAGAGAGCTCTCTGAAAGCAAGATAATACTTCCACAGTCTCAGAACTTAATATGTCCTCCCAGAGGTAAAATATCAGTTGTGGGGATCGACAGGACCTACATTCTCCTTGTTTGTGCTGTTTTCCATGGTGCAACAGAAATAAAACTTTTCTTGAAGAGAGGACATTTGTTTAAGGTTGCACATCTTGCCATGCTCTGAGACAAATTCCAGTTAGTGAATAGAAAGATTCTGAGCACCCATACAGGTTACTGCATGGAGAGGAGCAATGGTCTCTGCTCTGATCCCATGTCAGTAATGGTTTTGAAGGGTTTCCAAGCACAGCCACGGGTCTGTAGAGGACAGAGAGTCACAAGGCACACAGGTATGAACTGGAGCTGAGCAAAGGCTCTTCTTCTCTTCTAGAAGTGAAGCTGACTGGCCCTGTTCTTTTAGTTCTGGGTTACAGATAATCCATCTAATAGATATGCATTTGCTGAACAGGATTGGTCAAGGGGATATTTGAATATCTGGGACAGTTTGACCTGTGATTGTGCTTCCCTCATGATGTCATTTGTCCCTCCCAAATGCTTTCTGCTTTAGCTACCAGCTCTTCTCTTCATGTCCTTTTTAGCTGGGTGAATACTTCAATTACATTCAATCAACCAGCCATTGCTTAACTTAAAGACTTGCTGCCAAGCTGAGCAGAAAGCCCAGAAAGCAATACATGGACTCTTCTTCCTGCAACACAGAGAGAGGGATATTAGAAATGTCTCCTTCGTGTTAACATTTTCAGCAGCTTCCCCCAGCCACTTAAAGGCTTAACCTTGTGTCTCCTTCTGAATACAGCTGACATGGGCCATGGCAAATGTGGCACTGGAGCAGTGAGAGTTTCTGATAATCTTGGATTTCTTTTTTTTTTTTCCCTCAAGAAAGAAATTGATCTGTGTTTTATCTACTTTTGGCAAAAGTAAGCAAACAAACAGCTACAGTGAAAAGGTGGAGCATAGAGGACAATAGATTTCATCTTCAAACAGATTATTTCTATTAAAGCTCATAGAGTTAGGGGTGGCTCTGGGAAATGGTTGGGCACCTTTGCTTCCCTTGAGACCCCAAGAGGAGATGCCACCCCAGACTCATGCCACACGTGTGTCAGCCTCGGGGAGCAGAGAGACAAAGGAAGCCATAAAATTCAGCTCAAGGGAGTTAAAGCAGTGATATGGAGAATCACTTCAGCATGGTGAGGGCCTGGTGGAGGATATGCTGGCAGCCCAGGACTCCAGTGAGCTGTGTGGCAGACCTGGTGGGGAGAGCAACAGGTAGTACGTAAGGCGAGCAGCTATAGTGGAGGGGAGCAAAGGGATTAGGACCAGTGGTTTTGTGGCTGAGGTGGTGCATCCTGACACCCAGAGCTGCAGTAGTTGTGGAAATGCTGCCCCTCCATGAGGGTGGTGGCTGGGGTATGAAATCAGTTTATTCATCACTTGTTTGGTCACTTATCCTTTCTGAGGGAAGGCTTGGACTGTGCCCGGCATGCTCTGGAGGCTGGTAGTTAGCCATAGGGGATTACTAATATGATCATATTTTCCTTTTATTTTTTGTTCCTTTCTTCCTTTTTCAATAGATGCTTTACCATTTAATCCATGTGCTTAAACCATGGCATGTGAATGGGGAAAAAAAAAAATTGCCCCATGTGCACCCAAGCCATGAGTTTTCTGAGTCTGGAGTTTATGCCAGGGTTTAAACATTTCAGGAAGAATCCCCTAGAGGCCCCTCATGACTGCCAAAAACCATCCTGGCAGATGGGTTGCAACTCCATGACTTGCTGCAAGTGAGTGGGAGGACATGTCATGGCCCTGACGCCTCCCAGCACTCACACTGCTCTTCAGCAGCAGCCACTTTGCTGCTGGGCTCACCCTGCCCAGCAAGGGGAGTGCTCCCAGACAAACTCTCCTGGCATGTGGCTATTGATCTCACCAAGTGTTACTGTAAGTGATCACTTACACCGTGGTCTGTAATCAGGATGAAGCTGAGATTTATTGAAGTTCCCCTTCTCAAGAGCCAGGGGTATTTCTCTGAATTCAGTGGGTCCCCATTTGCCTGGCGGCAGGACTGTGCAGATCCTCAGTCACTGCCTTTCTTATTTTTGAAGCAGCAGACACTTTTTATTCTTGAAGACTAGAAGGGCAAAGGCCTCCAAAACAAAAACCCTTGTCAGAGGTTAAAAAGGCCAAAACACTAATTAAAATAAATAACTAGGGACATGGTGAGAATGTTTGCCCACTAGGCAGGTTCTTGCAAGCTGCATTTTTCAACATTCCAGAAAATAACCACTGAAAATTTTTCCTTTTTTTTTTTCAAGCTTCTACTTGCAAAGTCTTTTCAGTAGCATAGTAGTTTCTCTTAAACATTTAGCACGTCGCTGTTTGCAAAAAGGCAGTGGATATTTTCTTAGCACATTCTAAATTATTTGAAGCTTTCTGCTAAAATAACAAATTAGTGCTCACCTTAGCCAAACCCACAAATATTTGTACAATTAAACAGCGAGCTTTGTAGTCAGAGTAGGAAAAGCATTCCCTTGTATTTTGTGGCGCCAAATAGATTTTTTTTTGCCCCACTAGAGTAAGTTAGATTAACCAATCTGATAAAAAGAGCAACACCAAATGTATTAAACAATAAATTAAACTCTACGTTTTTAGAAATGCTTGGTTCATTAGCTTTGACATTTGGAAAGACTTAAATGCAGTGATGGAAGATAAGGTCTTATCCAGCAATTATACCTATGGGTTTTAAGGGATTAGAGAGGGCAACTGTAGCATGCTGATGGGTCAAAACCAAGTTAACAGAAAGCAAGCGAGGTGCCATGATGCCTTCAACTATGCCTGTTATTGCTGTGTAAGTGACCTGCACTCAGTCTTCCATATTTCTGCCTCTGTCCATTGTAGGCAGCTGGGAAGAAGGTAGAGGTGAGAACAAAACAGGGTAAAAAGTGAAAGGCGTGAGATGAACTATTTCCTCAATGCAAAGCAGACCCAACAAGAACTCCAAAGCTGAGGGCACTGTGCCTGCAAAACGATTTCAGGACAAGATTGACATGCCAAGAAGTGCCTGGTTGGGACACAGCTTTCTGTGTGAGGAAATGGAGAGCCTCCTCTGTAGGTACAGAGCAGGTGTGTGTGTGGATCCTGCCGTCCCTGTCCTGCAGAACACTCCTTTGGCAAAGACCTCCTTGCTGGAGCAGGACAGGAGTGGGATTTAGGCGGTGTGTCAGTGCCCACTGAATTTACTATTTCATGTGATGTCTGAGAGGTAGTAAAGGGGGTCACCGATCATCAGAAGTGAATGTGCTATTTTATGTAAGATACATCATCCCTTTATTGATAGATATAACTTGTTCACTCTCTCTGTAATTCACAAAGGACAAGTGAAGGCCAAATATTTCAAAAGCAGTTTTAAAGGGAGGCATGTAGCTCATAGGAAGGGCATAACCCCTTCCCTCCAACACCATTTCTCCCTTAAAAGAAACAGTGTTATTTTGTGGAAAGTGTTGACATACCAGAAACTATTCCATTGCTTTCATATAGAATTTCAGCCTTTTCTGTTTCCAGGGATATTTTCATAAAGACATGGTCTTTATTGCTTGAGAGATCATCTGCTCCTGCTGCTTATTCATCACTTGCAGCCATATAACACACAGTCCTTTGTGACATCATAATCATCTCCAGAGCAACTAATTATGATGCCACAATCACAGGAGTGACTTCAAGTGAGGAATAAGCAGCAGGAGCAAATGAACTTGCTAAGTAACAAATAGTCTGTTTTCAGGCAAATATCCCTAGTAATAAAATAGAAGGAGGGGGGAAACCTACAGAAAACATGACACATGGCCAGAAATGTTCATAAATAGAACATTTAACAAAGTTTTTCACAAACGCCTCTTTGATGTCACATGCTGTAACTAGCTTCTCAGGGCCAAATACTGAAAAACTGGAATAACTCCAAGGATTTGAGTCACTTGTATTGGCAAGGAAACAAAATGCACCAGATTACTTCAGATTTGCCCCAGTGCAACTCAACTTACTATGGAAACAGAATTAAAGTGGCATCACAAGGGGCTTTTAAATTCAGATCAGGCAAAAAACAAGGAAATTGATCAGAATTGATAATTCTCAATAAAAATGGCTTTAAACTGATTTAGTTAGAATTTAGCTTAGTAGAGTCAATGGTTGCACATGCACAAGCATGAAAGAGAAACCATGCTTTTTGCTGTGGTACAGAGCTATCATAGTCTTGAATGATGACCCTGAATAAGAAAATTAAAATGGTAGTGGTGACTCTAGCAAGAAAATACCATGACAAACCTCAAGTTTTCTTGTGGATGTTCTTGATTTCAAATTAAAGGGCTAAAAAAAAAAGAAAAATATACTTTGGAAACTGAAGACTGGGTGAGGAAGTAGTGCAGTTGTTGCTTTTCTTGGGGTTGTGGGTTTTTTTTTGTTTGTTTTTGGGGGGTTTTGTTTGGGTTTTTTGTTTGTTTGGTTGGTTTTTTTTAATTTACAGGAAGTATACTCTATACTGAACAACAACAGATGTCCTAGGAGTGAATGCAGAGCTGTAATTCATTCTCAAGGCTCTGCGGCTGTTCATAAACTGCTCAGGCGCTGTCTGACATCAGCAGAGTCCTGCAAGTGAATTACAGTCCCCTACTCACACTGGGGCCATACATTATTGGATGCAACGGGCAGCCAAGACACAGTTGGCGCATGTCACCAACTGGTTTGTGGCAGACTGGTAGTGAAGGAAAAAAAAATCATTAATCAGAGGTAGTTTTCCTAAACACCTTTGTTACTGATGGGATGCTTTCCGAAACAAGTGTTGGTATTTGCAGAGTTGTCTGCATTAACTTTGGGATTTGCTGGTAGAGTAGGAGCAAGGAACTTTGAGGACCATGTTAAACCTCCATGAGAACATGATGTCTGAATGTCATACATTTCAACCTGTATGACACCATGAGAGTAGGAAAATACATTAGTGCCCACAAAATGGTCTGGGGAACAGGTGTTACAGCCAATGGCAGGTTAAAATAGACCTGGAGGCTCCAAGAAATAGCCATTTCCAAGCTACTAGAGAATAGCCCAGATGGTAGATATTCTGATATCAGTGAATCTTTAATACTATCTCATAAAGATTTAAAATGCAGTTGAGTTTCAGCACAGTTATAAACTCACATCTTACAGTCATACCAAAAGCTCCCTTAATACAATATGGCTGCTTGCACTAAAAGGAACTTAAGCTAAGCATCACTAATAAATCATTTGTTTTATGTTCAGTTCCTCCAAAAAAGTATTTCCCAGATGTAGCAACTTTGTTCTCAGTATTTTTCTTCTGGGATTTTAGTAGCCCACAATCCCTTCTCATCTTGCTATGCATCTGAAATATTACATGGTGCAAGAAAATTTGGCCAGAATTCTTCACTTGAAAGGAATATTCAGTTTATTTTAGAATCCTTAATAACCAGAAAAAACCTCCCCCACACCTCCAGAAAAGCCTTTACTACCTATCCTGTCCCTAAGTCCCACTGCTACATCCCCTGTAATCACCAGCCCCCAGAGGCTGATTTTGAAGGCATCTATCTGGAAGAGACACAGCTGAAAAGAGTGGGAGGAAAGCAGTGACTCAGCACTATAGACTTTAGCTCAGTTTACTTTCTTTTTATTTACACTTCACTGTTAAGAATTTAGCCAGAAAGGCTAAAGTGAGAAATATGGTAAGAATCAGGGCAAAAGTCAAAACTGTAAAGAAAATAATTTTTTTTTTGTTTGGTTAGTTGGTTTTTGTTTTCTTATTTTGATGAGGGTTTTATTTTGCAAACTATTGAGGAAACATTGGACTATTAAAGCCTACATTTTAGATGAATCTATTAATATAGACCAGGTAGTTACTGGGAATAAATTAGGAAAACCCTGTGATTGATTTAATCAACATGTTGGAGAGTTATATTTTAACTACTTCTTTGTTTTCAACACAAAGGAGCTGGTGTTAGGCATCAAATTTGGAAGAGGAGAGAAATAGTAGACTAATGTAATTCATGGTCAGATGATACAAAGTCAAAAGGAGTTGCAAATCTGAGTGAAGATAGAAAAATTACAATAGGCTATAGAGAGGCTAGAAACATCGGCAGAAACAGTATAAAAGGATTCAGTGTGGGGAAAAACAGCTCAGATAAAACAATAGAGGCAAGTGATCCAGAACATTGAAATTCAATGGAAAGGCAAAATATGGAAAGCTACTGCTCTGTAAGAAAGGAAATGTTGTTACTGGGCAGTAATTAGATATGGGTTTGAATTGCAAATAAATCAGCCAAACAAATAAACAAACAGAAAAAGGACATGTGCAAGATCAAGCTGTATGTCAAAGTGCAACATGAGCAGAGACAGTGGTTCTTAAAAAACTGTTTGCGTTGACTCTTCCTTTCTGAATGTCACACCAACAAAGCAAAAAAACAAACAAACAAACAAACAAAAAAACCTAGTATGTCATCCTTAACTTCTTTGAGTCTTTTGTGAGGAACTCCAGATTTGTTTTATCTGCTATCCTCCAATGCCTTACAATCAATGAGGGACTATTCCACTCTGATTTGAAAAGTGCTCTTGCCCAAATTCAGTCCAATAGAGGCAAATTCATCAGACCAACCAAAGGCCTGACTCTCCCCATCCTTGTACAAGAGTCAGGTGTTCTTCCAGGTACCTCTGTAATTAAATAGTCTCTCTGCTGACATCCCCATATCAAACCATTACTGCAGGGGTGTTTTCTGGCTTGAAGAAATACACTTGTCTCAAACCAGTCATCTGCATGTTAAGCTGTATTTAGAACAAATAATTTTAAGGGAAAACAACAACAGAAACAACAAAAGAGCCGTGCTGTTTTTTTTCTAGATTTTTAACAAAATGTTTGATGTTGTAGAGATTTCCAAACAATTAATGTGAAATTGGGGATTGTTGTTCCCATGATTTATTTACCATCTATAGAGAACTCAGCTGTGGTGCTGCTGCTACTGCTACTCTTTCCTTTGCATTTAGAGTTGAAAACTGATAAGCTCTTTGTTGGGGCATGTTTCCATGAATTAAAGGGTGCTGGAACTGCATGGTTCAAACTGCAACATCGCGAAACTGTTGTTTCAACAAACACATGCAGAAGAGGCTAGCTTGGGGTCTTTTTGATTCTTTCTCTCCCTAAGACATTGTGTAGCCTTGGGAAGGCCTGAAGAGCCATTTTTTAAACATGGCTTGCTTTGGTGGTAAGGAAGGTAGTGCTGTTCTGACATCAGGAACAGGCAGATCACCTGTGTCCAAGGGCTGTTGCTTGTGGCCACTGCTCTCTCTGCAGTTCAATACTTGTGTTTAAAGCTCATTTCTTCTTGTAGGCTTCATGCCCTACTCTAGAAAACTGAAGCAGTGAACTTGTGACATGCTCCATTTGTGTCTAAAAAGTGCAAAACAAACAAAACAAGGCAAATAGCCAATTTTCTTGAAGCACTGTGGGCTTTCTGTCAGAAAACGTGCTTTCCTGTAGAGATAAAAAATGCCCAGGTTGCAGCAGATGTTAGGAATAACTTGCAGGATGCCCTGAGTTTTTGTTCTGTATAGCTTAATAGAAAGAGAGTTGGGCCAGCAACAATGCATTTAAAGTGAGCTTTTAGTAGTGGGGAATATTTTTATGTCACATCTTAGCTGAATTGCTATAATTTTGCTCCAGTAAACCCATCTCAGTGTTGAAGGGAGGGACGGTCATTGTAGGTCCATTGCAGACCATGCTGACTCTTTAGCCTCACCTTCAGCAGGTGTTCCTGGGCCACTTCAGGCAGTAAATCTTTGTCCTGTCTTAAGAAACTTCTTCAGTTACTTGTTTCCTTACAACAAGATTCATTTGGAGCTGAAAATATTGAGCTGTTTTTGCTGGGCTTTCTTTGGAAAAGGCAAATCTCAGAGTGCAGGAGTAGCCACTGAGCCCCAGCTACCTTCTGCTTGCTCCAGCCGGAGCCCGATCTTCCCCAGCCACATGCTTTCTATCTGTATAATAGCATAGAGGGAAGCAATGCAGAGATTTGTGGTGGAACTCAGAGAGAAGGAAGATAGTTTGTTTGTCTGTGCTTTCCTCAGCTAGAAAACATTTTAATTTTTTTTCAACCACTACTTCTAAGAATCCTATTTCCCTTGTCTCTTGTTTTAATACCGTAGGGCTGCTTTTAATGGTGGCAGTGTAGCCAGAATTAGATCTAATAACAGCCTTCATATAGAGAATCCTAGATGCAGCATAACATAAATAAACCAGACTGGGTATTCTACAAAATTGTAAAAATGAAATAAGGAAGGTGTGAAGTTAGGGCACTGATTTATGTGTGGAAAACTGGAGCCAAGAATATTGTTATGGGCCTGGCTCCTAGAGGCAAGATTTGTTAGCAGAAACTGTCTCTAAATATTTATGCTCAGCTAAATAATTGCTAAATAATTCCAGTTCTCAGCTGGAAATTCAGGATCAGGCCTAGCTCGAATGGGTGGCTGAGTAGGATGGTATATTGGTGTTTTATACAGCAGTCCTTGTACTCAATGACACTTGTAACTTTCAGGATATAATTAATCTTTTATAAAGTGCTCTTCATGGTCTGTCATTGGAACACTTCTTTTAGAAGTATTTCTTTAAAATAAATGAAGCACTTAAAAGCAATATATTTGGTGTTATTTATTTGGGAATTAGTGAAGAAAGTTGTGCTTTTCTGCTCTGATTGTGTACTCTGCTTTTCATGAACTCTATTTTTGTCAGTTAACAACTTTGTGTGTGAGAGTGAGATTATGCTATTACTGTCATTATTTAGGCTTCCACAGCTTAGGGACAAGATTTTTTTAATGTTCTTTTTACCGTGTTGGCTAATACTTACTGTGCTCAAGATTAATGGTGGGCTCCCTGTAAGGAGTTTTTTATGGAGAGACTCTAGAAGAAATTACCTCTTATGAACATACAGGGAAGAGAGAGCCTCATCACTCAATGCAGCTGGGAGACAGACATCTACACTACAATATTCTGGTATTTTCCTCATCTCAGAGCAGTGTATAGTGATGTGGCAAAAGGGACTATTTTGAGTTTATGATCATGAAACAAAGAAACATTTTAAAGGGACCTTGTCAAGATGGGGAATTTTGATATTGGTACAGGCCCTCCAGTGGACTGGCTTTTGGTTACCTCTGTCCTCTCCCCTAGACCATCCCTTCCTCCCCACAAGACCCCTTTGGTAAATCTGTTGAACTAACCCACTGTTGGGATTCATAAAAAACCTGATCTCAGCAAAAGGAAGGAGAATTCCTTCTGGGCAGTCAGCACAGGACCGTCAGGGAGCAGTGGACGTCGTGGGCTATGCTAAACACGTGCTGTGTGATCTGAGAGCTGGGGATGCCAAATGGTGTGCTCTTGGTATCAGTGACTCAATGGCTCAGTGTTTTCAAAAACTGAGCCCTTGTCCTCAGAGGTGAAATGGCATTGGTCTTTTTTGGAAATCAGATGCCAGGAAGTTGATACATTTTTCAGGGACTGGGGGATTTGTCCAGTCATTCATATGCTTTGATCTGTAACTCACTGACACCACCATGATTCTGGACAAACCTGTCATGGGTTGTCACAGTAGAACCAAAATCTTTCCTTGTCTTCCCTTCTCTAAAATCCCTTTTCTGCAGTTCTGGACTGCCAGAAGCACTCCCTCTCCAAAGGAGGGACAGAGAGTTTTGTGACGTGAACAAGTGACTGGTTGAAAAACGTGCCCTAAAACTTTAAGACTTTTAATCTCCTGAACTCTAAGACATTATTTGACTTATGGAAGATAGATATCTTGTATCACTTACGTGTAAAAAGCAGCACCTATATTCTGAACCAGACATATTTTGAATATTTATGCAGAAACAGCTCCTTTATGCAATTTGAAATGTTCCTGATCTAGTTTAATCAATTAAAACAACATTAAATGCATTTGAATATCTCAGCTCTTTCTCTTATCAATATAATTCTCAAATGTTTTCTTTTCAGAGCCCAAGGTGATGAAAAATAGATTCATTTACTATATTACTTCTTATAATTGTGGCTCCAAGATTTTTTTCCCCCTTAATTTTGAAGCCACAAGAAGACTTTATGTGGCTCTAAAACTGCTGTTGGTTTTCATACCACAATACTCAAGGGCATATCTCTCCTTCAGGCTGCTATTGTTTGCAATCTGGAGATAAAGGCACACTTGATAAAACTCTTTTAATGATGTTAATATTAATACTTTGGTGGAATACTTTATCCTCTAGTAATAGCTTTAAAGAGTTTGTTGAGATTTTGTCATCTCATACATTTTAATAGAAAATTAGTTTTGTGATTAAGAAGAAAAATACATCTACCTGTTACTTTATTTTACTTACAGTGTCATATAACGGCTGCCAGTGGAGTAATGCATGCCTTGCGCCATATGTAGCTCAGCACTCATGGTGAATGCTTGATGCTTCAGACAGAAAGCGAGGTGCAAACTATCTATGAGCATTACCATAGGCCATGCTGTTCAGTGTTTGTCCCCTGAGAATCTCTGCATGGAAGTAAGGGCAGAGGGTGAAGCACTTTTGTCTGAAGGAGAACAAGCTCCCAATCCCATACGTAACACAGCTGCCCCAATTCTCTTTGCAGAGAGAAGGTAATTTTCTGATCTGTAAGCCAGTAGATCTGTGTAGGCTCTGGAGCTAAGCCAGGAACTTGTAGTTTGTCCCTCCCTGCTCCTTTTGAAAATTTTTATGCTTGAGAGTGTAGGAGCAGCAGCTTGAGGGCACTTAGTTGCAGGACCATGATGAGGAAGGAAGAGGAGTCCCCATCTACAGAGGGCTTTGTCAGCTGGAAACACCCTAGTAACTGTGTGTGATTACAGTTGCTGCAGTCATGCAGAGCTCCCATGGAAGGAAACTCGGGTTAGTCCCGGGACAGGGAAATCTCTCTTGACTTCAGCTCCTGAATGCAGCACAGCATGGCATCTGGATCATCGCAGTGGGATCATCTCTCATAAAAGCCAAGATAAAGAAACAGTTTGGGGCTGTTCAGTGCTTAGGGACTTGCCTTTACTGCTGCATGTCTAAGAGCCACGAGGTACACTTTGCTGGCTCCTTTGGTTTCCATTTCTCCCCCACTTTTCCTGTATTTATCATGCATCTCCTGTGTCTCAGTCAAATCAGCCATCCTCTGGGCTTTAGGTTCAGGTAGTCACAGTCACATTTCACTACCCTGCCTGCTTTAGAGATAGGAGTACTGATCACATTAACTGTTGAGTCCACATTCAGTTCTCCAGCAAGTATACAAGCAGGCTAAAGTGAAGGATTCACCTAAGTCCCTACATTGCTCATTAACAAGGTTTCTTAAGAAAGGTGGAAGCAGACCTGCCTAAGGGAAATCTTATCTGTCAATGTTATCCAGTTCTATCAATACCTACCAGGAGAGAGGCAGTGCTTGCCGAATAGGCCAGATTTACTCTCATGCTGGAGAGTGGGGCATCAACCCCTGGTCGCCTGGGCAGAGAGCAGCACTGCTCTGCCCAGTGTGGGGCTGCAGCACAGCGATGTGAGCGATATCACTATCCTTGCACAGGTCAATCGCTTTGGATGCTATTGCATTCCCAGCTGCATAATTTATTGTGGCTGCCATGTGAGGGCTAGTGAAGACAGCCAGAATGAAGTGCTGTGCCAGTAACAGCCTTGGTAAATTAAGTAGTGATGGGCCTGAGCAGTAAGATTTTGATATGGATCTGAATTTTGAATAGCTTGAGTTCAAGGGAGCTGGGATCCTGATTTTGGGCTCTGTCCCATTTAGAATTACAGCAAATGAACCCATCACCATTTTGAACCCAGTGTTTCACACTGTGATAGTGGCTGTGGGAACACTTGATCAGCTGCTGTCAGTCAGAGCAATAAATTGGCCAGCTTTGTGTCAGCTGATGAAAATGCTACAGGAAAAAGTGAAGGCTTTAAATGTCCTTTGGTCTTTTTCTCTCAGGCCAAAAAACAAAAGATATTTGCAATACTATAAATAAGAATGAATTCCCCCAGTTTCCCTCTCTTTCAAGCTAGTAAAACAATCCTCTTCTTGCAATGCTTATCAGAGCTCAATTCTTTGTGTCACAGCCAAGTATAGCAAACCCACTGCAGATCAGAGAAAATAAACATTCTCTTCTTATTTGTCATTTGAGGTTATCTTAACCTGATTTCAGCTGAATGACACTTTGCAGGGCCTCATTACATGGATCGACTATTTCTTCACCTGAAGGAACTTGCATCGTCCAGAAAAAAACTTCTCAGAGACGAATCATTTTTTGTCCTTTATGTGTGGAAGGATTTTTATCTTGATACTAGACAGTAAGAAGGATTCATGCTTCATAATGAACTTCCACTGTGAATTGGGATGGGACCTTAAACCTGTTAGGGGGTGGTGTAATGTGGTGATGGAAGATAATCTTGCTTGGGTTTCCCTAGAAATACCTGATGACTGTTGGGCAAAACAGTAGGATTGGCTGTCCTTGAAGTTCAGCAAGTCCAGCCTGTACAAGTCTGTATTTGGGCTGTTCTGAATGCATCAGTTTATCTTTCAGGTACATTGTCCAGTGTGTAACTTCCAGGGAATGCTTAAGTTCTATGTTTAGCCTGGAAATAAAGCTTCATTGCAAAAATGCAATGTAAGTTGGTTACCTTGCAGAAGCTGCAGAGAAACTCTGCCAGGGAATGTAGTACAACTGAAAGTCTTCAACTTGCATTAAGAAATTACAACTTAGGCTACATGGTAGCCTCCTTTTATTTAGTGAGAAACTGGACTATTATTTACACTAAGCTTGACAGTGTCAAATATTAAGTGTCCTTGACCTGTGTTAGATGTTCTACAGTTATGTGCATGAGTACTAGTAATACAGAGCTAGCAAAAATAAGTGATTTCTTGCTGAATGCCTAGCATTCATGGCAGTGACTTTTTCCTTTCTCTTCTGCTGCCCCAGGGGTAATTAACAATATTTTCTAGACCTCTAGGGAAACTATATATCAGTTCATTTATTTTTTGATTTTGCTATTTTAGATCTAATTTTTATTCCTGGGATTTTTTTCCTCCTTTTCAATTGTTTTTCCTTTCTTTTAAATTTTCTTCCAGCATCATTTCTCTTCCAGATAACTCACATTGCCCAGTGTAACCTCACTATCAAAGATAATGGACTTTCTGAAAGACTCTTTAAGTCTCTTCTTCAGTGAATAATACTAATTGCCTAAACAGCCCATATGGCTTCCATGAGATTACTTGTTTAACTAATAGTTTCTCTCTCTTGCCTTACTGTCTCTTTCAATCCATCTGGTAATCCAAGGTTATAACTGGTCATAAATACTAAGTTAGTTTGCCTTTGCAATTCAAAAAGAAAGAAAAAAATAATGGAGTAAATTATTCTTCTTTGTTCACCTTGTAAGGCTGTCACTCTTTGACATTAAAAAGTCTAATGAAAAGCTCTAGCAAAATTTTGAAATATTTTTACCTTTTTGGCTCTTCTGACTATTATTTTTAAACCCCATTTCCCCTACTATAAATCTACTGGACTTACCTAATGTGTATGCATGACAGTAAGTCTGACAATATCAGGCTACAAATATGATTTAGTAAACACTGTTTCTTGAGGAGAGTATTTCTGTTTTGACAGTACCATCATGTACTCTGGTCCTTGACACTGCCCTACAGTGTCTTTTAAGCAGTCCCCTTTTTCCGGTCTCAGGAGAACTTTTCAAGTGTGACGAGGTGATAATCTGTAATAGGATTTCTGCCTACAGAATACTCACAGGGTTTTGAAGCTAATAACTTTAACTAAAGATATTAAGCATTCTTGAAGGAAGCGTGCCCAAAGAAGGAGTAATCTCAATTCTGATGTAGAACAATAGATCACCAACTTAAAGGCTAACTGATGAGTGCAGATGTTCAGAGATCATGGCTAATTACATCACAAGCTGGCAACCACTGGATTCTAAGTACCATATGTTCTTTCTCAAAAATAAGTGATGCTGCTCCTATACAAGAGGCTGCCACCACTGTCAAGAAGGTAATAAAAGAGTTTGGGGTCTCAGTGGATCTGCACTGGAGCCAATGATGTAACTTTGAAACTGCCTCTTTGCAGATACAGACAAATGTTTGCGTGTCCAAGACCTAGATGGTGCTCCAGTCACAAGCGTGAGAGTTGCTGTCTGTTCCTCTTGAGAACAATCTTGCTTGCTAGTATTCAATGGGAAATTTGGTGCCTACGGTAACAGTAAAATGCTAAAACGTTGTAACAGACATTCTGCAAATACTTTAACAGTCCACTGTTTGTTCTGTGAATCATATCACCAATCAAACCTTGGAAGAGTTTTATCTGTTTATTCCCTTATGCATGAATATTCAGATATAAGTCTTCCTCCTGCAACTGCAGGGAGTGGATCAGCACTGTTGAGCACTGTACTCTCAGCTGTGGCTGTCTGCAGGCAGGACTCACTTCTCTGTGTGGTCTAAAAGAGGTGTACCTGCTACACTCTGCGGTCATGACTCACGTTGCAGCTAAGCCCAATACTCTGCCCTCTCCCGGGGCAGGGTTTCTCCAGGCACAAGGGTGTCTTGTCTCAGCCAAGGAGTTAGACAGGCTGGGCAGGTGGAGAGTCTGAGCTGGAGCACTGAGCTGGCAGGACAGTGTAGATATGTCCATGTTGGCCAAGTTCCCTTTTTCTTCAGTGAATCTTGGAATGGACTGCTGGGGACCTATGCAAACAGAGGCTTGTGGGTACTAGCTGGGAAGGAAAGAAAACATCCCACAGTAGTTTTACATTACATTTTTCAAGTAGCCCAGTTGCAATGATCTGTATTCTGAGATAACATTTGTGCAAGAAAACTTCCACATTTTATATGAAACAGTGATTCTTTTTGTCATTGGTTAGAAGTTCTGCTTATCCATACTCACTGATTTTGCTTCTTATATCAAAAGTTGATTATAGAAATTAAACACCTACCAATTGTAGTAAAAAATACATAGGGAAAAAGAAAGAGTGAGTGCTGAGGGCTCTGAAGTTTCAGTTCCTAAACACAAGACATCATCTTCTGTTTCATTACAGTAAATGGCAACTTGACCAGCAATTTAGGGAATACAGTCATTATGAAAGGCAATGTTAAATGTCCATTTTAAAAAGTCTGTTTTGTGCAGGTTTTATGATACATTATTTTCTCTGAATTTCAAATGTGTCATCTGTCTTATGAAGGAAACGCTTTCTTTGAAATAGAGCTACACAGAGAATAAAAAAATGTTTGACCAAGACCTGATATTGTAGAAGTAATTATACTTCAAGTAGGAGGAGCTCTAAAAGGGCAACACAGAAAATTACCATAATAAGTACAATAATGAAACAACATGAGATTTAGTACTTAAAAAGGCAGACTCTTTGTCTGTTATTACAGTAGTTTCCAGCTTATAACACCTCACATAGTGATTGCTATCAAAGAAATCTTCATTCAGAGTGAGAGGTGTCTCATCAGGTGTGCTGGAGCACTTGCTACACTTGCACCTTCCTGAAATTGCCTATAACCATGACACTTACTATCCTGCTGTTTACTCACATTTAAGATCAAGAAATTATTCATTGTTTAATACAGCATGTAATGCCTCCCCTAGAAAACACCTCCTCTGTGCAAACATACCATGTATTTATTATGAATGAAACTCATTAATAAGTAGTGCAATCAATATTTGAGCTCTCGCAAATATCAAATGCTCAGGATTGCCGTTTGGCTGCAATTCGTCTTAATGTCAGGATTTGGAGAACAGGTTGTACTTCAGCAGAGGTATCAATTTCCATAAGTCAGAATCAGAAGTCGTGTCACCTGTTTTGCCATCTATCTACTAAATCTTTCATCTGTCTCTTACACATATGCACACCCACTTCAGTCACCAGTTATGGCTGCAATACTTGCTGGCTTCACTTTTGCAGGAGTTTTCCCCTCCATGCCAAAGGGATGTTTATGCCTGAGTCAGGAAGGACTTTATTTTTTCCCCATTCAACCACTTTCTACTCAAATTGGTTTCCTCATTCTTAACCAGACTCTAATTACCATCCACACTTTATCACATGTGAGGCACTTCAGTCTTGTCCAACTCCCAAAAACATAAAAAGTTGTAAATGTGAATAGGACTGAACAAAAATTTCAGCATAAACTTCTGTGCATTCTTCTGTTTGCAGCTTTTCTTGCTGTACTTTTCTCTTATAAACTCAGTGCATGGAGATGGACCTGGACTTCCAGACAAATTCAGACCTGATGAAAAACAGGACTGCAATGTGAGAAGTGAGTGAAATGAATAGGAGTAAATGGCTAAATCTGCAGGAACTGAAAAATGATTCCACTGACTGAGCCATCTGCAAGGTGTAGGATTTAGCAGAACTAGAGAAGGACTGCCTTTAGACCAGCTCAAGCCCTCTCTGACCGTGGCTAGAGATCTCACAGAGAAGCAGCTCTGGGAGTCCTCAGACCGTACCTGGTCTTTGAAGGTCACTGAAGAAATTTTAGTGGTGGACACATGCCTTGGACTGTAGGGTGAGCAGCTCCTGTGGTGAGCAGTCCCCTACCTTCCCTGTCCTCTGTCCCTGCCTCACCCTGGCAGGGAGGGTCACTGCCCTGCTCTGCCACTGCACCCTGCAGGACCCCACTCCCAATGGGTTCACCATGAAGCCCCCAAATGCCTCCTCCAAAGACTTCTGCTGCACTGCTTTTTTCTGGTGTAACCCTTCATGAAGAAACACTTGGCTAAATAACTAAACTGCACCCTTGGCAGAATGTTTCCCAAGTATAGCTGTCTTTACTATAGTCAGGACAAGAATTACTGAATTTAATGCAAAATTAATTCGCTGGGTTTTAGTGGTTTTTTGCATTTCTCCTGACAAGTCTTTGGATTTTGAGTGATGTCTTTTTGGGACCCCAGAAGATTCCTTTTTGTAACATCTTCTTAATCTTTTTAAGCTCAACTTTCTTTTCTTGAACATGAAATTACATGTAGTCTAGTCCTTTATTTTTCTTTAGCCTTACATGAATTCTTTTTAAATGCCTATTCTACATCTCTTGGCTTTGTCTTTTTCTCCTGAGAGAAGAAAACCAAACTGCACCAAGCCTTATTCTACGTGAGGCTGGGCTGGAGTCATCCTACTGTTTGTTAGGGCTGATCTGTTCAGCCCTATTTATTTTATTCAGTTTATGAGCAATGTAATACCTGACCCACTCACAGACAGATTTCTAGGCCTCAGGCTTCATAACCTCACTACAAGTAAATATATAATACAGTAAAAACCAAGAATGTAGCCAGATCAAGAGTATAAAATGAGTTCATAATGTGCAAGTGAGCTCACTAGTTCCATAAACACAGATACTCTGAAACATCACAGCCATATATATGTGTGGAATCTTACACAAATATTTTAAGTTGCCTTTGTGATACTTTCCAAATTGAAATTTCACTTTTATTTTGGGGCTCTCAAGCAGCAAAATACTGCATGTTCCTAAAGGAAATATAGGTACTGATTTCCTGGCTCATTTTCTACCATACATCTAGAAATCTTCCCCCCTCCTTATTTTCTCACCATTTTTTTCTTTCTTTAGGTATGTAAGAAGCACATTTGCACAGCTGTCCAATACAGCCTGTGTAAATCAGTGTCATTCCTTTCAAAGAACAGAGCTACACTGATTTACACCAGCTGAGGCACCAGCTGAAGATGGTCATAAATTTTGTGGTGTTTTTTGACTTCGGACTTCCTTCTTTTTCAAGGATATATGTGATGAGTGCCATTTCTTTAGAGAAGCTGTGTGGGTTTGTGCTACATATAAATTCCTAAAGGTGTTTTTAACTGTCCTTGATTGTTTTTCTACTAAGTCAGCAGTTAAGTGTAGCTCTGAAGAGACAGTGTTCTTACTCTGACTCTAGATTTTCATGCTTCTCTTTTTCTTGACATCCTTAACACATGACATGTTAATCAAATAAATACTACTTCAAGCAGTACATGGCCGAACTTAATTTTTAAGGAACCATATTCTCCTCTCTTAAGCATCACTGAAAGCTTATACACAGGAAAAAAAGAACAGGTATCTGCTGAACTGTATCAGCGTCCTCTGATATAGCCATCTTTAAAGCACTCCTTTGGGTAATAGTACTAATTAAATCCTGCAATGCTTATTCAGTCTTCTATCCATAAAAACTCCCACTGATGGGATCTGAAAGTCCTCTGAAAAGCAGGGCTAACTTTATTTACGTGTATAGATATGGATTCAAATGCTTACCATTACACAGTCTGTTGGAAAATGTTGGCCTCCACGCTCAAGAACCACAGAATAAGAGACTTTAGAGATGTACTGACTATCCAATACAGTCTTTCTCAGCCTCCCACCAATATAAAGATGCACAGTAAACCACAGTGTATACTGCTGGGTAAAATTTCTTTCTTTCAAGGTAAAACAAAAAAGAAGCATTGAGAGGATAGAAAAGGAAATCAATACACTGATTTCACAGTCCAGAAGGAATTTGTGGAGCCTGAGTTCAAGGTAATGTACAATTACAAGAATTAACTATTTGAACTATTCATACATACTTATCTGTTCCATAATACCTATAGCTGTTCTAGAGAAATGTTCTACACAAAGCCATCAATACTAGAAATAATGGTTTGTTGAAAAAATGTTATGATGTGAAAAAACCCCACATAAATAATTAACTATACAGTAATGTAGACCGGTCCTATATGTGTCTTTAAAATTTTGTCACAGGTGAATGGCACATGACACAATGATGATTCTTCTATTAGCTGTAGTTTGATATCTAATGCCCTGTCCAGATTTCTGTGACATGAGCAGTGAGACCTTTTTTGTACAGAATTACATCCTGTTAGGAAGGGGTGACCTGCCTGAATCTTACAAATTTTGGGGATGAGTCCTATATTCTACATTGCTGTTTATGTACCAGGTCACTGTGAATGTAAACTTCTCCAAAACACCTTGGGAATTCCACTTCCCCTTGCCACACCCCAGCACCTCTGTTTCTGAAAGTCTAATGTAAAATCGATGGGACTGTCTTCTAAGACATATTTTTGAAGCTGCCAGTTTACATTTCAATGGTTTTGTTTCTAAGTTCTGAATGTTAAGCATCTAAATCCCTTGGCTTTGCAAAGCCAAGAGGACTGAAGAGAAATGGGGATGATTTCTGTATGGCACTTGGAAGATTATCAGGTAGTTTATTTTTGCCTGTTCATCCAGCTGCTCAGCCATTTACCATCCTAATAAGTCTAAGTAGGCAACCTTCTGTTTCCCTAAGGAGTCTAGATTGCCTGTGGCTACGTGGATTGGTCTCTAATACACAAAATACCCTATATGCAGAGGAGGTCGTGCCGGTGCATTGACATTTGATCGGTGAGGAGATTTTGCCATCACTGTCCATCTCCTCAGCTGTTTTGCAGACCATTTCTTTCCCTTCTGTGAAGGCCTTGGATCCTGTGTGTCAGACCCTCCCCACCCACAGTGGTAAGATGTGTGATCCTGGGTGGATGTGTGAACACTGCCCTGACCTGGGATGCAGGAACTCTGCACCCTGGCGTGGAATTGGGGCTGATGCAGATCAGGCATCGCCCTGGAAAGCTGCTTGGCATTCAGTGTGCCTGCTGCACTTGGCAGCCTGGCGTTTCATGGCTAATCAGCATGTGCTGGAACACAGGCAGTACAGTTTAGAGTGGAACTGCCCCCCAAATGTCCCTTTTTGGTAAAAAGCAAGGGTCAAATTAAAGTAAACCTCATTACCGGGGTGGCTCCCTTTAGTCTTGCTCTTGGCACCAGGCAGCCCCTAGCACAGCAAAGGCCAGCTGCCCAAAAAGAAGGGCAAGATCAGCTTTGGATCCCCAGCAGCTGGCCCCCATGGCCACGCCACCCCTGTCCATGGCCCCTCTGGGCTAGCCGGTGGTCTGGCAAATCTGCGGGGTAAGTCATGCTCACCCCTTGGCCTGCCACAGCTTTGGCTGCGGGGACAGCGGATGGTTATTTGATGTCAGCTGCGTCAGTTTGATATTAATATCTCCAGCAACTGATGCTTTTACAAATCAGTCATGAACTACAGTTTTAAACTGATTCTTACAACCAGAGCACAGTGCCACTAGGAAATGAAAGCAAGTTTTTTGACAGAAATATTTAAATGAATAGGAAAAAGAAATAGGCCCTACCTGCTGCCAAGTATTGTGTTTTAAAGAAAATGAGAGGTTTTTTGCATTTGCCTTTTTTTTTTTTTCCCCCCTTAGTGAGAGAAGATCGAATTTTTCTGTCTGGACACAACACAGGAGAGAAACTCTCAAGCTTGTAATTCCCTTGAACAGGCAGTGAGCTTGCAAAGCAATTATGGGCTTCTGTGGATTAGGATAAATAACCTCTCTGAGCTATGGTGTTGTTACATACAAACCCAAAGTATATCCTACAGCAATCTTTGCTGTGCTTTGGTCTAGCTTAAACCTGCCAAAGACTGACTCAATATATGACTTTCTCATCAGCCTAGTGATAAGTAGACATGTTCATAACATTTCCAATAAAGTAAAGCACTCCTTGCTCCTCCTCACTCCTAAGACACAAGGAAGCTCAGTGGTGATGTTTTTTCTTGAGAGAGGGTGGTCCAAGGAGATGCTGTTTTAACATGATGTTATGTTCTGCTGAGAACCCAGAAGGAGCTGGACCGCTGTCTGGGGATGATGGGAGACCAGCCAAAGCAAAGTGAGAGGACATGAAGAATTCCTTTCCCAGTGAAATTTTGAAGGAATTTTAGGAAAACAAAAACCTATCTCAGCATTTCCAGGACGATGCCAGAGTATGCGATTGACTGAAGGTCTGCTTGAATCTTAGTGATTGGTGGGTATCCAGGTGACATGTGCTTGATTCTTCTTTACCCGTGCATCTATCATGGCATTACTCTTATTCCCTGACACAGAAATGGATGTGTCAGTATGCTCTTTCAAACTTCTGGAGGATCTCAGTGGCAGAAGTAAGAGGAAGAAGTAGATCCTGTGTTTCAGTAGTCTTCAGGGGCTCCTGGCCTGCAGGCAGTGAAAAATGGAAACAGAAGTGTTAAAGAAAGTAGAAGATAGAGAACAGCCAAGTGCTCCTTCATGAGCAGCTTTTTCCCTAGGATCAGGCTCTAGTTCACGGCTGGTGCTGGTGGGGTGTGTAGGAATCCTGCTGCCGGACCAGGGGGCTTCACTGGAGCCCTCATCCACTTACCATCATTAAAGAAACCACAATCTTTTATAAATGCAATATGACTTTGCCATTACTTTTTGGTTATGTTCCAAATGAGTAATTATATTTTACACGGGTTACACACTCTTCAGGGTGAGTTTTTGATCTATACTTAGGATACTCACTATTAATAACAGGGACCTTTGCTGAGGTAGGTGATAGCTCATTAACATTCTTCCCAGGACCTTCTATGTTTAGATGTTATGTTGATAATGCTGTCTTCTGGTACAAGGGCTCAGAAATAAAACTCTAACATAATCGGCAAATTAGCTGCAGAATAATAAGCTTCATTACAGCTAGCCAGCTACTCCAGCCTTCTGCTTTTATCAATGAATTAAAAGCTCTTAATCTACAGTTATTACTGTAACATGACACAGCAGCAATGCTGAACACTGAGAAGGCGATTTTGCTGCGATAAGCATGGCCCCCCACAGACTCTGTGGTTCTATAGCATATATCCCTAGCCATGGGTTTGTTCTTCATAATCAAAGATTTCATTTAAAAATAAAACTGCATTACATCCACTGTGCCTGTAAAGGCAGCTTTTAAAATAGTCCTCCAGTGTAGGACAGCGTCAAGATGTCAGTCTGAGTCTGCAGGCAGACAGGAAATTATCAAGCCTAATTCAGTCGCTGCAATCCTCTATGTATTTTGCACAGGGGACAATGAGAAAAGTGCTCAGGTCCCTGCACAATGAGTAACCACAGTGGTTAATGTTTAGAAAACCCCTTATTTATCTTTGGACTTCTGGATTTCCCAGTGGCTTCTTGTGGAGCAGGGGTCTTCACTGTTGCCGGTGTCCTTTTTTGAAGTGCTTGTCTTATGTAAGGATTGCAACTTTCAATCCTTCTCCTTTCTGAGGTTTAGAAATCTTCATGTAAAAACTTTCTGTGGCATAGTTACCATTACGTTTGTTAGAATCAGATCAGTCCTTTTAGGGCTGTTATGATTAAACAAATGTATGATGAAAAATACCTCGAAAAAGTTTCCTTTTTAAAAATAATTTAAAAGTAGATGTCAGCTCAAAATTTTTTTGGAAATCCCTTCCAGTTTCAGCAGAAGCTACCCTGGATTTATATCTCCCAAGTACCTAACTACAACTTTGCTTATCTTGAAAGGAATCCTGTTACTCCCTGGTTTTGGCAATAGCCAAAACCTGTCTTTTCCAGGTGGAAAGTCCTTTAAGTGGTAGTCACCAGACACAAAAACTCAGAGAGTTTTGGCAGAATAGAAGTCTTTGGGTGCTTGATGCCCAGGTCTGAGAAACCAGAAGTCTGGAGAAACTTCTGCTTCTCCTATAGGTGGTCCTGCTGTCTTTCTCCTGCTCAGGCAATGGTAGCAGTGATATGGCATTGTGCTGGCTCTTAAGGTTGGCAACTGCTGCAATAAGTGGGAGAAGAAAGCAAGCCCAGGAGAAGGCAGGAGAGGGGTGTCATGTCAAGGCTGGACTTCTGTCACCTTTTCCCCACTGAAACTTTGTTCAGGTATAAAAAACATAAATCACTAAGTAGTGTAACAGCACATTAAGTGGGCATACAACATATTTTTCTGAGGAGGAACTTGACTTAAAAACCTCATTCTCCCACACTATCTCCAACAAATCTAGTCACAATATTATTGTTAGTCCTTTCTCCCTTCTCTCTTAAACTCTTCTGAAAGTGTTCCTGCATGGTGCAGTAGCTGAGACACTGGAAGCAGACTGTGTTAGTTTAGTTGGGTACAACTTAACACTCCCTGATGGCACAAATGAAGGGTTATCATGAAGGTGCAAATGAATATCCAGCAGATGCTCTTCAGGCTGCATTACAGTTCCAGTAAAGTTATATGTACTCACATGTCATGAATTTAAAACTATGAAAAAGCCATCTCTCCAATATCTAGAAAGTCCTTCTTCCTTTTTGGAAGTTTCTAGCCTTTAAGCTTCTTTCTGCAAGAATAAGTATGTGCACTGAGTGCACCCTATGGAGTCAAGAACTTGGAAGGTTTTTACAAAGACCCTAAATCTTTTTTAAAATGAAAAACCTGAAAGCAATCTCATCCCAAGTCTCAATGGCTTTTGAATGCTTTAGACATGACTATACAGTTCAGTATCTGGAAAATAATAGCTGCTTTTTTTTTTTTCCCCCTAACTGAAAATTGTATTTCTGAAAGAAATGCTTTTGCTGAGTTTTGTGTGTGAGAAAGGCATCATATTTCAATGAAAAGGTTCATCTGCTGAGCAAGAATGCTCAACAAAAATGTTTTTCTTAATTGATATGAGTTTTTTGTGCATGTATTTTGAAACACTAGTACAAAATCAAATGCAATTTTCAATTCCTCCTATACTTGCCATGGGAAAATATAATTTTTCTAATAAAGTAATTATTTTTCCACTGGTTTTGTGGTTTTTGATCACAAGAAAAAGTATGAGGGTTTTACTGTGTTTTGTTTTAATCAGCTTTAATAATGATTAATACCTGACATCACATTTACTGTGTCTTTATTGGCATGTGCCACAGTTAGCACATATATTACATGTTGGCTCCAGAAATAACCAATCCAATCCAGGTAACATTAGCCTTTGCAGGTGTTGATGGAAGATAGGACAGGAAACGCTCTGCTCCACGGACAACTCAGCTGCTCATTGCCAAGGAGCTGTTGTAGAGGGGGCCTGGCATTGCCAACTAGCCAAACTTCTCCTCAGCTGAATCAGTAACATTGCTGACATGCCAGTATTTGTGGGCTCCCAGGTTTTTGGTGGCCTTCCTGGTCACTGATATCTGTGCTGAATGAAGGCCAGCCATTTTCATCTGGGCCAGGGCAATAGTTTTCCAAGGGATGGTCTATCCAAGAGACAGTTGATATCTACTATATTAACTCCTTCAAGAAATTTTTATCCAACTTCATTGGAGCTGAACGTTGGTTTGTTTTCTGCTGCTCATTCGTCTCTGTGTAAAGATGAGGCAGGACTATTTCTGCGCCAAGGAGAGGCCCATCATTGCAGGAGACAAGAGAACAAACATTCTCACAGTATAATCAATCTTATAGAGCAGATGGATACAGTAATTAGAGCAAAAACAATTTTGCCAAGAATATTAACATTTCAACAGTTTATCAGAAAGGGGGTGTTGACACCGGTCAATAATTTTCTGATTATTGCAAAAACATCTTAAGTTGTTGATTATTTTGTGCAAAATAGGACAGACTAATTTTGGCCTCCTGACCTTGTTTACAGCAATGGGAAGTAGCATTGCCACCAAAATATTTTTTAAAAAACAAACAAACAAACATGTGTTTTTCCATGATTTGAAGGTATTGTAGGCCATAAAGATGCATGGGGTTTCCAAAGAGCATATTTATTTATATTTTACTCAGTCTCATGATACCCGGTGCATGTTGCAAAAAATTAAACAACTGTTGTCAACAGTTAGCACAAGTCAAGCCTACCCATTCCTCCCCCTCTTCCCATACATGGATGAGATAAACATCATGTGTATGAACCCAAAAGAAAGAATAATAATAAAAAAGAAGTTGGAAGAATCCAAGTCCATCAAAGTTTAAAACGCTCTCTTCACTGGGAAAGAAATAGCTTCTACTACTTTTTTTCAATATGAATGTAAAACTGGCAAATCTTTGTAAGACATGAGAGGAAATACTGGAATAAAATTAATATAGATGAGGGGTGGGAGATTTTACTGACATTATTGTGTATTTTAGTCACCTGTTTGTCTTTTAGTTCTTTTTTTCCCACCTCTCTTTATTATTTTTTTTCCACTTTTTTAATTTCAGTCCTTCCTATTCATGTTTTTTCCCCTGTGTTGTTCCTCAGTTGCTTCTGCTGCTGTTGTCCCAGGGCACTTTTATTGGTGGGCCTTTAACACACTGTCACACAGATCCAGCAGACTGGATCATTGCTCTGTGCTGAAGGTCCCTCTCATCTGCCTTCTGGAAGGGATGCCCTCATGGGCCATCAAGGTGCCTTGATATAGCAGCTGATTACACAACTGTATATGAGCATTTACACTAAGTCAGCACAAATCCTCTGAAAAAATTTCCTGACCCTACAGGCAACGCTATAACTCACTTCAGGGTATTGTGAAAGGACTGAGGGTGTGGATATGAATTCACTTTGTGTGTTGCCTTCCCTTAATGAATCACATGAACTGGGCCCTGGTACAACCCAGGAAAGAGAAATCAGCAGAAGAAGGGGACTTCCTTGAAGCTGGGAATGCCCTTCAGCCTACCTGCCAGACTCCAGTACTGAAGAAGTGGATGAGACCACATGTCCAGGCAGAAAACTGCAGTTACAGGTGCTCATCTCATATGTGGCATATAACTTCTCTCTATCAGCAGTAACACTTTGCTGATATAACTTCATATCCCCGAACTGTGGCAGCACAGGTTTGGTACTGGTGACCAGTTCTTACAGCAAAACCAAGGAGGTGTGGGATAATGTGGCCTTAAATCAAATATTTTATCCCCAGTGCATGGGGAATATAAGGCCAATTCCTACCATATCAAAGCAACACAAAGACCCTTTCAAGTTTTGCTTGGTGACCCATGACTTCTGTGGGGCTGCAGCAGAACTGAGAGGTCAGGTGGCCACACTTTTTTTGCCCAAATACGATCTTATCCTTAGTTCTGTGGCCATTAATACGTTTTGGAAAGTGTTAAGGTTGGTATAAAATTGCTGAGTGCTTCTCAGTAGAGTAACTATTTCTAACGTGTGGCATGTTTGCTCCTTTGTTTTCCTTCTTGGTGTTATTCCAATGGGTTTGGTGAAGCCATGCCCCAAGGCAGACAGTGAAGTTCAGGAGGCAGGTTTGAAATAAGCTGCTATAGACCCTTGCTCAGCAGACAACTTGAAAGCCAGGACCTGTAGGATCTCAGGTCTGGAGCTGCTCCAGGTTGGAGAAATACCTGCCCCAATGTCTCCTTAACAAAAGAGTGTGAAAACTGACAGGCAGGAAGACCCTTCCTGTTGTGTCTTGTGCTCTTCACTCATTTACTGTTTGGTTGCAAGGCAGAAAGAACCACCCCAGACTACTCTACATCACAACCACACTGAGTGGGAGCTGGCTGTGGCATTTCACCTCCTTTCTTACAGCAGCAGTGAGCTAAGCTTTTATACTATGATGTCTAGAAAACAAAGTAGTTTTCCCCCTTGCCCTAGCAAAGTAGCCAGAGACCATTAAGAGAGTGGCTCAGCAGCTGCAGTAGAAAAGGGGCAGCTGCTACTCAGAGCTCTTGCAGCTGCTCCATGCTGGACCCTGTGGGTTAAAAGTCTGGACTTAAAAGTCCTTGTGAGAATAATTGTCCCATCTACTGAATATCTGGCAGCGGTTGTGATCAACAGCTGACATATTGATTAAACAGGGGAGACAAGGGTAAGCAGATAGACTTATACTTCCAAAAATAAGAGCAAGTGAATGTGAAGCTAAATCACTGGAAAGCTGCCCCTTTGAATCTTTAAAGGTCAGGAGTGTGGATCAAAGATCAAGTAGTGCAGAAGTGGTAAGGGAATAAATGCCCTGAAGGGCCTGAAACAGCCTGAGTTTTGGCCTTCAAGGTTTGTGCAAAGCATCTCCCAAAAGGAGGTGAAAAGGAGGAGGACCATCTGAAGCCAAGCCCTAGGGCAGATGGTGGCAGATGCTGCACACTGGAGCAGTGCTCTGTGGGACACGATGCCAGCCTGAGGGTCTGCCTGCACAGGAATGATACATTGGATTAGGCTATTCACCCTGGCTTCAGGAATGAGCTGCATCAAACGTGAAATGCAATCACATTGCTTTGATCTGCCTTCCCACAGTGTTCTTTCTGTCCAACACTGTGCTTGCAAGCAGTGTCAGGCTCGTGTTATGTGGTGCCCTGGGGAGGTACCCCCAGCAGTGACCATCCCTCTGTTCATGGCTCCCCGGAGGGCGTTGCAGAAAGCCCAGTGACAACTGCAGGAGACATGGGATCAAACCAGTACATTCCTGTGATTCTTCTCCCAGCCATCCTGTAACACATCCTAAAAAGCTTGGCAGCAATGTCTTATGAGGTGATAGTATTAGTATATACAGCTTTTTTTTTTTTCTGTTTTACTCCTCTGTTAACTTTTTCAGTCAGCTTTTGAAGTAGAGAAAGGAACAGGACAGCTAAACTTGAATGAAAGTGGGATGTGCACAGGGGAGGCTGAAAGAAAGGTGGTACCAAGTGATAAAAAATGGCCCAGTTTTGCAGGTGAGTGGGGTCAAAGGAGCCTTCCTTTACTCTTGCTGCAGTTAGAGCATAGTTGTGAACAGTAAAAGCACAGGTACCATGGCAATGACCAATATGATTTGGATATAAATTTTTATGCTAGCACGTGTGGGAGGGAATGTTTTGTAAATATGAGGTGACCTACTCCTCAATGAAATTATTCAGATCAGTTGTTTTAAAATCTGGTTATCAACAATACAGAGAATAAAGTACACAAACTGCATTTAGCATATCTGACCCAAGAAAACAAAGTAAATTTTGCCCAATCAAATTTCTCCCACTTGTGACTATGAAGGACTCAAAACACCTGGCTGGGTGCTGGACACTGTCCACATGGATGCTATCAATGGGTTGCTGGCTGTTCAGCACAAGAGTAATAAGCAGTCCTTGGCCTGTTCAAAAGAAGGTCAAATCAACCCTTTGTTTTCACAATTTCTTTAAACATTTTTTTAAACCATTTGAAGGGTGTGTATAGCTGTGAGTTCAGCAGTTAAGTGTGCAGAAAAATGCTCCCTTTTATCTTTTTTTTTAACCATGCTGGTTGATAATTTCAAACATTGGCTCTGGCTGTGTTACAAGAAGTTTTGAATTTTCTTTCTGCATTCACTTTCCATGGACCACTTATGATTTTGAGGTATTTGCTGAGAAATCAAGCTACCATCACCTTTCTGCTCTTCCCTATTTAATCTTACCTCTGAAGCAACTATGTTAGTGTTCACTCTCTGCATTTTCACAGGACATCCAGTGTGTGAACCAGAAAGCGGTCCTCACTTAGTTTTTCCTGCTGGCTATCTCGGATCTTCAAACTAGGCTTGCAATTCTCCAGACATCTCTAGGCCAAGCTGTCTGCTGATAATGATAAAGAATTTCTTTTCCTTCATTTGTGAAAGGACAGCCTAGTTTACCTATCCCTGTTCTGGTTTGCTCTAAGGTAAGTTGTTTTCTAAATTGCTTTACCCAGGTGAAACCATTGACTGCAGATGAAAGGCCATGTTTAGGTTGATGATGGGAGAATGAAGAAGAGTTAAGATGTTTTGGGCCATGGTATGTGCAGGGGAACTCCCTCCAGATAGGGCAAGATGGGACACATAGCTCTGGGCAGTGCTGTTAGTCATCAGGATAGTGTCCTTCTTTAACATGGATGTGGAAGAGCAACAAGGTTTGTACTGCAAAGAATGTTTATTTTGTAATGCAAATCACAAAACAGAGTGCCCTTTGTTTTAAATTCTGTTCTGGGAGAAAGTCCTCTGCAAATTTAGTAGGATTATGCATGAACTTTTCTGGCCCCAACAATTTCAAATCATGACAGCTGATGTTTTGAGACAATTAAAGCACTATGAAATATCTCTCTGAAGCCTCTTGGGGCAACTTACTTGCTCCAAAACTTCTGAACTGTGTGTGCTTTATACAACTCTGTGCACCCAGAAAGGTCACATTTTTTGCTGTTCTCTATGATAAACATCTGACCCATACAACACATTTGTATTTTTTTTTCAACTCCTGTGGCACATCTGGTCTGAGGAGAAGAAGGGCTGTAGGAGACATCTCCAAAATGTTGGTTTGAGGCTGCAAACACACTTCTTGTGGTTGGATGTGATCCTGGAAGAAAACGAGATGGTTTGCAGCCTGGATGCTACTTTAGCACATTGTGGGTGTAAGCAAGTAACCTAGAAAGAGAGTCCCAACTGCATCTGCCATGGTAGCATGTCAGCAGCTGACAAAAGGAATCCTGTATGTCTTATGGTACCAGAGGACAAACTGATAGGGCACCTCTTTTGCCATGGACAGCTGAGGCTTTTTTGTTGCCCTTGTTATTGCCTGCCAAGGCAAATCCCACAATTGGAGACCGCTGTGCATTTTTGGTCAAGAGCATTTTCCATGGAGTCTTGGCAGCAGTTTGTAGTACTCTGAGTTTTGCTGTAGCACAGCTTGCAAAAAGAGCTCATTCCTGCATGCAGGGGTAGCTATTGTGACTTTACTGATTGTCCCATCTTTATTTGGCACCTCCCTCTTTCCTTTTCTTTCTCCCCTCTGGGATGCATGTCCCCTTGCCCCCTCTACTCCATCAGCTGAGAAACAACCTTGCTCCTGGTGGGTTTACTCCAGTGGTCAGTCTCTTTCCAATCCAAGTAGCTTATTCTAGCAACCCTGCAGGGCTCACAGTTTGAATGGTGGTGAAGAGGGTAGGGGATATCAGACACATACAGTCCTTGCTGCCTCATATTAAACTGTGGCACATATGCCTGAGTGCTGGCATGTAAACAGGAGAGATGGCATTTGGGCAAGATGACCTAGAGCAGGAAGAGCACCCAGGTCAGGCCAAAGTGAAACAATACGGTGTGAGACAGTGGGAGGGCTGCCAGCAGCAGAGTGGGTGGGAGGGCTCCCATATGAACCTGAAAGCAAACAAACTCACTGCCAAGTAGCGTTACTCCTGCTCCAAGGAGGATCACTTATTGCAGTTTGAATTATTAGCTCATTTGTTGTGGTAAAAGACTGTGTGGACGCAAGGCGCTGTGAGGAGACCAACCTAAATTACCTCTGTGTGCAAAAAAAGGCCTGGGAGTATATTTATATCCCTACTTTGCTATGGGACTGTTATTCAAAGCACAATATAAATCATTATGTAAAAATCAAAATACCTTTGGTCTCTGCAATGTACCTGACTTCAAAGAACAACTTCAGTATGTTAAGCAGAATTGGTAATACTTGATGTTCAAGTAGAGCCTCTATAATATTCAATTTATACTGTTGTTAACATATGGGGCATTTGCTTTGGCAAATGAACTTAGTAATATTTGGTGCTTTCCCAGCACACAACCGAAGTACTGACTTAGTAAATCACTGCAACAAAATCACTGGTTTGGACGAACCTTTTGCTCTTTCTCCATTTGCTGCACCTTCCCATCTTTAAGAAAAAATTAAATAGAATAATTTACTTTAATACATGGACAATTTTTTCTGTGTCATTCAATTTAAAGTAGCTATACAAAACACAAATCTAAACCCCTGCACTCGAGGGTAGCAAGTCTTTATAATGATAAGCACCTTCTGTATGTGTGACTGGGGCTTGAGACTGTCCCCAAGCCATGGACTTCTTAGAATCTAGGACCTCTTTGGGTTTCCTTCGGGGCCAAAAACATACACTGGGGACTCTAGCATATACATATAAATCTTGTCAGTTAAATATAGATTAATAGGAATCATCAGGGAGTAAAAATACCCCACTTTTTATGACAAACACCATAAAATACGGTAAATACTTCAGTTTTATAGCAAAAGTTAAGCTTTGCCATCCTCTCCTAGCACTTGGTTTCCTCATTTTTAGGCATTTGGCTTTCTTTGCAGTCTAAATTCTATTCTTAGTAAGCCATATTCATTCTCCATACTTCCCTGAGTATACAAGACATACTCATTTCATTTCAGTGAAGTCCTAACAACTTCCCAGCTAATAGTGTTTTGATGTCTCAATTCGTGTTTTTCATTGCTGAAGTCCAGTCTGATTTCTTAACCTTTGCAGAAATGGAACGTTGTTATTGCGGATTTTGTTTGTTTTTTAGGGCTCCCCCAGACAGTGAGGAAAAGGAACAGAACAGGACATAAGGTAGGCAGTCTAAATGGTCCAGGAGTCAAGGTGGTATATGCTTGTCGTAGCTTAACTCCTAACAGTATGAATGTCTTGAATTCACATGCAGCTAAAATCCTTAATACCCCTATCACCTTTGAAAACACTGCTAAGTATTTAACAAAAATGCTTTTGGTCACTTAGGCCAAGTTAAAATACTGTACTCACAGCCCACCCACTGGGACAAAAAAAGGCAATGATTCAAACCCCTGTGCAGGTAATGTGTAACTACAGAGGCTGAACTACTTGGAAGATAACTTCAGCTATGCCAGGAGAAAGAAAGGCGAAGATAATGGAAAAGAAACAGCTATAATAACCATCTGCAAGTACACGTGGTCTCTACTTCAGCACTCATAAAACTTAAAAGGATAAAAGAAAAGGAAATTGCTTGCAAAATAGCAAAGACAATTTTATAAACATTTCTTCTTATGCTTTTGTAGGGTTGCCCTGTTTCTGCTATTAGGAGTGCTGTGTATTATTAGCATTTAGTGTGGAGAGAGAGATATTCCAGGAAAGTCTTCCCTTCACTTTCCCTTCTGCCCCAAATATGCATGGATGGTTAGTTTAAAAGTGTATGCAGGGGTGCCGGTGGTATTGTCCTGCACATAGGATCAGCTTTCATCGCCTGGGCTACATCTCATCCTGCCCCTCGGCTGTGAACAGGGATCTGTCCTAGCTCCGAGCGGCTGCATGGCTGTACAAAGCAATGATCCCGTCTGACATAAGGGAAGAAATCCAGTGTTGATCACAGTGACTTCCCGGCACTAGGAATTAATTTTGCCCTTTTGCAACCAGCATAGCTTTACAAGTCCCCCAAGTGAGGGCATAGTTTGACTGCCTTTTTATTGGAATGCAATGCCAAATTATATGTATGTGTCCCTTCTAAGGCTTCTTTCCCTCCCAGAGTGGTATTAAGACTGTTTTCTTTTAACTGGACTGGATCCCAAGCCCAAATCATGGTGCAGCTCCAACACAGTCCCGGGAGCAGCCAAGAGGTGCCGCAGCTGGGAGCTGCTCAATGAAGCCACAAAGGCATTGAGACAAAGGACAACCTGCAGCAGTGTAGAATGAAAACCTGCCTTGTTGCCTAATACGTATCTTCCTAAAGAACTTAATGAAACTAAACAAAGAAATTTGCCGCAACCTAATAGTAAATCATGGCTTTGAAACTCACATTGAGTTTTGCAAACTTTTAGCCATTTCAGAACTGAGATGAATTCCAGTCCCCAGTCGCATCAGATATAAGCTGTTGCTCTCCTAGGAGAACAACAGTGTGTAGTTCACAACTTTCAGTTGCAGACTGCTCTTTAGCCTAGACATGAGCTTTGAATAAATTCAGAGGTCACCAATTATTAAGGCTTTATCAAGAACCGTATTAATGATTATTACAAATAATCTTGGTTAGAAGGGGAATGCTGTGGGCAAAGCCCATCTTTCCTATTTACTTTATGACTATTAATGTTTGGGGTTTTTTTAATGTTTATACATTAGTGCAAGAAACAGTGTTAGCATAATTCTAGTGTAAAATAAAAACAGCTGTATCCATTATAAGTGCATTACTGCCAGGAACTGTAAATATGTTTATGCCTGATAGCCTTCTGACTCAATAATATCCTGCTATCTCTGTTGGGCAGGCAAGTTTTTAAACCAAGAAAAGACAGGTTATGATTTTCATAACCAAACTGGTTTCCTTTTGGAAGTATGTTATCTAAATTCAAATTTTAAGAAGGTCATTAAAAAAATCTGCCTGTGATTTTAAAGAAGAACAATTGAAATGTCATCTTCAAAGTGGTGGCAGGAAGGTATGATGTGCACTAGGAACAAGTTATTCCTCCCAGATATACACATACGCAGACAAACCCTGCCATATCATACCATACAAACAATTTTAATTGTGTAGTTACAGTCAATAACCACTCCTAGTCAGAACATTTCTGCATAAAGAAAATTGTGATACACTTATAAAAACAGCCAGCTGTAACAAAATAACTGGTGTTTTCATAGCAATAAACTCATAAAAAAGAAATACACCTTTATACAGAAAATTTATACAGCTGTAGCTTTAAAATTGATTGTAAACCAAAGGAAGACACATTGCAAACATCAATTATTTTCACATTAATTGCATAAGTTTCTAAGGTGATCTATTAGTTTTATTTACCTAAGCTTATTTGCATGATAGTAAAAATTGCATACAACAATAAGAGTGAAGCTTATAGTATGAATTGCTTGGATAACATAGAGCACTTTTTATAGGCAACTGTGTAAAGCACATTTTCTCTATTTAAAACTTTTAAGACACTTTGTTTTACTGC
The DNA here is from genome assembly GCA_013396755.1 of Sclerurus mexicanus. Classification (NCBI taxonomy): domain Eukaryota; kingdom Metazoa; phylum Chordata; class Aves; order Passeriformes; family Furnariidae; genus Sclerurus; species Sclerurus mexicanus. The sequence goes on from VWZF01000805.1 coordinate 1,571,271, forward strand.
CCATCAAAATACATTTATAAATAGAAAAAAAATCAGTATGATAACAAGAGAAGCAATATTACATTTAACGGAAACTTCCAAAAAAATTAATTACAACATGATGCTGCAGGATCTACAAATAAATAATGAGGACTAAATTGTGTTTCACATTTTCTTTTTCATTTTCTTTAAAACCATGTAACAATGAGAATGGAAAAAAAAATACAGTGATCTTTATTTCCAAAAGAAAACAAATCTGAATTACGGCAGTGCCATATAATACAAGGCATTTGTTGGCATATGTTATCTTTAAACTGCATTCCACAGTCTATAGTTCTTTTGTAACATACAATAGAACAAGAGTAACAAACTCTTTTTATTTTATTTCTTTTAAATAAATGTGAGTTTCCAAAGATCAAGTGTGGAGTGCTACAGTAATAATTAAAAAACAAGAACAAAACAGAAACAAAGAAACAGTAAATCACAAAAGTTGTAATGCTTGTCTGAAGGCTCCAGAATCAAAATCACTGGTATCATGCTTATTGGGTACACTCACAGTGTATCCAGTGAACACAAATTAATATCAAACAATCCTCAACGCTTCATCTGTTGCTGCGAAGCAGTTTGTAAAACAGAGTAAAACATCTAGTGCAGTCTGCATTATTCTTTTTTCAACTTTTGTGCAAGTTTTGGAAGATTCATTGGCCAAACAATGAATAATAAAGGTTTTTGACAGAACTCAAGATGGAATTTTCATTTCATTAGTAAATACCAGTGGCACTGTTGAAAGAAAATAATACTTTTAGATCAGTCTTTCAATTCAGCATTAATCTCTGTGTTCCCTTCTACTGATAACTCTTCTTCTAGTTTAACTGAAAAAAGCGTGTTTGCATTTTTGTCTTGGATGCTGTCTTCTAAATCCTTGAGCAGCTCTTCTTCCTTGTATTCTGCAACATCCACCTCCAAACCAGAATTGTCCTTCAGTTTCCCATGGTGCTTGAGATAATATCGCTGGTTCTGAAAGAACTTGATTATGGTGTACTTGGGCAGGTCAAGCTGAGCGGAGAGAGTCTGGATTGCTTCTTCATCTGGATATAGGCCTACGTCTTGTATGAAACTCTGTAGGATCCCTAGGGCCTCAACAGAAATCTTTGTTCGCGGTCGGGGTTTCTGACGATTTTCATCCTCAGATTCAGCTGGTGATGCTACTGTCGGTTGCCTTGGGGGTAGTCTGGGACCTGGTTGTTGTTGCTGTTGCTGCTGCTGTTGTTGCTGTTGCTGTTGCTGCTGCTGCAAGACAAAGAACAGCATTTTTTTGTCCACGAATTCTTGTTCATACTTTATTACCGAGAAAATCCCGGGGGTTGGGGGGAAATTGTAAAGCTATAAACAAAAGCTTAGTAAGTTTAAAGAACAAAAAGGAAGGAAAAAAAAAGAAAGAATGAAAAACACCCTAGCTTTGTCTGCCTGAAAGCGCTGATGCTATGACATCGGTGTGGTTTAGCTGACAAATTTTAATGAACATGCTCCATGAGTCAAGTGCAGACAAGACAAAATGCCAAGTAGGTGATATGGTATAGGATTAACTTGACCAGCTTAGCCACAACTGTAGCAAGGGCAAAGTGAAAAAAGTGCCAGATGGGGGCAAATGCACCAGAGCTCTGCCAGCAGCAGCAGCTGCTGCTGCCCGAAAACAAGGGCTGCAAATCTCTAGCAATAGCTAGACCAAGGGACTGGGGAATCGGGGAGAAGGAGAGCATTTTAGCTAAGTATGGAAATATCTCACTACTGATGTGACCTCAGCATGTACTGAAGTCTTGTCAAACTTGAAACTTAACAACAGAATACGCTGGCTGGGAGCACCTAACACCACGCTGTCAAACCCAGCCTCGGCAAGGACAAAGAGATCTGGAGGTAGGAAACCCTGTATTTCCCCTTCTGGCTCTGACCTCTCTTGCCTGCGGTCTTGGAGTGGGTCTGTGCTGCCTGTATCCCAACGTATAAGCAGGGAACAGACCTATTTACCTGCCTCTGTGTTTGTGCTGGGGATTATTTAGTTAATATTTATAAAGCACTAAGATGCAAAGCTCTAAATAAGTTCCACTATTATTATTAGAAGGGAACATGCTGCATTCCAAAAACTCAAGCAATAAAAATGAGCCAGTATGCACATCAGAAGAATAAGATAAAGGAAATTATGATGTAAATAATTAACAAGAGCTTAAAATGAAGTTTTGCAAGCATGGATTCAGAAACATTCTTAAAAGGTGAGGTACTGAGCCCTAGGGACAGAAATGTTTTTCTCATCTACCACCAGAGTACAATACACTATAAGATCACGTTTAAAATCAAAAGTAAATTTATCAGCTACTGTTTGTGTTGACAATTCTTTTGCTGCACAGCACAGGAAGCACTGGTTAGTAAGATATTTTGGATCAGCAAATTTCTTGTCATATGGTACAAACCACCAGTTATTAGTAAAAAACAATCACAGCAAAACAAGCAGTTGCTATCACTACATTTCATTTCCCTTTCCCTTGACAAGTTTTTGTGTGTTGGTGGTGGTTTCCAACCTTCCAGTTGCAGTTCTTTGATACATTAAGAAGCACAAAATGCTGTACAAATGGTATAAAAACTGGAGGGATTATAATTCTATCCACTTTCATAGGGCCAGATCTCCACAACTGGTTTAGAAACCATTGCTTTAAATGATCTCTGGATTCTAAGATCTGACACAAATGCTAGTGGCATTAGGGCTCTTTCCTCATCCCTATTCACGTCCTTTCATGTTTTATGGTCTGTGAGCAGTCCCATCCAAGGCTCCAGTCCTGAAGAGATTCAAGACTGCTCCCAGCACATTAAATTCTTACAAAACTGGAGGCTTTGTATATACAGTTTGAAAACTTGTGTCTGAGCTACATATTTATGCATCTACAACAATTATCATGTAGAAGAACGGAGACAAAACTCAGGCCCAATCTCCCAATCCTTACTCTTACAAGTCATATTAAGAGATTACAATGCAACTGCTTATGTGAATAATATTTGTGAGATCAAACACACAACTTTTATCAGCAAGGCAAGAAAATCTAAGTAAGTGGCATAGTGGTTGAATGTTTATACTGTGCATAAGCTTCTCCTTTTATCCCCCTAAGAAGCGATTTTATTAAAAACAATGTACATTTTCAAACAAGTGCTGTTTTATTACTTAATATAGATCTTTCTCTCTCTTTTTGCTAAATCAAACAGCAAGTTTCCAGGCTTTCACAATTATTTTAGTACTTGATATCCTAAGGGATTGTCTTACTCAGTTTGCTTTATCTTTAATATACACTCATGTTGTTTCTGGCTGTGAGATAACTCTATCCTTCCTAGCTTTGCAAATATTTTTCTGTATAGGTAATACAAATGATACAGAGGGTCTCAGCTGAGGTTGGGAAAGCATGGGGTAATATCTACCCTTTAAGAAGGAGCAGTTACAAGACTGGCCCCAGGTCTTTTGTGAGAAGCGATTAAAGAGTCCCCAGCTCAGAGAACCAGCAGTCCCCACTGACAACCTGGGCTACAAAGCTCAGCAAAGCAGCCGGCTCCGCTCCCGGCTGGCAGTGCCCTTGCAAGCCAAAAGGGTGGGTGCAGCCCCTGGAGGAGGGGGCACCGCCAGGGCTCTCCGTGAGTGGAAGGCAGCTGTTTCTAAGCCCCATGGTGTGGGCCTTGCATCCCCTCCTCTCTCTCCCTGACATGGTGCCCTTGTGCCAGCTCACCTGCGGAGCAGCACCCAGCCAAGGTCCAGCGGTCAGCAGGCCTGGTAAGAAAGCGCCTCTATGCTCTCCTTTCCCAAGGGTGGTGGGAGAGGGGCTCTGAAGGAAAAACAAACAAATATTGACTCACCCCAGCCTCAGCTGGGGTTTAAAGTGGGATGAGGAATCCCATTCCCTTCACCTGGGGCGAGCCACCACTGCTGAGGGTTCTTGCTTAGTTTTTGAATGGCAGTGCAACAAGGTCCTCCCGCTTTGCCGGGAAGACCTTTGACAACGGGTGCCACAGAGCCCTGCCTGTCGGCCCTGGCGCCTGTCCTGCCAGGGACAGCCAGCGCTGGGCTCGCCCTGCCCCGCACAGAGCTGCCTCTGCACAACCGCAGAGTGCACAGCACCACCGAACCGAAACAAGAACCGCGGGTGGTCGCACGGTCTCCTTTGAACTCCAGTGGTGGACGGCAGTGCACTCTTATCTTGTACTGGGAGACCTGCATTTAGCCTGGCCGGGAGGAAAGAAACACTAATTTCCTTTGCTCCGTTTAAAGCTTTATTTACTTAGCGCTCTGCGGGATTGGCCAAGGTAAACTAACCTGAATCTGTTCTGCTGGCACATGGATAATGTGGGAAGGCCTGTCACCATGGTGATGAACTGCATTGCTTTCTTGTTCATAAATGGCATCACGTTCAGGCTGAGGAAGACTGAGGAACCTTCGGATCATGGAGAGATTTTCCCAGAGGGTCCTGTTCTCTGGTGAGGGATCTTCTTTCCAACGTAACAGCTCACAGAGCCACCCCTTGAAGATAACACCAGCAAAACATTAGTTTTTTTCCTCACTTTGTGAGTGGCAAAATGAGGGCAAAATGTGTGTTTTAGAGGCACTGCATTCTCTCATGCTCTCCCCCAACACAAAAGAGCTTTCACTGTGCAGGTTGCCCTTAAAGTAAACATTGATACACTGAGAGGCTGCCCTGCTATTTTACAGACCCTTACCAACTATAGGCATTTTGGAAAGCACCTTCCCTTTGTTCCCACACCACAGCAGTGCTGTTTGTTTGCTTAGAAACAAACCACTTGATGAAGGCAGAACCCCTTACACGCTTCCCTCTAGAGAACAGGATGTTCACCAACGCCAGTATATTCTTTTCTATATGCCTGTGCTTTTTTATGCAAGGCTGCACCCATCCAACAGCATGGACGCTGTATTTCAGGAGCCAGTGGACTGTCTGCTGAGCAATTTTAAAAATCGTAGTACTACTACTCAAACAAGAAAGTACTTCAGAAATTTGCCTTGACCATAGGGCTGCCTCACACAAATCACAGCAGTACAGGAGCTCCCTAACAGCCATTCAAAAGGCCGGAATCCTTTGACCAGATGCAGTCAAGTAGTAACTTCTTCATTCCTGCTACAAGAAGTCAAGTAACAACTTCATTTCTGCTACAAGCAGAGGTGTCTCTGCAGGTGAACTTATTTCAAGTGACTCTGTTTCCAGATTGTCCTCATAGACTCAGAAAAAACCCCTTCTCTCAGTTTTACATACAGTATTATTAGGGATGGGGGGGAGCAAGATGCACTCAAGCTTCTCATACACCTCCACGTCACAAGAGAGCAAGGTGCCTAAGAGCTTACCTACTCTAACTCAGACTTTGGTTTGGAATACATAATATGAAGGCTTCAGAATCCCCTGCAAGAACTGCAGCAGTTGCTAATTTGCTTCTGAAAGAGACATATGAGTTCATCTTGAAAATTTAATGTTTCCTTACGTCTTCTCTAAAATTTAATTGAGGATTTTTTTCTTAACTGTGCGCTGGTAGCTTTAAAAGAGGAGTGCAAACCCTTTAGCTAGGGCAGTGTGCATCAGCAGAAATTTTCTGGTATATTAAAATCTAGAAACAAAATATTACATGTATAAAACATGCATATTTCTTTTCTTTTAGCTTCAAGGATCTGTTTTCAAAACTAGGTCCAGGCAATTTTATTTCTTAATGCTGTAGGAAAGCTAATGTGACATTTTATTGAATCAACAAATAATATAAATGTACAGAAGCTTTTAGATCCTTTTTATATGCACTGGTAGTGGATTAATGGTTTATCCAGATTAGTTTACTAATAGATACAATAGATACATAGATACGATATAGATACATATTCTCTTGAAGATATCCATACATATCTTTAGCTAACAGTTAATAAATGCAGTGTAAAAATATTGCCATGACGGGAAGAGGTGAAAGTAAACAAATAATCCTAATGCATTCATACTGTATACAAAAATATTTAGTGAGGTGTGTATAAAAATTTGAAGTATATTTGCTTGAATGTAAGTGGAAAACTGAACAAATGACACAGGAGAAAATGCCCCCAAGAAACAATCAAAGTGACAAATGTTATAGAGATGGTGGTAGCAGAGCAGAGAAAGCAAAAATTCAAATGGGGCCAAAATCTGCTGGCTGCTCACAAGGTGTGCTAGGGAGGGAAGGGAGAAGGGGGAGAGGGGTGGCAGCAGAAGGGTTCTCCTGCACCCCAGGGGTGGAGTGCACCCTATTCCTTGACCATGCACTAAGGAGGATGCTGGGTATTGCCCCAACATTTAGCAAGGTGACTGGGAAATGTGGCCAAATGCCTTCACGGAAAGCACACAACATTCAGCCTGTCCTGGCTGGAATCGTATGGCGTGCTTGCAAAACAGTAGCAAAGGTCTGTGGAATCTCCCTGGAATGTGTTAGGAGGGTAATGTGCAAGCTCTCCATGCTCCTAACAAAATCAACATGTTGCTCATGGTTCTCTGCCCACCCTGTATCCGTGGGGATATGTGCTGGATTATGCTCAACAGCAGTATTAGTTTTCTGCAGTAAGTTAAAAGAGGTGCAGTCAGAAAGCAGAGGTAACTGGTTCGGGATGGAGGAGAGAAGAGAAACCAATCTCGGTATTTTAACTGAAAAGCAGTTATAAAATTCTTTAAAAAATTCCCAACCCACAAACCGGTCCATGCCAAAACATAAAAATTGTCCTTTGGTTGTCTGAAATCTACATTGCCTCACACTGAAACTGTTGGCCCTCTTTCTAATTGGTGGTGGTGAAACAAAGAGCAGAGCTGATTATCATGACAGTTTTGTGAAAGTAAAAAAAAAAAAAGACAAGGCAAACTGTCTCCTCCCATGACACCTCTCTAAGGCATACAGACAGACTGGAAAGGAAGTTGCACCATGCATTTAGAAGCTGCATGTATTTTGTCTGCTGACCACATGCATCAGCGGGTTTGTTTTTATTTTTGGTTTTTTTTTTTTTTCAAAGAAGACAATAGAAACTCTTTATAATTAAAAAAATGTGCAATAGTAAAAAAAACCCGAGGCAATCACATTTTACACTGATTAAACATATATCACAACAATATTTTTTGTTAACTAAGAAATACTTTCTTCCCTCACTGTCTTTTCCGTTTCTACATTTACTAGATCAGACCTTATTTTTATTAGTTACTGATGGCTAACACTCTATTTCCAATATTTTTCTATCAACTTTTGCACTGAAATAATATTTTTAATTTCTTATCTAAAATCATTTGATTAATTGTAATGTGAAGCAAGTCTCTGCTAGCCTTTCAGGGAAGCAGCAATTTTGAGACAGTGAAGACAGATACCTCTGAGAGGGTGCACGAATAGATTGCTATTCTACCCAAATGTCTCTATTCCACTGGGTTCGTCACACTTGTAAAGAAGCAGCTACGCTCTCATGAAACACATGATGGACAATATGGAAACAACCAACTGAATTCTTCTACAATTACACAGATAGAAGCAATTTTCTGGTCTTCACTGTTTATTTCTGAACATATTTATGAAAGTCGATCTCATCAATGTTCTCAGAAGAGACAGTGAAAGGCAATAAGAGAGGCTGTAGGGGTTTTCTTTGCTAAGAGACTAAGAACTTTATACCAATATGCTTTCTTTTGGTTCAAAACAAACAAACAAAATGATAAGTATTTAATTTAGTTTCAGGTTCAGAATTCTGTATATGAAATAAAGCTAATTCATAAAAGTCAGCTAAATGAAAATGTATGAAATGTTTTTATAAAATTAAGGAAAAGTAATCATCCAGACTTTTCTAATGGTGAACTTTAATTTCTGTAGAATTTATAAATTTTGTTTCCATTTGATCTAAAAAAGTATAAACTACTGCAGAAAATGCAGTTGAATTTACAGGTGAATGTGACAGGGCTGATTTTTCTCCTCTTATGCTTTTTAAGTCTATAGCAATTTCTGCCTCGTTCAAACAATTTATTCTGAAGGAGGGCTTGAACTAATGGTTGGTTTTTGTTGGGTTTTTTTCCTTTTTGTCTTTATAGTCTTACAGGAAGTGGAAATGACCACAAAATAATAAGCAAATATTTATAACTCAGATTAGATCACAACCGGTTTATACAGTATATGTAGTACATTGTTTAAAAAACTTGCCTTAAAATAATGAAGCTGATACATTTATGCAGCAAGGCAAACCCCCCAAAAACTGCAATGACATTGGGAACAACCTTGATTTTAAAACAGAGTAAATTTGCCAGGCAACATTACGCTGAATATAAAGAGAGTATAAAGCAAAATATAAACATTAGCCACATGTAAATATGTTTGGAGAACTTTCAGGATGTTACTACTTTTCAAACTGACAAAGTTTAATTTGACACCTTCTGTTCTAAAACCTTTGTTTCTATTCAAAATCACGCCTTTAGCTGCTATCAATCACTGTGCTCTCCCTATTACTTAAAATACTGGCATAGGCCCTGGATAAGCTGAAAATGCCATGCAGATGAATTCTGAGATAATATGTTCAAACCTGTTATATACAACACAAATCCTGTAAAGTTATGTATTGTAAACCTACATTTATTGGGAACTAAAAGTCTTAAATCCATCTGCTACAAAGAAAATACTGTTATGCACTTTCAAGTAACCAAGTACCATCTGCAAAGGTCTTGCTACAGTAAGCAAGAAAATGGTGAAAAAAAAAAGATGCTAAACCTAAGATATTTAAAATAAATAAGAGTCTTCTGTCTGGTTTTCTGATAAGGATTTAGTAAAGAAACACAAGACATTAGAGGAAAAAAACCTGTGAAAGCTGAACTGCCAAACTATTGCACGAAAAGCGCAAAGAGGATAACTGCCAAAACTTGGGCTCTGCAATACCCATGAGCATGCTTATTTTAAAGAAAGCATCTATGCATTTTATTTATGTATCCCAATGCTATTTATTCAGTCTGACCTGTGCTGTGTTTAAATAAAATCTTCTACTCTTTCACTCATAGTTCCTAAGGAACTATTCTTGCATTCTGATATCTTTTATTATTAAAGGAAAAAGAAATATACACTTAAGGTGTAAATACCTATCCTAATTAGATCAAAGAGGATAACATTACAATCACGAAAAATGTTCTCTGGCCAAAGCTTTCCAAATCAGCAACAAACATACCTAATCTTTAAAAAAAAAAAAGCTTCTAGATAGAGCAATTGAACTCATTTGGTCCATTTGTTACAGTAGTAATAATTTGCTAAATGATGAATATTTCTTACAGAATAACAAAGACTTCAGCATTTTTTAGAAAGGCTGTAATTTGAATCTAAGAAGACAAAACATTTTAGAGTATCAATGCTAAGATATGATCAGCTTTTCTTTGGTATAGTATATCTAAGATTATTTTGTATCATTCTCTGGGGCATATAGTATAATAAAAATATATGGTGTTAAAAGAAATGAGTCTAAATAGCGAGGTATTTGATACAAACATTTTAGCAGAAAGTGTGAATTGCATTTCAGCATCTACTGTGAACAAAGACTAAGTACATAATCCATTAAACAGTACTTCTAAAAAAAATGACTATTGTAGACTAAACTAAAGTAGGCATTTTGAATGAGCACATTTTCAGCAACTAACTAGAAAGCTAGCAATTTATCATTCAACAAATAATTTCCTACTTTTAAAAGAATATGTAAGTGTTACTTATGCTAATGAAGACTGTTTTTAATCTGCCCACAAACACGCTAATAGAGGGCAATTTTTTTTTATTTACAATGCTGAAGGCACTCCAGTTTATAGAACTCAGATATGAAATTACACTTGGTAAAATGGGCTCTTAATTGTCTGAGCAATCCAAATCCTTCACCTTTAACAGGAAAGCTTATAGACAAAACAAAGGAAAAGAACACATGGACTAAACTTTAAATATTGACTTTTTCCCCTTCAAAAGCAATCCAACTTGCTTTACAATCTCATTATTGTTCCAAATGGCTGTGTTCATCTTAGAGATTTCTATTTCTTTTCAAAACAGAATCCACATATAGAAGGGAATAAAAAGGGCCGACATAGCCACTACCATATATGCATGCAGTGTAAGTCTTTAGTATTAAACTTGTACACTGCGTATTGCACAGAAAGGTTGCTTTTGGAAAAGTCATAATACTTGGAGCGAGATACATAATGGTAGCAAAGGAGTACTGAAAGCATTTTAAATTATTTACTAGGTTAAAAGGGTGAAATGGTACTTTAAATACATCAAATTTCATCATCTGGGCCATTTTTTGGTGGCAAAGTGGTATTGATCTTTCCAAATGCTTAAAATTAACTATTTCCAGAAGGTCATTATTTGATTAAAGGCATTAAAGTTGAGGGCAAGAAATGATGCACTTTGTCTTCTTTCCCATTCAAATAATCGTGTAATTTAATCAGAACTATCCCTTCATGTCCTGTAATAAAAATGTTTGTCTTAAGATATTGTTCTTTACCTAACATATTAACCTTTAAATGTTATGAAGTTCTTAAGAATAATCTCTGCTTAGAGAAGATTCTTCCATAATGCAATGAAAGGATCTCCAGCATTTGAATTGATAAGGCCAAATTTCCCCTACACATTGATTGAAAAATGCATTAAAGCCTTCAACTGAGATTTCTCACTGTGTTCAACAAGATCAAAATTCAGGGAGTTCTCAACTGGTAAACTCATATATATGACATTGAGAAGCAAAAATAAGCAAATGTCACTTCAACACAAACAAATACAACAAACAAGTAACAATGGACACTACTTTAGATTATCTGGGAAAAGGTGTTTGTATTATCCAAAAAAACATAACTTGCAATACCCACCACAGGGTAAGAGCAGAGCATTTAACTCAAAATTCAGGCTGAGATTGCTTAAATCTGACTTCTTTCTGGGTGAAATACCTGTGAGTTCAGTCACGGGAACAAGCCTAGATGATGATAACAGTCCTTTTTAGTCTTAGGTGTTCTTCTGAAATTTCCTGAGTGCAGGAAAAATTTATTTTGACTGTAGGTTTATCTTTCCTAAAATGTATAAAGTATCTTGGCTATCTTGCATGCAAAACTGAATAGAAATAAATGCTTCACAGAAGAACTGAAGTCTATTAAAAGAAAGGCCACGGTATTTTTATAAAAATTTAGGAAAACTAATAATCTACCAGACTTAGTAATTTTTGATACTGTCCAACACATTTGCTAGTGAAAGTCTTTCCATTTTAGCTTATATTTTCAAGAAATTTTAAGCACTGACATCCTTCTGTGAAGCACATACTTTTGACAAATTTTTAAAACTGCAGAGAATATTCAATACTTTGGGATTTCCCTGTTTCTCTGGAAAAAAACCCAACGGTGTATCTTTAATTCAAGAAGCAAAAGCTGGTTTTCAGCTGATTCTAGAAGATGAGTAGAGATACTAAAATATGAATATCTCTTCTTGATATGTGACCTAAAGTGATGTGTCCCCAGAAAGATGGTTGCCTTAGTATTTTGTTTACACTAATCAGTGTTAAGTTTTAGGCTTTGCCTTTGAGCATTCCCCTGAATCAGACAAAGTTTGAAACCTGAATCTGTCTTTTATCTTCAGATATTTCTACTTTATCTATTTTATTGGCTTTCATTACTAGAACATTGAAAAGAGAAGCCAGATGTGAATTTTAAGTAAATCTGTATCTGCCATCATCATAGATGAGATTTAGCAAAACAAACAAACTGAAAACCCCACAACCTCATAGAGCTTTTCAGAAGAAAGGTAAACTTCACTAGCACAAAAAACTTCCTTTGAAGAATACTGAAACAGATTATGGCATTTCCTTAACTTTCTTATCCTACGCATTATTCAGCTATACCATCTGTCTGGATGTTACTCCACCTTTTCTCTGGGTGGTGAAAAGCAAATGACCAAATAGCTAGCAGTGGTACTGACAGTATTTCACCACAAATTTTTGGTGATATTTTACGGGAAAAGAATTCCTAATGTCTCTTCATCCCTCTGCCTTTTCTTCTCTCTAGCTGTAGCATTTAACAGTTAAATAAATATGTTTATTATTGTAAACATTCTAACAAATAAGTAGGAAAAAAAACTTGCTAAAGCAGTCTCTAAAATTCAATGACAAGTAGCAAACAAGTACAGAAACAAAATGACCTGAAGAGCTGTTGTTCTGCTCCCACAGCCTTGTCTGTTGTATTGGAGCTCTGCTTCTACCCAGAGCCACGGAGAGTGGCTAAGAGCCACTGCTTCCAAAAAACTTGCTGGATTAAGGTCTGAGACTGTATCAAAACTGGTTGGTGTGCTCCCTGTGTATGAGCACTGAAGACATACCACCAGATCATGGAAAGAAAAAACCTAACCTGTAACTCTAAACCTGACCGAAAACCTAAGTATCATTACTTTTTAGTTGAGTGCAGAGGGAATTCAATAACCTAAATGAAGGGCTTCTCCCAAGCTTGGTTTCTCTGCTCTCAGCTTTGTCACCTTTACTTTCCCTTGTTCAAATGTATGTTTTTTACAGTATTGCCTTCAATTGCCTAGCAGTGATAGATAGGCACAAGCCCTAATCAAAACCACAATATGCAAGACTCTGAGAATATTACATGAAACGCAACTACATTCATATGTAAAAAGAAGGGGGGAAAAGTCATAGACGCAAAAAAATTATGGTCAAGCTTTATTCTGCCTTCCTCTACTCCAGGTCCTTCCCCTTTCATGTACACAATTCAATTGGTGCTGTAACTGCAAGATAATATCTGACAAAAATAGACTTAACAATAAAAAAAACCCCAGATTAAACAAGAAAAAACACTTGCTCATTATTACATGTCACATGTCTGGTACATTACTTTTTATAATACAGTCATGTGAAATGGGTCACTGGGTTTCATAGAGGCTGACCGATAATATATGGCCCTTTATCTTTTATTTAAGTAGACAGAAATACTGATTTCACTGCAATACCAGTGTGTTCCTGGAAAATAAATACAAACCTAAATCCAGCTATGACCCTTAACAGCCCACATTTATCTATTCTTAAACATGCAATCAATTTTGTATGGCAGCTGTATCTGCAGTTTAGTTAGAGAAGAGTCTTTAACAGAAAGAGCCTGGGAATTTTAAAAATCTTGTTTACTACTATCAATTTACAAGTGAACAGCAAATGTTTGTGAATAAGTTGCTTACAGATATTTCACATTTGCTTTTGGGGAAAGACCTCCAGTAAAAAGCCCATAGGGCCAAAGTGTCACTTCTGTAATTACTTATGTGTACGCCTATCATGTTGCTAGGTTCTTTTTTTTATATATTATAATTTCCCAGACGGAGTAATTTAATTTGGTGGCTTCTTGTCATATGCTTTTTCCTTTCCAGAATTCATTTTGGAGCAGGGAAAGATCCTCCACACATTGAGGAATCAGAGGCTTACAGATATTTGGACTTCATTGTAAGTTCGGTTCAGCTGACAAGATGTTCCAACAAGTGACATCATTCCAAAACATATACAGCTCAAATCCGTTCTCAGACATCCCCTCACATTTTCACAGCTCAAATGAAAGTTTTAATATACATTCCAATTAGACATTTAAATATTCTGAGAAAAATTCTTGTCTCTTGCAGTTAAGCTGAATTCTGTGGCTCTCAGTTTCACAGTGAAGAACACTTAATGCTCTGATAATGTCAAGGGTTGGGGGAGTCTTAAGTAAATTGAAAAGAAACTTTTCTCTGACTTTCCTTCAGATTTTGTTAACCACAGAAACAGAAGCAAAAATACCGTTACTTTTACTACGACTGCATGTGGCACAGACTTAAAGCAACAGGAAAGCTGGAGACATTGGGTTTCTCACTCCTGGGTGGGAACCAACACAAGAGTGTTTCCAGGTAATTTGCCGTCAGAAAAGGGTCAAGAACAGCCCCAAAGGAAAAGTTCCTAGAGAGAGCAGTTCTTAATGTTATAATTTTCCTCACTGGCCAAGAGAAGTGCCAGCCCAGCTGAGTCCCAGCCCTAGCCGTATTTCCAGGCAGCAGTTTCAGCAGTACCATCTGCCTTTAAATCAGGGGCTGCATGGAGCAGGAATGCTTCTTCCTGCCAGCATCCTTCCCATCCCGTTCTCCAGGTGAAAAAGATCAACCCTTTTAGACTCTCTCCTTGTATTAAATAAGAGTAGAAAATGATTTCTCGGAGGTGAACCAAAGTGGCTGCCTCAAAGTAAAAATAAAAAGACTCTCATTTAAACCCTTCATAGCCTTTATTTTTTTCCCCTTAAATAACTGCTTTTATAAAAAGAGTGGAAAGTTCCTGTATCAGCAGAGCTTTCTCTTGCAAGCTGTGTGTACTAGCGATGCTAAGCACCAGGCTCAGCAAAATAACCAGTCACATAAGTAAACCCACAGACGTTAACGGATATGTGTACAGATCTTGCTTAGTTGGGGTCCAGAACTTCAGGGAATTCTGCTAAGGACCACTCAGTCCCAATATCTTTGCTTTACAAAGATCCTGAAAACTGTTTTCATACACTTCTCAAATGCCATCTTGAAGTAAGAGAACATGACACAGGAATAAAACTGGCACAGGAATAAAAGTTAAATGACCCCTGAATAACAATGTGCTTTCAGATAGAATCTGGCAGATTTGAAATTAGATAAATATTTGCAAATCAGAATTTTTCCTCACTTAGCTAGCTGCATGCCTGCACTGGACTATTCATTAGATGCCAATGGTTTGGGGTAATTCACAACCAAAAATCTGAAGTTTGACTTAGAAGCTAAATTTGAAGAAAGCAAAAAAAAAAATGGTTGCAGTGAGAAATTGTTAGGAAGAGCAAAATTAAAAATTGTCTGGAACAAAACATCATCTCCTTTCTCACCTTGCATTTAGAAATTCTGTGACATTCTTTCAGGTGTTATGTTTTTCGAATTACCCAGTTTAACATTAAGGGAGAAAACACACATCTGTTATTTCTTACTCCTGCCTTTGCCCAGCAGCCCTTCACCTGATTTTTAATCGGTCACTCATTTCACTCCTTTCACTCCTAAATTGCTTCTCAGACTATTACTGTATATTTGTGTTTGCACAAGATGCATTTATTCTTTGCAGTTACGTGTTCAGCAGCTCTCAGTTTGGCAGCAGGAATTTTACCCTGTCATTTCCTGTTTAGTTATGGGTTGAGCTCGTTTTTGTTTTCTGCACTGTTTACTTGGTACTCTGCTTCCCCCACAGCCAGAAATCACAGGCTGCTCGCTAACTCCTCAGCCTCCTCCTCGCCTCAGTCACCACAGCTTTGTTTTCATTTATGTTTGTCATTAACTCTCATACAGCTATTTTTTTAATAGTTAAAACACTGATATCCTCAATCTTCAAAAGCCTCCTGAACCAGTGATCTGCCTGCAGCAAGCACGAGCAACCAGAGAAATCAAGAGCGTGGCTCTTTTCCTTGCTAAATCCATTTCACCACACAAGGAAAGGAATGATGCTCCAGCAACAAAGCCCGTAGTGCTGGTGACGAGACCAGTGAAGGCCAAAGGCACAGGGTGCTCACAGCTGTGTCCCATGCACAAGGCGATACTTGTACGAAGTGATGGTGTGTGGGGGGACGTGCCTGGGGTGGGACTCCAGCAGCCAGGGGACCCAGGCAGGCCAGCAGAAAGAGGCAGATGGAGTGAGAGTGGATGATGAGAGTGTGCAAGGGACAGGAAGGGATGTAGAAAAGTCAAGGGAGGACTAAAAGGAGAGTCATAACGAGAGGAATACGGGAAGGTGGTGAGAGAAAAACAAAACAGAAGGTGAGGGTATAGAGAGCAGGCAGAGAGATTAAGAAAATCCATCCTGCCAGAAACAGCACCT
>VWZF01000805.1:1590830-1645827 GCA_013396755.1 Sclerurus mexicanus
CAACCCTGCTTTGCTGTTTCTGGACACCTGTTGGCCCCATCCTGCCAGGCACTGAGCGGTCCCAGCCCCAGTGCCTCCCAGGGATGTGCCGCAGGCTGTGGCCGTGGGAGTGTTAAGCATTAACTCCCAACTAGTGCAGGGCAGGTGTGCATTGCATCCCTCAGGGGAAACTCTCCTTAGGGCTCAAATACACTCTCTTTCCTGAAGTTGCTACCAGTTCTTTAAATGGTAGTGTTTGAACAGCTTGTGCTGCCGCCTGCCTGGCTGGGAATCTCTAACCGTGGCCGATTTGACCCCATGTGTAAGGCATGCTCAGGAAGCACACTTTCTCATCAGTGTGTCAGCAAATCCAGCCTTTGCCTTACGTGTTGAAAGTGCTGCCTGGCACCAAGGAGCTGTTTGAAGAGGTCAATATAATCCTCTTACCAGTTAAGTATTTTCCATTCTGTACCTTTTTATTTGGCTTGAACTATTTCAGCTTTTAATGCCTTTTTTTCTCCTCCTCTATGCAGATTTACATGGGCAATTGTATGCTGATATGAACCACCTTGGAGTTTTAAGGCAGTTTCGCTTCAGTGCATCTTTGTTGATTCAAGAAGTTGCTGTCTATTCTTCACTACTGGGAACCTAAGGCTCTCTGAAGTCAACCCACTCAATGAAAGTCACACCAATAATGTGGGGTATGGTCAGGATCAATGCCCTTTTTCAGGTCTACCCAGATCAAGTGATAAGAGAGGCAACTAAACTCAATTTTTCAAACCACTTTCTGAGAATTAATTTAAGGGAAAAAAAAAACAACTAAGGAAATTTCCTGAGGTTTTAACCTTTATTTCTGAGAAGAGATGTTGCAAGAGACTAGGACATGAGGCAGAGGAAGGACCTGAAACATTCATTTTTTATCCCCCAAGGGAAACCTGAAAATCTTTTTCCTTTCAACCTGGGCAAGATAGAACACATTATGACTCTGTAACTCAATATTTTGTGAAAGAAACAAATCAGCTCTATCTGCCAAGTTTCACAGTTTCACTGAATGACACGCTGCTTTATGGGGCCATTCTTGATTGCATGCAAAAGCCCATCTTTCTCTCTCAGTTCACACTCTTCCTCTCCCATTCCTGCTGACACCCGATCCCATCCCGACTCCTGCTGCTCATGGCACCTCTTCAACTGCCAGAGCAATCACCCCCAGGCAACGAGGGGGGAGGAAAATAAAATTAAGAAATAATAAAAAAAATAGATGCTGTTGTGTGGTGTACTTCTGCAGCTAATGTTTTCTAACTACTGTATCTCGCCTTCACATCAGGGCAAAGGGTTTATTTCCAGGTGGACTTGTGAAACGGCAGACCTCAGAGTACATTGTGCTTCCACCTCGCGTCTCCCCGTGCAGCATCCTGCCATGCTCCACAGAGAATCCATTGTACACTGAGGAGAGGGGGGAAGAAGGTTTTGAAGCCAAGATTTAAACCCAGGAAGTGACTCAGCTGCTCTGAGGGAGACAAAGGCAGGAGAGGACTTGACAGATACGCTTGCTGATGGTGAAGGACTGAGCCCGCTCCTGCCCCCCGGGTTGGACCCACTGGGCAGCCTGAGGTGCAGTGCCCTGAAGAAACAGCTTTGGAAATAAATTTTCAGGATTCCCTCCTAAAGCCACATTATTACCAGAGGGTTACTCTTGGTGATAAAAAGGTTTCTTTTCCTCCCGCTGGAAAATAGTTGAATAGATTGTTCTATATCTGCGGTAATGGCATGTTACATCTCTGTGCCAGATCCACAATACCGTGCTTGTTCAGTGTGGGAAGCTGTTTAAAAATGACTTTCCTATTAGAGTATATAGCTTAGTCTCTAGATGGAAAAACCCAGATCAAAGATATAGCATTTATAAAACTGCTGGTTAAAAAGATAAAAGTGAGATAACAGACATCAATTTTTCACTATAAATCTCTGGGTTTACTACAACATTAAAATTTCCAGTAAAAGCAGGGTTTTATATACCTGAACTCTAATGGCCTATTCTGAAAATATTTATGTCAGGAAAAGCATGGTATTTGCATGCCAAAAGCAATTTTAGTTCCAATGTTTCGCATTCCCTTCCCATTTAACTCCTTCCCATCTACTCATGAGTGCTAGATGTTCTGCCTAGTGCCTATCCGGCAGATCTCTCCACACAGCCTCTTGGAAGAAGACACTCTGGGTGTGTACAAAGGCAAAAAGTCAAACACTTCTAATAAAATGCCACTGCACAAAATGCTCACCTCATGGCTTAGGGTTGAGTCTCTAGCAGGGTCTGAAACCCGTGATTTTAGGTACATGCCTTTCACGCGAAACAACTAGTTTCCAAGGGGCTAACTGCCTAACCAAAGTGAAAGATAGGGACGGAAAGGACAGGAAATTGGGCAACACAATGCAACAGCTCAGAAAAAAAACAAGTCAAAATTCTACATAGTTAGATGAGGTTTCTCAAGGCATGGGTAGCACACCATCGCATTTATTCTAAAATTAAAATCAAAGAATGATTGTGTGAGAGCCAAGTGTCTCAGGTTCTACATACAGGCATTTTTATTTGGTGAGAATGGAAGGCATTCGACACCTATGTGTCCATGAAGAATCACTGGCAAAATTGACACTGCAGAAGAGTATCAATCTCACCTATTTATTCTACTATAAAGTTAACATAATTAGGTAAATAATGCAGGCTAATGGCCTTACACTTCAGTGCATGAGACTCTCAGAGGTATGGGGCTTGATATTACAGTTTTTGCAAAATGTAGTTTCCTAAATTTAAGAAAGCTTTGGCACTGTAAGCTGACTTTCAGCAAAGCTTTGCTTTTGTCCCTGCTCCACACTAGTACAGGCAGGCCACAGCTTTTCAGGATAAGCCATAACATATATATGACTTCTCAAAACACAGCAAATATACAGAAACACTATAAGTTTCTACTTGTCTTATCTCTTAGGGCTCTTAGGTTTGCGGGTTTTGTTTGTTTGTTTCTATGTTTTTATGCAATAAAATTACATTTCAGCATCTGTCACTATCAAGAAAAAACCTCATCCCTGGCTCCCACATGAGAACATCGTGCAGAACACTACACATTTACTGAACCAGGAGGCCTTAATAATCATTACACAAATAAATCTTTTTTTTCTTTAAATAATGAAATTAAGAGCATTCTTCCATAATTATTTGAATCAGACTGTCAAGTTATAAATTTAATAAAAACCTATTATGATGAAATGTATCGTATCATAAAAGCCATGCATGCCACACAATTTTACATATGTGTGGATTCTTTTCATTTAAACTTATTCAGGTGTGCTGAGTAAATTTTAGTAAATAATACTGTTAGAACTGCCATTTTACCACTAAAAAACAACAACCTGGGAGTAGAGACAAAGCACTTGGTAAATCTGTCTTCCCTTTGCATGCATTTTTCCAAAGTTCTCTCTTCAAAATAATCTAAAAAAAAATATGCAGACCTATCAGACAAACAGCTTACAATAAAAATGTAAGATTTTAAACAACGGTATTAGGTGCTTTTCCAAGCACAGTTCTAAAATTCCCCAAAGATACGATGTATTTCAGGAATTCAAATTATAGTATCTTCCTTAGCTCCTCAGTATAAACATCTTGACTTTCACAGTGTATATTGTGAATTTAACAGAATTTGAATTTATTCTGTACAAGGTATCAACCCTTAAAAACATAGAAACTTTAAAAAAACACAGAATGTATACAATTCTATATGGGAGAAGTATGCAACATTTGAAGCAATGTCCTAGAGCTAAGTTCCCAAACCCATTCAAACCCATGTGCCAGATAGCTCTTTCCCTTCTGAATACCAACAAGCCAGCAAAGTGCACTGTGAAATTCCAAGTATGCAAATCATCACTCACCTAAGCCAGAGCATGATCTCACTAACACCCCTGGAACCTCTGCCTGATTCCATCACCCTGCCCTTGCCCTGTGCCATGCCCTCTGCCACACCAGGCCCTGCATCTAGCTGGGTTTGTTGAGCGTCAGGTCCATACATGATCCTCCATCATTCAGGAGGATTTAAAACTAGAACTGTTAGTTAACACATTGTTTTCTAATAAGTGCCCTGCTGACTTTTCACTATAACTGGAAGCGATTATCCCAGGATTTCCAGTTCTACTCTTGCTGAAGGCACTAACACACAGTGCAAGCGAAGATACTCTTTTTTTACCTTGGCACTATCCAAATAGAAACTCCTGTAGCACATCATTTAATAACAGCTCTGTACAAAGTGCTCTAGTCAGCAGAACATCTGCAGTCTCCTGGCTCAGGCAAGCCTAACCACCTTGCAGATTGCTTAGACATCCAATCTAATGTTGACCCAAATCACTTCCTAAATTAAAAAAAAAAAAATAAAAAAGCCCTCCAGCAAACAGCTACCTTTGTCCACTCACAGAGCTGGTTTAAGTCACAGAGTGTTTTAGGCCATAAATCCAGAATACACTCAGAAGTCAGCCAAGTTCCTATCTCCAAATAAGACAAAACTGGCAATATTCAATTTTAGCCATTTTAGGAAAAAAGATAACCAATGCATTATTTTCTAATACGTGTCCTTCAGACTTCTCACTATACCATGATTATCTTGGGATTTCCAGTTCTGAGCATGGCATATCCCCAAATCAAAAAAAAAAATCAGCAAAAGATCTCTCTCAAGAGATGTTCTCTTAGAGAATATGTTTTGACAGGTCTCTTTTTTCGTGCAAGGGAGAATTTTTTTGTCCCAAGAAACATTTATCTGTACCACTGACAAGCTCCAATACAGAATTTTTTACAGTACAAGTATCCCCTTTAATATATGTGGCACTGCTACATATTTAAAACTTATAAATTAGGTGACTAGTAGTCAGTTAGTTAGAGAAGACCCATCACATTTACCTAGGAGGTTACTTTCGCGCAGCAGCTTTCTACTGCAAATGACACTTTGACTAACTACAGACCTGAAAGTTTGTTTGACACATAAATTAACATTGCATTTCTGAAACTGGAGAGAAAAATAACCTCTGGGAATATGAGTATAATCACCAGAGCAAAAATGAAAAGAACTACATGTTCAGTGTCATTTCTATACTTAGTACCAAAGTCCGTACACGAATCTAAATTTTATACCACTGCTCAAATAAACACACTGCATCCTCCAAAAACTTTTGGCCTTCACTTTGATTACCTGTCCCTTTTAAAGTCAGCATTAGAAGAGCTGTCCCACCTAGAAATTTTAAGGCTTTGTGCTTAATTAATTATACTATCACAAAAATCAGATCAGAACAAAATTATGTGGGCTGATAGACTGGCTTCATACCTCAGCTTTGCAGCAAACTGCAGTGGAAAGGGGAAGGTGCAAAAAACGGACAGTTCTCTAACCCCAAGTCTTGACATGTAAATAAAGACGTCTGAGGAGCACACAGGTTGGAAGCTGCTGTAACATTCTATCATAATTAGAAACATTTCAAGAGCTCTGTAATTTCCAATCAAAATTACAGTAATTTCCGATATACAAGCCATGATTCATGACAGAATTTTTACATTCCATGGGAGATTATAGTGGCCTGATGTATGACACACTGAGTATAGCACTAACATAAACAATTCAGTTTAATGTTTAAACAGCACTTGGTGTTTAGAATCCTACAATAAAAGAAACATATTATTGTTGAAATTATCACTTTGACAGTGATTGAAGGGTAAGCAGGCATGTGGCCTATAAAGCTATAATTTTTACAGTCCACAGCTTGAGTTTAATCATTTTGATATAACATTTTCAAAATATCCCTTTAAATGCTCCTTACACCATATAACTTAAGAGACAACATTCTTTTTGTACAATGACGTGAACTCCGAAAAGAAAACCAGCATTAAAATGCTGATGGCCTAAGAAACATTAGTCTAACTGAGCATGATCAGCTTTCCCTGGAAGACGCTGAATTTTCCTATGAAGCAATTTTAGAAAAGTAAAGGAGAAGTTATTAAGTGGACTTAATATTTAATCTAATGTGAAAATTTAACATTGTAAGCATTAGTGCCTTTTCCATTTCTTTCAAGTTTTGGTATAAACACAGTTCTAGTCTTTCCCATGTTTCTGTATGTTTTTACTTTACTTCTTGAGTACATTCTCACTTAAATGAATGCTTTTACATACTTCAGTGATCTTTCTCAGAAGACATGTAACTTATGATAATCACACCCAAAAAGTGCTTGCTGATTTCCACTAAACTTGACAGAAATTCTTAAGCTGAAGAAAACAGAATGGGAAACCACACAAGAAAGGCTTAAAACTGAATAATCAATATACATGTATGCACACATGCAGTAACCAAGCAGACATTGTATACCACAAAGACCATACATGTTTTCTCAGATATAAGTTGTATAACAGTAATTTCTTGGGGGTTTTTTTGACATGGACAGTGCTGTCCAGCTACCATGCACAGCCTCACCAGTGGGTCTGACTAAATATTTTCACAAAAAACCAGAACCCCAGTGCTCCTCATTGCAGCACATGTAATTGCAAAATATCAAAGCCTTGAGATGCATTTGGCAGCAATACACAGACCTTGCCCACAGCTTTGGCCACATCCATACCAGCTAAAAACTGATCAATCTGTTGCCTTCTGAGCTGCACCAAGACCCAGAGACACACAGTGAAGGTGTCTTGCTGGTGGGGAAGAGGGAGTGAGACATCTCAGGGAGCTGCTTCTCAACCCTGCCTGTCCAGGGGAACCAGAGGTTACCTCTGGACTCAGCAAGGAGCTCCACGCTGTGGTACCAAACTGATACATCTGACCCAGTCGCTCATTTTAACTCACACAGAAACCCATCAAAACTGGGGCAGGGGGAATAATTGCACAGGACACAGAGGTCTTTGCATCCTGGGAGCTTTACCTGGCTTTTGGTTGCCGCAACCTTTGCAAACAGTGCTTGAGACACCTTAGCTCTCTTCATTTCCTGCTGAATCTCATCATAAATGGAAGCATTAATGTTCATGGAATTGTTTTCTGGTTTTCCATTCCTCTCTGTAGCAATAGTAGCAGTTTTGACCTAGAAAATATGAGACACTTTTCATTATGAAAAAGTTATTTTCCTCTCTTTCCCTCCCCAGGTAGTTCCCCTTTCCATGTTATTCATTTTACTCAATCTTTCTCTGATATTCTTTCAGCTTTTCGGAGACTTAAAGTTATATGTTCAAGCAACTGGGAAACAAGAAAATTCAGCACACTGTAACAGGTGAGTGCATCTGAAATATGAATTATCATTAACTGACCACTGCAAATTCCAATGCCATAAAACAAATTAGGTGGAAACCTGTCAAAACAGCCTTACAGAGACTTGTGAATCCTTGCATGATTTCTTTGCCCTGTGCAAATAAAATAAAAATTATAAATGCAACTTAAAAGAATCTCTAATGAAATAGAAACCTGAGAGATATATCTTGATTCATGTCTTATATCCAGTACACTGAAATGTGTGATAATGTTGAAAAGCTGTGGCTTTAGATTGAACTTTTAAAAATATATCTTATCAGTTCAATTCTTAAGCTGTTTTTAAGAAAGAGATAATTTAGAATAATGCATACTTTAACCACTCTCTCATGAAACCAAGATAAGACTTTGTTAAAACTATTGATTCTAGTTGTATTTCACTTACATACATCAAATATTTACTCTTCTTGCAGTCCAGGTTAAATAAACACCAAACATGTAAACAAGACAATGATTACGGTACCACTTCTATGCTGCATCTGCAGCATTAAGGAAAACAACAAAAAAAATACATCAGTAGTGACATGACGTGCAGGAGACTATCCTTTCCTTCATCCTCTGGAAATGATGGAAGTGATGTTTCAACACCAAGCATCATCCCACCAAGGTTAGAGTGCAGTTTCTGCAATATCAGTTGAGAGGTACAAAAAATCAGCAGGTACTCAGCTTATCCTACAATATTCTCAGTAGTTAAGGATAATGTCTGTCTTTAGCAGTTACTCTTACAGTGCTTGCCCAGGATTAGTGGACCTAATGGACCACCAACCCTAAAGTGGACCAAATGAAAGGAAAGACTCGATTTCCGCCAAGAACCCACAAGGTGATGATGCAAAATCAGACCTTTAATTTCAGGCCTACTGATTCACACTGAGGTTGTTGAGAGCTGAATTAATTTAGTTATTCAGAAGTTACACATCTAGTTTAAGATAGTCATTTAGCCTAACTCTATATCTAATGGACAGAGCCTGGCACTTTCAGAAGGTGATTCAGTCTCCTCTGAAGTATCTGTCTAAACCCACACTTTCACTATCAGTTTGATCCAGTGCAAGTCAGCATCCTCCTGTGCCCTGAAGTCCCTTGAGGTTCAAAGGGAAATCATGACAACATGATAATTCATCTTCTAATCTCACTCTCTATGAGCTTTCATGTCACAGGACTCACGATATGAGAGTCAAAAGGTTTGGGTGAGAGATGTACTCAGGCAAATCAGCAGCCCATTTTTGCGTTGAAATGCCACACTCAATTTTTGTTAGCTATCCCTTCATAGTGCTTTTAAGATAAAATAATCTAGATCAGAAGCTGAGAGTGCTCAGCAAAGACACTTTTGCTGAGCCTGATTTGTCTATCAGGCTTTTCAGGAGCTGTGCTAACACAAGCCCATTAACTGCAAGGGGCAAAACTCCAGCAAGAACAACATGTCCACAAGCATTTCCCCTTGCCTCCATTCTGGCAGGCATTAGCGCTTTCTGGTGTCTGAAAACAGGGGGTCCTAAATAAAAAGGGAAACGAAGAAAAATCCCATAATGTTGCATACACATTAATCATGTGATTTGCTTTCATCTGAAAACTGGTACTTTGCAGCCATACTGTGGTGTGACATTGAACCAGCAACACTGCAGCAGAGGGTGGCTAAGCTGGGCCAACAGCTGCTCAGAAGCATTTGAGGCACCTGGCAGTGGACAGCATGAGGAGCAGGACCATGAAACTCTCTCCTTCCCACTGCAGAGCAGGAAAAGGCACGCCTCACACTGGGCAAATCAGTACGGGGCTGCAAGAGCAGGTGCATCTCCTGAGCATCATACAGTGAAATCATTTAAAAATACAAAATCAGTGGCAATTTTATAACCTTTAAATGAGAATGACTTGCCAAAAGATAACTGAGAACCAATGGGGATGTTAAACATGCAATTGGAAACAGCCTTCTCTGCATGCGTGTAAAAATCAGGCTAAGCTAAATTAGAGAATGAAAAAGTGATAGCTTTGTGAACATGCTGCCTTGGACCTTGGATTTAAACTTTGGCAAATTTCAGTCCTTTCCCCAAAAAATACTTTTAACTTGTAACTAGCCATTGAATGACCCAATGAGAAGATAGTGAGACAAAGGTATTCAGCGAGTATACACAAGTCTTTTGAGAAGGAAATATTTTGCTCTTGTGATCCTGATCAAAATATGTCTCTTCTGTAAGCACACTATCTGTTTGATTGCTACTCAGCTTCAAAAGACAGCTTCACATTGTAGTAGTACTTCATAGACCACTTAACTGAGCTGTGAACACCCAGATCATCAAAAATCACCACACACCAGGCTGGAGACATAATTTAAACTATGCATCTTGGTCCACACTTTTCAATGTCCAATTTAATATGCATTTAACCCAGGGGAATTACCGAAAATCCTCAGTCTGGTTCACAAATCACATCTATCTTTATAGAGGTACAATGAATTCAACAGCATCTAATATGTCACTGAAGTTAAAACAAACAAACTTCTATTGCCTTCTGTTGATATTTAATTAGGAAACACTAACTGAATTCAGGAAACACTAATATCTGCATCAAAAAGTCATATTAACCCAAAGATCTTCAGGAGAACAAAAGACTTAAAAGTTATAAAATTATGGGTTTGGGGATTATCAAGAGTTGTGGATCACAGCCATACCCTCTCCCTCTCCAATTTACATCACTGGCCAAGTATAAAAATTCTTCCCTTGCCTCTTAATAATTGCTCTTCAAAGATCAGGTATAGACTCTGGCTGGACTAGATGGACTATTGGTCTGCTCTGGTCTGATGAATTTCATGCAATAATGCTAATTAACCTCTTGGAGAATATCCATACATAAAACTGTTTCATAATTTATACATAAGCAAGCATCTAGGCTGTTGTGTTGAATTTAGAATTGAGTTCAATACAGAGGCTGTTTGAAGCTGGGTTGAAAAAACACCCTCCTCCTCAAAAAAACCTAACAGAAAACAAAAAAGCCCTCAACAGTGCCACTTCAGGACTTGGGAGAGGAGGTGGAAAAAGTATTCATTTTCAAGAGAAAAACAAAACAAAACATAATCTCTCATCTCATCCACTCTTAAGCGCAACCTCCCACCCCACCCACACTTAGAACCACATTTTCCGTTAGGAAAGAAACCACAGATCAGCTAATTTTTTTTTTTTTTAACAGTAACCAAATTTTGAAAGCCCTAACTGAACAGGGAAGCATTATTTTACAAATGTAACACCCTGAGAATCAAAAATTCATTTGGCCATCTTCCTATCACCAATCAATTTAGTCTTCTAAAAATACTTGAAAAAAATAACACATTCATCCCCTCCTGGCCTGCCCAGATATATCTTCTCATCAAATAAGACTGATTACAGTAGCAAGAAGTTCTGGATTAATTCATTTTTCCTAAAAAGAAAAAAGAGAGGTTTTTATAGAAGGAATAACAAATATGAAGAGGTTTTCACAAACATGGAAGCTCATTCCTTCCCCATTGAAACTGAAACAAAAAATTCTTATATAACACATTCCTCATAAGTACTGTTTTAGCTTGGGAACAAAAATCTTCTTTAATCCTGGTTTAGCTTTTAATATTACATCGTACATTAAAATTCATAAAGCAGTTCATTCCAGGCAAAACAAACTACTTTTCAGTTTTGCTCTGCAAATAGCGAAGGAGGTACAATAAACGCTGTTGCTTTCAGAACAGCTTTTATCAGGACAAGGTTTACTACTCCATTATTACAGTGGCGCCTAGAAGTGCAGTTATAGTTAAGTGTCAGGGTTTCCATTAACTCTCCTCCATGGTGGCTTTTGTGGGGGTGGGAGGAGAGTGTTGCATTTATTATTTTGTTCATTTTTACTTTTGTTAAAAGGCAACTAGGCACAAAGACTATCAGCCTAAATCTCAGATTTATCCGCCTTAAAAATAAAAACCTTGCTGGTGGTGACATATGGCATGCGCATGTGTTTAAACACCAGGAATCCACCATCAAGTTTCATGGAAGCTGGTGCAAGAGTTCCTTGCAACAGAAGTTCACTGGTCCTCAAACACCTCAAAGCAGCGCTCTCCTCAAGACCAGTCTTTCACGAGTGACATCCTATCTCTGAGACCTAAGTTGAACTAGCTTTAGCATGAAGGAACTGTAATTTATCTGGCGTCAGAGGGAGGTCAGGATTATATTTATGAGATGAAGTTTTTGTCAGTGAGTACCCAGAACCATGACTCATGCAAGATTTGTGTACACTTCTTAAAACATTGTCTTGTTAAAATTATATTCTGCTTTTGACGTTACAGGTACTCTGTTCTTACACAAGATGATGATGGGCTCCAACAGTTAACACAAATTATCCTTGCGGAATATGGGTGGCATGAAGAATTTCTTCCTCAGCTCTGCTGAAACGGAGATTACTTGTCCTGAGAATGAAGTGCTCATAACTACAGGATGGCTAAAAAGCTTTAAGCAGAATATTTTGGAGAAGAAAATTTGTAACTTGGCC
The DNA here is from genome assembly GCA_013396755.1 of Sclerurus mexicanus. Taxonomy (NCBI): domain Eukaryota; kingdom Metazoa; phylum Chordata; class Aves; order Passeriformes; family Furnariidae; genus Sclerurus; species Sclerurus mexicanus. Next base: position 1,602,609 of record VWZF01000805.1, read on the forward strand.
TCCTGACTCCATCCTCCCCCACAACTTGTACTAAGGAGGAGGGATTCATCTTCCTCCCCACATTCCAAACTGCCCTGATGAGACAAAAAGGCCATCCCTAGCAACTCAGCATCCTGTAAAGTATCCCCAGATCCTCTCATGCCTAGATAACATGCAATAGATTAATCCTCTGAACTTGACTTAGGAATACCCCCGAAGGACCTCCATGGGGTGATGTGAAAGACAAGAGGTGCTGAAGAGTGGGGGGAAAATAATAAAAGGAGTAGAACATGAAAGGACCTTTCTCCTTCCTTCTAGGAGAGGTTAAACTATGTCTCCATGCAGTACCTACCTGATGGAGATGCTAATAATTATAAACTCCAGTGCCCCAGGAAAGAGCCTGACAGAGAGGCTTCTGCCCCCAGGGTGGCAAGATGAACAATGTCCAAGGGAAAAATTCTGGTGTACGCCGTCTCCTTGTGCTCAGTCCGCCAATGTGGAAGATAGTAGCAGACTTTTGCGACTTGACCAGCTTGGAGGGCTATACACACATCCCAAAAGCTCATGCATTAGAGGCTAATGATTTCAATTAAAAAAAAAAAAAAGATTTTGCATTTTGTTTAAGTCAGAGAGAAAGGGAGAAGTAAGGGGGACAAAGAGCTTCTTAAAGGATTTCAAAAAAGAATTGGAAACAATCCAGATACATTAGCTCAAGTAGCAACTAGTAAGAATGCTGTAAAAACGAGATAAATTCAACACAGTTCCTTCTAACTCAGGCACTAGAGTTTATGCTTGGTGAATTCCTACTATGCAATCAGACCTTCAAGGTCACGCTTTCTCTTTTTGCATACAACAGCATGCAAAATTTACACAGAACAAGCTCAGCTGCGAAATGGTTAAGTCTGCTCTACTGTCTGGCCACCAGTTGGCAACACAAAAATGCAAAATAGATCCTTTTCAGGATGTTTATTTTCACATCCTTCCGAAACTGATAACTTGCAATTGCAAAATAAACCTTCATGTGTGGCATATTAGCTCCCATTTTTCATGGTTTCATAGTTTAATTGTTTCAAATGTTACACTGGTCTAAAGATTTAATACTAAATATGTTGGCTCTCGCGTAAATTCTGTTGTTAGGATAAACGCTCTGTTTTCTCTTTCAATGGTTATCCAAGAAGCTCACAACCAAGCTGGAAAAATATTATGCTGTATTTCTGCATAGTGAACGTTAAATAATTGCTTGTAATAAATTTAGCAGTAAGGATGCTAGTGGTTTTATTTCCTTAGTATCAAATATTCAATAAACTGTGGACATTTTGTGGGAGGTATCAGAACAGTAGTTTGCATCAATAATTTTGCAGTATCTTGACTATAATTTATTTCTGTTGTGATTTGTAAAGCCATACTTGCCAGTGTTACAACTAGGATAATTTCATTATTATTTCTAGCATTAAGTATTGTACTTATGCTAAGAACACAGATATTTCAATTTTCAAACTTAGGAATGTGAACACTTAGCAGCAGGTGAAAAGTGTTTCAGCTGTTCATAGGTGGATAATTCTGGGAACATGTGAAAAGGTCACAGAGAATCTCAGCTCAGAGGTTTCTACATTCTCAGTCCATTTACTAGGAAAAGTGCATATGTTTTGCTGAAAGACAGAGAACAGTATAACAACTAGAAAAATAAGTGCTTTGTTCTCTAGACCTCAAGTAGTAATCTATAAGGTTTCCTTGTTAACTCGTTTTCCATTTGAAAAGGATTAAAAGAAAAGTGTATGCTGTTTCCACTTTGAACTGTCACAATTAGGTTAACTACACTCCTGACTCACACTAAAAAAAATGAAATGCAATTATGAACAGGAGCACAGTAGAGGCAGATAGACACCCCCACCCCCCAGACTTGGACTTACAGCATGTTTTGTCAGTTAAGAAAACCCCTAAGTCTCACTTTCTTTCTGGCTGCAAGGGATTTATACAGTTTAAAGTGTGAATTAAAACCAATACAAAGACTACCTCTGACTTGACATCCTTCTGGAAGGTCCTGTAATTAACTCTGTTCTTTAGCTGTGAAATTGCCCAAGACCACTTGAGACAGAGTGAGACATTACCTTGGCAGAAAGAGATAAGTTAAGAAAGAGGGTTAGCCTTTGCTCTGAATTACCTGGGCTGTGGGAGCAGGTAGAGATATTAAAACAAACTCAAATGTTATTTTAAACACAGTTATCTCTACTTCACTATTTCCCACTAAAGCATTACTATGTAAATAGATTCTTGTCCTTAATCTTGAAGAATATCTATAGTGGATTTTACAGACTAAACTCAGTTAGTGATAACAAAACTACACCATTAGCACAGTCTGTTCTTTCCTCTAATTTTTTTCATTTCTTGTGAAAAGTACTGCAGCAAGTCAAGGTGTTCTTCTGTCCTCCCTCCTACAATTTAGCTATTTGTTCATTTAGTGTGATCCTTAGAATCCATTAGCTGCAGGAAAATTAGAAAAATAATCTCGAGGAATTTATAGCATTCAGAATAGATATGGAACATAGTCATAGTCACAAGCTTATGACTGGTTAACGAAAACCTACTGTTTATATACTCAATCATCAGAAAATTCCCACAATCCCAAAGCCTTGCTTTGTATAGCAAATTTGGACTGTGTATACAGCATAATTCCCATATATCCGCAGATCAATTTGTTTTTAACTTGCATGCGTGCAACTAGATCCACAACAATGCAGAATATTTCTGAAAAGATAAAGTTTTTGTAATGTTTCACTCACAACCACATCTCTTCTTTGTGGAAATCTTGTGCATTCCTATGGCTCACACATATATTTATCTTGTCCCTTAAAACAAGTATCGGAGTTTTCTCGATAGGCACAAGGACTACACCATTAAATTTCTGGATCTTACTTTCTCTGATTTCTGGAGAATTAAATCAAATAGATTTTACATAAATCAATAGTGGTTTCATTAGAGTAAATACCAAATGAAGCTTTAATGAACATATCCACATCTCTCGGAGCAAGTGATATGGCAAGCCTGTGACGTTAGTTGTCAGTAACTCAGTCTGGGGAAAGCCCGTCCAGTATTTTGGGATGGAGTATTCTTTTCCACATCACTCCCATTTTACTTGTTTGCTTTCTGGAAAATAATTTTTAAGGCACTACAATATATTCACACTTCTGTTTTCATTCCCTCTCCGTTTAGTGGTCCAAATCCTTCAAAATCCCTACCTGAACCTCTAACATTAGGAATCTGAGAACCGTAGGAAAAGACGACAGCTAAAAGCCATCTTCTTTTGGCCCAGCGAAGTGCTTATCTCAGTAAAATGAAAAAACAATTCCGTAGGGATCATAACGGATAGAATTTATCTTAAAAGTAGAAATCAGGTAGAAATTAACTGCTACTATCATCCATTATATTTCTTTAATTTGTGGTGTGCACTACAAGTCATTATTCTATGAATGTTTAAAAAAATGCAACAGCAAAGGCTTTCTCCTTTTTAAGAAAGGTGTCTCCCCACAGGACAGTGTGAAAACACAGGGAGCAAAGCTCAAAGACAGAGAGAGCGGTTTACTTGTGGAGGCCGGCTGGGTGGTGTGCTTATGAGAGGTGCAGGGCCCATCGCAGAGGCTGCGTTCAAGCTTCTTTCCCTTTCGTCCTGGTAAATTCGATCTCGTTCTGCTTCTGGCAGCTGCAAGAAGTTCTGCATAGCCCGAAGGTTTACCAGTAAGGACTGCGAGGCAGTCTTGGGATCCTCTTCCTTTCGGAGGATTTCTGAGAGCAAGCCCTGTAGGGAGGGAAGAAAAAAAAATAGGCTGGAGAGTTAGCCTGGGCGAGTGCTTGTAAAACTGTGCTCTGCAAAGCCGCCGCTTATCAGTCCTCATTCTTCTTACCACTGGGCTGAGAACGAGAGTAGCAAATGCACTTTTTGCTCCACATAGGAATATATTAATGGCATTTTAGGTAGCAGAGAAGAGAGCCTCAATTGTACCCTTAATTTTATTAAGCACCTGTTTTACATACAACATAAACTGGATCTGCCTAATAAGTCTCCTTCCTTTTACTGGCTTAACTTGCCATGAAATCTTTCACAGTCGACAGACAATCATGAGACGTTAAGAATAAGTGAAATACACTGGGGTGTTCTCAGGCTTCACAGACAAAATGCATAACCAACATAAAAAAAAAAAAGCTTTCCACATTTCTAGCAACTTAAACAGCTCTTTGAAAGGAAGTGATATTTCACAACTAATCTGAGACGATAAGCTAGCAATGTTCCTGAAGTAACTGCTTAACTGACTCAGGGTGATACTTTTTGTAAGTCAGTATTTCTTTCTAGGAGTTGTATATTGGAATTTAACAAGTGAAGAAACTCACTGTTGGATGTCCTCATCTTCCTCCTTCTTACACCTTCCCCTCTCCTCATCAGGACCACCCTAATCCTCACCTAGTCCATCATCTGGGATATTTATTTGACAACCTGCTGAGCAGGTCCCATTTCCTAAGTCCATTTACCATTGTTGTCATTTGACCAATTCCAGAGTCCAGCAACAGCACTGGGAAATGAGAAGAAAACTGCATGCAAGGCATCTGTAGCAGTGAGCCTGAGGTGGGCAGGCTGCAGAGGGTAGCATGCTGTCAGCAGCTTGTACAGACCACACCAGGGTTTTCTACACAATCATTTCATCTCCACTGGCAGCAGTGGAGGAGGTCTGGTGGTCTGGGACACCTAATTACTCTAAACGATGAAATATTTATGAACCTGAGAGTGCAACTGCAACTTTAATGTCAGCAGGTTCTTGAATCTCCCCCCATCCCACCAAATTCTCCTTTTAAAGATGTTAGACATCCAAAATGCTCTACTGTCTTGGAGTAACAAGACGGTGATAAAACTAACTTTTGCAAAAGCAGATGTGAACTTCTTTTTAGAATAAATGCTGTTCCTATGCTGGGACAACGTGAGGGTTTGTATGGGAGGTTTTTACTGCTACTGTAAAAAAGGAACAGGCATGCGAATTTAAAGAAATAACACTACCAATGTTTCTTTTCCTAAAGAACTGTTCCTAGTTATTTGGGATAATGGAGGGGTAAATGGAGGGAAGGGAGCAGACAATAAAAAAGCTAAAACTGCTAAAACTAAGATAGGGAATCCTAACTGAATATATCCATTCCTAAGGGAGTACAACAGAAAGATAGAGCCAGAATGCATCTTTGTAGGGAAGTCTCAGGCTCACAGCACTTGTGGAAGTTGTCACCTCTCTTTATCCTTTCAGGCATAAGCATCAGCACCTTATGGAGGTGCTGCTGCAAAGCCACTGCTCCCAGGCAGCTGTGCTTAGGCACGGTCAGGGCCCACCCAGTGCAAGCCTGAGCTTTGTACGTCCCCGTTGCACTTCCACGTCTTGGGCGATGAGAACAGAGGTGCTAACCACTACACTGTGGCCAGTGTGGGCCTCATGGCCCTGCCTGTACCTGCACACATAACAGGGAAATGAGATGCAAAAAACAGTTTTTCCAGTACTGAGCACGAAAAATATTTTGGAAGAGGATGAAAAAAATGACCACTTTTCTTTATCCCTCTTTTTTTTTCTGGTAGTCAGAAACTACTCGGAAGGTCTAACAATTTACTGACAAAAGTGGTATTTGGCTCATGTATAAGTTTTAAATTTTTTCTTAATTATTAGTTTAATGAAAAATTTCCTTATATAGGGAAATATGCAAATATGGAAATTAAATTCATGTCTAACATTTCTTTCTAATTCTAAGTACTCAAAGCCACAGTTACTATTGTTTATCAGTGGTAAGGTCACACGACCCATCCTCAAAGGGATGCAAAGAATGATTTTGTGCCACTGGAGACACGGCAAAGCAGTTTGTAGAGGACAGGATGTAGAGAATATAATTGAATCATTTAGGTTGGAAAGGACCTTTAAAATCATCATGTCAATACGTTAACCTTGCACTGCCAAGTCCACCAATAAACCGTGTTCCTAAGTACCACATTTAAACACTGTTTAAATACCTCCAGGGATGGTGATTCTACCACTTCCCTGTCAGCCTGTTCCAATGCTGGACAACACTTCTGGAGAAGGAAATTTTCCCTAATATTCAATCTAAACCTCCCCTGCCACAACTTGAGATCATTTTCTCTCATCCTGTTGCTTATTCCTCAGGAGAAGACACCCACATTGCTACAACCTCCTTTTAGGGAGTTCTAAACACATGTGATTTCTGACTGCTGCTGTGCTGAAAACAACCTCACCAGGAAAAAAGCAGCAAGAAAAGCTAAACTCAGGTGGACTGATCATTGTCAGGAGAGAAGACTCCTTATGAACAGCCAGCCTACTGTCAGCCACAGAAAATGTCCCTGAAAAATACTGTAGCTCATAATAGAAAATATTCGTTTGTATAAGCCTTTGCCACACAGTGGGCAGCTGAAAGAGGTAGAAAAGGCTGTCTTTCTTGTATGACTTTTCCTTCTTCGGTGAAACAAATAAAGAAAGAAGAAGGGTTTTTTTTGTCTTTTTTTCTGCATTTCTGCAGGACACCTCTTGGTAACTAGAAATGCCACTACGTATTCATTCACCTCTCCTTTGCCCATTGCTGCCTCTTTGCCTCAGCTGGGAGCAGAGCAGAAGACCGAGATGCAGAGAGAGGAGGGTAGATGACAAGCTGACAAAAGGCAAAGAAATGTTTACTACTAGGGCTCTGAACCTAGAGGTCAGAATATGTGAGGAAAGAACATGAAAAATAAGATGTAGCACCAGGTCCAAGTAAAGTCTTAGAACACAGTTTGCCGGCTTCAAGTATTACTTCATTGCTACTGCTTCAATTTTTGAACACAAATCTTTGGCTAAAAGTAGTTAGACAAGATGTACAATGGGAAAAATCCTAGAAAGAAAATGTCAGCTCTTATATCCTGCCCTGTGCTGACGTGCAGAGATTTACTGTTCATTTTACCAGGCTTGAAGTGGTTTGCCAAGATACTAGGCTTGGTGTGATCTCCTGATGCTGTACCTCAGGTTGCATAAAAACTAAATCCATTTTGCATAGTGATTATAAACACCGTTAGGCTCAGAGCCCCTCCTCACTGTTCCTCCCTGCATTCTTTTGCACTGGAAATGTATTTTCTTAAAATGTTCCCAGATTTCATTGAAAATAAAGAAAGTTTACATGTTATCACAAGTATAATTCATTACTAAAGACACAAAAATGTTCAATAAATATTATCAGGGCTTTCAAAAGCTCATTACAAATTCTTTAAAAATGGAGATAAAGTGTCTGCCAATATGAACAAAAACACTGCCTGTTTGGCCCCCAGTGTGTCTCCTCTTTGAAGGTAATCACTGATTCAAATAGATTTTATCAGTCTGATAGAACTTCAAAGCCCCCAGAAGAAAAATGCAATTTGCCCAAACCTTCCCAAAACATGCAGAACACCTCTGAATGCTATCCCTCTAGCTTGCAGGGTGCTCCTATCCCATGTCCAGGTGGAAGATTATTCAGAAGCTCCACCCACAAGCCTGGATCTCTGCCAAGTAAGTTATAAGCAGACACATTTATCTATGTCGTTTAGCAGTAAGAGGAGAGCTGTCATGATAGTGTAATAGCACCTTTTACCTTTTATTCAATAGTGATATGGATAGTGTGCTTTTTCTTAAATTACACTACGAAGAATTATATGAATACAGTGGCAATTTCTGTTATACTTAAGCAGGCAAATTTCTCTCTACCACATAATTTACAGAACTCAAATTCAATAAAACATTACATGATGGTCCATTACTGTTATCAATTTTGAATAATCCATCTTCATTTTTCATTTTACTGGAAAATAAAGTGTGCCAAAGACAAAGTGGAAGGAAGAAAAAAGTGCCTGAGAAGGTGGTTTGTGCAAACTTAGATTTTGCTTTACAATTACATGCATCCATCTACTGCATCCAAGCACCCTCCCTTGAAACAGCAATTGCCCAGAATTAGCAAGACCACTGTCCTAAATACACAAAAGTTTTCACATATGAGAACAAGCATTATGCATGAACAAAAAGGCTATGTGTCCTGGCAGTTGATATTTTATATGAAAATGCAGGTGAAGTAGACAGGAAGCAGAAAGAAAAGTTAACCAGCAGAAACACTGGGAAGTACTCAAAAACCTTCAGATCAAATGTTGTCACTGGTGGGAAGAAAAAAATTACAATAGTCAGACCTGGCCAAAAGCAGCAAAAAGCACTCCTCTTTCTTTTGTGAAGGTGGAGCCAAGAGGTCACCTTCATACAACAGCACCCGCACACAGCAAACCTTATGGCTGAAAGTGTACAGAGACAGGCAGTGGGTAACTCCAGTTACAGCTCCAGCCACAGCCGTGACTAACACAATTCCTTGCTTGTGCAGTGCAGCTTCTCACCCTGCCACACACCAGGCTAAGCTACACCTTCGAGTCAAATGCCAGACTTGCTGTGGGAACCCAAGCCTTCCATTTCCTGACTCACGCGTACACTTACAAACACAACAGAAACAGGAGAGTTTATTTATTTGTTTAGGGCTCTGAAGGTGGTTCAGCCCAACAAATGTTGATGCTTCACTCCAGCTCTAAGAACAAAACAGAGGATAGAAACTCCCAGTTTAACTGCACATTTGAAGGGGCAGGCAGAGCCTATCTGCTGATGGGAAACTATGGCACCATGCTTTGGGAAGCAGCCTCAATGCATTGTCACTGTCACCCCAGGGCTGCTCCGGGCCACCCAGGGCAGCGAACTGATCACAAATGATATTTTCTGGCCAGCAAAGTACAGGAAAATACTGAATTCACTCTTTCAAGACAGCAGAGGTGTCTGCAAAGTACACTGACATCAGCTGGAAAAAAATACTGTGTTTATATATTTGGTGATCTGTCAACTGAACCATAATTTACAAAAATTACCCTAGCAAACAGAGAGACCCGTAGTTACCTTTGGTAGTCTTGCTTGGCGTGAAACTCAGATCTGCTACCACAAATCCTGACTAAACAAAGTGCACTGCAAAGAGGTGCTAACAGGATTCAACCTGTTTCTTTACATTCAGGGAGTTGGAATCACAACTGCTGAAGGACAAGCAAAACTGCAGAGCCAACTGGACTCTGAAGCCCTCCTAGAAGCATTTCTGCTCTCCAAAACTTCTGCTCCCTATAACAGTTGTTGTATTGTGCCTGTATAGATGTGAATTTTCACTCAAGTTATAGTTATCTGGACTTTCATTAAAGCTGACAAGGCACATTCCTGGGAACTCAGTTTTGAAATTACCATTTGGAACTTAAGAGTAGGGTGGAAATTATTCAGGAAGACATTAAAGTCCCTTTCTTATGGACATACTTCTAGGGTGTGGCTGAGGGGTTTTTTTCTGCTTTATAAATAGGTAATAACAACAAAAAAAAAAAAAGACAACCTAATTTTCAAAAGTATTTTAACCAAATTCTTTCCTTGGACTGGAGAAAGATAGAAATATTTCCAACCAACATTTTCGCCCCCAAACCAAAAAATCTTGAAAATTAGGGCCAAGTGTTGAATTACTACACTAAGCTGGTAGAACCCTTCTTCCCACCAAAACCACCACCAAATTCTGTATTCATAATTAGAGAGCATAAGCCTGAAAAACAAGAGATGCCAATGTCTTCAGCCATTTTCACCAAAGTTCATTTTATTGCCTAAACATTAAGTTAAATTTCTTTAAATTTATAGATCATTTCCTTCCTTAACTTTTACACTGAAAGTAAATCTCTCCCCTCATCTGAGACTCTATCTTGATACCAGATATTTCTTGCACAGAACTCCTAACTGATTTCAGTGAGTTCTCATGCCTTTAGACACTGATGGCATGATCTGGTCCCTGAATATGGCTCAAATATACTTAAGACCAAAATGTCAGTGGTAAGCTTGAGTTAGCTTTTTATCTCAGAAAAGAGTAGATGAATTTAAACATGCATTTTCACTTGCACTAGCCAAACACACACACACACACAAAAAGACTTAGGATATTACATCACTATTAGAAGATAATTTCTAAATAGCTTCAGTTATTGAAGGGCTGCTCTAATTTTAGCTAAATGTGATGTATCCTTGAATAAGCTGAGATGAGTTCAGAAGTACCGCAAGCAGAACAAATGTAAAGGTTTTCATATAAGAATTGTTGGTACCTGTGTTTATCATTGGACATTAGCTGTCACTGTGGGTAAAATTAACAATTTCCAGTTTTGCCAAGGTGAAATGCACCTACAACAAACTCTCTATCTCAGTGGGGCTTTGCTTCATATGAAAAGTATGCTGAGATATTTCTTGGCAAAACTGAGGCTAATACTGTCTAGGCTCCCAGTATTTTTCCTTTTTGCTCGTTACATTTTCCACAATACAAACCAAACAATGCAAAATCTTACCTAACTGCAAATACTAACCTGCTTAGCTAACACAATTAGACTATAGCAATACTACTCTGTGTTCTTTCAAGCAGATTTGGTTGAAAATTGTCCAAAAATACATATCTATTTCATAGATGTATCTGTTTCATATCTCTTTAGAGGAATTTTTTTCAATGATCATTTTGGGGTTTCCTTCCAGTTTTGGGTCACTTTGAGCATACTTTACCGAGCTGGTTAACCATAAACTCTGTGGAAGAACTGAACTTTAAACAAATATTAATAACATTTGTAGTCAGAAAAATACATATTAATACATATTTTTGCTTACTGCAATAATAATAATACTAATATAAAAGTAAAGAATCAGTATTTGCACTAGAAATCTGGTTCTACAGTTGCATTCATCACATCTAAAAAGCATCTTCTCATACTGTTTCATATAAATTCAGTGCCCACTCAGAACCACTCGTCCTTGTATTTCAGGTAACAAATACTGATAATGCACAAAGGATATGCCAAAAGCTGTATGCAAAATTGGCTGACAAAAACCAACCAATTCACTTCAGAAGGGGAAGAAAGTTGAGAGAAAACAACGTGCTTTTGGGCAAGTCTGATAAAGAAAAATTATAAAATAAAATTTATTTTTTTAATTACTTGCTTGGCTTTTTGTCCAGTTAAGATGGCAGCTACAAACCATTGTAACATGAAGCTACTATATAAGCATCAATACTTTATAGTATCAAAAATTAATTTTTTAAACATTCTATTAAACAAGACCCTATGTCACTTATTTGTAAATATAACAACTGAAACTGCCTGGACCTAAGTTAAGTAATACTTGCATGAGTTCATGTATCCCATGAAATTTGGTATGAAAGACCCACACAGATCTTAAAAATCTCATCTGTTAAGAGGAAAGACACACACACACAGAGCTCCACAGAGAATTCACACAATGACTCTCCTTTAGCAAAAGCAGGATGTAAAAAATTTTAAAGCAATAGTAATTCAGAACAACTACAAATGACATGCTGATTCAAACCTACTACCAGAGCATGTCAAACAGACTTTTTATTCTCTAAGCATGCAGGAAGAAATAAAAATGTTTCAAGAGAAGCCCAAAATACAATTTTTTTGTTATACTATAATTTATGATGGACAAATTGTTCCCTAAGTATGTGTTTTCGTTTAAAACTGTGGAATCCAAAGCAAATTTACCTAGGTATTTTTACAATATTTCCTATTAAAAAATCCCATTAAAATATTTTATTTTCTGTTAAAACATACTTCTAAAATTTTGAGATCTTATTATTTGCATTGAATATACTGACATTGCTTCCATAATTTCTGCTTGATTAAATTCCATGCAACATGGCATTAAGTTAAATTCATAGAGCAGAATAAATTATAACAGGGTTAGCTTCTAAAACAGGTGTAAAAAATAACACATTTTAGTGTTACTTATCAGCTTTGCTAGGGCTAGCTTTTTCTGCATTGAAGAGCTGAAGTATATGTTCTGACGTGGACAGTGGCAAGCTCAGCAACTACTGTTTTTGTAACAAGCTACAAAAATACATGTAAAGAGTAGATGATCTAATGATAAAGCTTTTAATTTTTAATCTTTTCAGATGCCTGAAAAGATGTTATTAAGACTTGCACTGGGAAAAAAAAAAAAGTGACCATCTCTGGTACACCTGTGAAAGAAAACAGGTTGTTCAGTGTGTGAATGTGGTCAGTACGGGTACAACTGCAACACAAAAGGCAATTTGGTGGGTGACTTTGTGAATGATTCTGCATAGAGCTGTTCACTTCCTTTCCAGATAAGGTTCAGCTAGTCATAAACCATCACAACTGGAGAGGAATCAGGGTGTAAGAACAGCACGTATTTCCACAAACCAATCCCTGAAGATTTCAGTCCTGCATGAACAGGGACAATGGCCCTGCAAGGAAGCATGTTTCCTTCAAAGGAGCTAAGTAACAAGGTAGAAATGTGGAGAGAAACTTAAAAAATGGCAATTACTAATTAGAGAGGGAAAGAAGGAACTCCTAGACTTAGAAAAAAATAAGAAAAAAGAAGACTGACCTGAGTTCGGTTAAAAGCCACACGTGCAAATACTGCCTGTGAGATTCCTGCTCGTTTCAGTTCATCACGGACCCACTGGTAGATTTCGGAAGACACCTCTGTGTTTGTTGAGACCTGCTGCTCCAACGGCTTGTTCATGGATCTACTGACAGGAGGAGGGTGGTTCAAGTACTGTTGGTTTAAGGACTGCTGGGCTAGAAGTCTGTTCACTGCATACTGCTGGTTCAGCAACTGGGCCATAACCAGCTGCTGATTTACCAGCTGAGGGCTAATGGGAGTAGATACAAGTCCAGGGTGCAGGTTTGGAAGCGGGGTCCGAACTGATGGTTGACTACCATGAGAGAGCTGAACAGGAGATGGAGGCTGTTCGGCTGTGTTCCCTGGGACCGGCTGCTGACCGAAGTTGACATGATTGGCACCTTGCTGGGATAGTTCAGAAAGGCTATCCATCTCAACTACGGTGGAAAAGAAACATTGAAAAGGCCACCATCAGACTGAAAGTCACAAACTTGATTGTTCTCGTAAGACATGTTAATAAAAATAAACAAATATAAAATGGCGCAACGCAACCCAATCATGAGTGGGCTGCTGCATCCCGCAATGATGGACAAAGGGGACTTCGGACAAGGCAATAACCAAATAGAGACAGGGCAAAAAGAAGAAACAAAAAGCCATTCTGCGTGTTGCAGATGATGCAGGTCAAACAGTAAGTGCATCTGTGCAAAGGGTGAGGAGGAATGTTAAGGGAAAGCATGCCCCTTGCAGTGAGAGAAGACCTCAGTGACAGTTCTTGTTCCTCCCATGATGTCCCTGCTATGACATCTGCAGTTCCCAGCCACTGGAAATCTGTAACAAGCAGGGTGAGGTGCGGACCTCCCCACGCTCTGCTAATTTCTAGATGGGACTGCTAGGAACTAGTATAATTTATGTAAATTACACAGATGGGCTGCTTTATCTTGCAACCATGTATGCATGGTTTTTTTCAGTGACTTGCAACATGGTTGAATTTTTTTCCTATATTAACTCATCTGCCTTGACACACCCTCCTTTTTAATTAACAACCCAGTTTTTTAAATTACAATAGTTCTTCCAGTTTCTCCCTTGTGCATGATTAAACAATATAAAGTAACTCTAGACTGATAGAAAGGATTTTCCTTTTTATCAACGTATGTCACTTTATTTTAAACAATCTCACTTCTAGAGGTTTAGCAAATAAACCTGATCTGGAAATAGCCTTAAGAAAGTATGATTTATTTAAAAACCAAAAGCCCAGTATTTTCATAAAACTGTCGTAGTTTTTCTTATACTAGTAAAGGTTTTTGTGTTATGTTGGGGTTTTTTTAAAGCAATGCTGAGCTTTTCATAGTAACTATGATCTTCGCTAACAGTCATCGGTGCAAGGGCACCCTTTCCTCCAGAAGGATGAGAGCTGGATGAAGAAATTGGCACCTGGATTCCCACCTGCATCCCTGTCTTCCTCCTCTGTCCTATCAGAGGCAGAATCTTAATAAATGAAAAGCAAGGCAGCTGTTCTACAGAGAGTTCTGTTCCACAGCCTGCATCAGTCCCCAACCAGAGGCCCTACTACTCCTCACCCAGGTGGCTTTGGGGGGCAGTAGTGGCTGTCCCCTCAGCATTAGGTTACACAGGAAAACACAAAAACACATATGTTTCCTATTCACTGGCTTCATTGTTTGCTAATGAATGGATGGTGAACCTGTCTCGACAGTCCAGATTACGAAAATTCAGTAGGGGTTGCACCACGCAGGAGTGCTGCTCTAAAGGAGGTGGGAGAGGCTGCTGTGGAAAGATCACTCTCCCACGCATTTGCTCCAGTGCCTCGCATGTGGACCACCTGAAACCAAGTGAAGTCTTACCACCAAATTTGGTGGTCTCAGAACAAGGCTTTTGGTGTTACACAGAAGGTACAAAGTAGATTAAGGAAAGAAGCTGCCTTTTTTTCACTTGTGGAAAGTAGAGATCAACCCAAGTGGGCCATTCACTTGGAACAGTAATTCAAGCAATTATCACAAAAGTGATGCATTGTCTTCATTACAGCCTTAAGCTATAAAAAGGCAAGGAATCCGTTTTGGTAGATGAATGATTTTGCTTCAAATACTGAAAGCTAAGTCAAGCTCAAAATTCAATTCAAACTGAGGTCCTGTTTCCCCATTCTGTTGAAATTTATGTAAACATCTTCTGAGTTAATGTTTAAAATTATGTGAACAGGTTTAAGAAATATAAAAGGTATCACAGAATTAATATGTCGCACCGAAGGATTATTTTAATTCAATAATTTACTTGTGATTACTACAACAAGCAAATAATTGTCACAACAATTATTTGTTAAAATGAATTGAAATTAGGGTCCCAAAGTTAGAGAAAGGTATGAATTCATAAAATTATAGCATTCTTGCTGAAAGGTAGTGATAGTTATAGAAGCCTGTTTCTTTAAATATACATTATCCAGAGCAAGAAAAAAATACATATATTAAAAAATCAGTTCGTCACAGTTCCAGGAACAGGTTTTCTAAACAATTATTCTGGGTGGTAGAAGATCTCTAGATTTACAGAATGACAGCTTTACATCTCTGGCAACCCAAGTCAGCTTGGCTGTTTCGATAGCAAATATTTATTTAAATGAATTCTTTCACTATATATGTACTTTCTACATCTACTCATCAAAAGCATCCTAAACTTATTGTGAAGGGAACTGGCTTCTTATATGACTGTGACAGACCTCAATGTGACACATAATGGTATGTAACCACCATCAAGGCAATTTTTTTTTTTTTTGCTTACCCATCATATCTTTTGCCTTCTTGAAATGTTTATACCACCTTCCAAATTCCTGACATTTTGCTGCTGAGACATTTGCATAGTAAGTGCTGTTCACAATGGAAGAAATCATACTCTGTGTGAAAAGGGGAGAAGAAAAGAAAATCTGTAATACAGAGCAGTAAAAGTCAAAGCACAAATTATTTCAATTGTTGAACCATTATATTTTTAGAGTTTAAGAACCATACTGCATTTTAACTCCTATTTTCCAAAGCCTTTTAAAAAACTTATTAATTGAGTGTGAAAATAAACCAAGGTATATCGTAAATAGGTGCAAAAAAAGCAGATATACTACGGTAAGAACAAAGTTATTGACCAAGAAGCATCAGGCAATGGAATGGGCTCTGGACAGAAGATGCTAATCAAAGTGAATTTTGTTCATCCTATTTCTGCTTCTAAATTTAACTGACCCTTCACATACCTACACAGGTTTACAGGCATACATATCCTACACTGCCTTCACAAATGCAAGCAGTGACCCAAGTCCAGTCCCTCTGTGCCACTCATCACAGAACAGACCCCAGAAAATCATGGCATCAAAGCTTAACTGACCTAGGAATAGGATAAAATAAGGGGTTTACAGCAGAATAAAGTATGTATCTAACACCCCAAAATGAACCCAGCCTCGCTTTTCCTAAACCGAGTATTTTATTTGCAAAAAACAGGCTTATGAAAAGCTTATTGTCATGTCTAATTCTGTAACTGAATTATTAGCCGTAAAATAGACCAAAGGATGATAGATTTTTTTTTCTCAAAGGTTCTCAAGATATCAGATAGCTACAGTGAGAAGTTTACCTTC
Organism: Sclerurus mexicanus; assembly: GCA_013396755.1. Classification (NCBI taxonomy): domain Eukaryota; kingdom Metazoa; phylum Chordata; class Aves; order Passeriformes; family Furnariidae; genus Sclerurus; species Sclerurus mexicanus. The sequence continues at coordinate 1,618,701 of VWZF01000805.1, forward strand.
TGCTCAGTTCTGACCAATTTTAAAATAGTGGAATTTACAATGCATAAAACTTTCAGTTCCAGTACATTCATTTACAAAATCAATTAAGACTAAGCCTTGCAAAATGAGATAATGCTCTAACTTGAAAATTATACTCAATATATGATGTCTGAACAAAAAAATTAGCAAATGTAATTTCAATAGACTGAACTTTGTCACCCTTTAAATTTCTATGTGGGAAGTAGTTACTTTTAGTTTAACTATGAGAATTGTCCAGTGTATCTGTAAGACAACAGTCAAGAAGTGAAAGCCCTGATTATTATGTTTCTTTGCTATTCAGCATATGACATTAAGATATATTTGTGCTGTCATAAAATCAATACACAGCATCAACCCTTTGCTAGACAAACTGCAATAACCACTGGAAGAAAGAGTTTGGAGTAAAAATGCAATAAATATTACTATAAGTCTTCTTTTATAAGGCTAGTTCAGCTTCTGACTGAAAGTATCTTGATTATTGATCTTAGCGAAGTTCATTATAACCATTTTCTAAGGTATTACTCAGTAAGAAGCTACTTGTGGAGGCTCAGAACTGCTAAAGTGAGGCAGTATTATTTATGCCAAGTGTGGATACCCTCTACTCAGAAGGCAGCTATTTTAATGTTTCTCTGAATCACCAAAATTCTTGTCATTTCTTGATATTAATCTGGCATTTCTGAAATTAGCTAGAAGCCTTTTGTCAGTGGTGTAAAAGAAGAGTGAAATCTTATTGGACTACCGTAACTCTAGCCTGAATGACCTGAACCAAGCCCATCTGAACCCAATTTCAATTTCCAGTATAATAAGCAGTATCAGTAATGTCTGATATGTCCAAAATTATCTTTTAAGTACCTTTACAGATTAAGCCATTTTAAACTTGGGCACATGATATAAAAGGCATGATTTAAAAAGTCCTGAGGATCTGAACTGGTAAATTATATGACTGCACAGGTATTCTACATGCAAAACCTGTAGGTCTTTATGTGCAAAGTGGGGAACTGCACCTGTCATGGGCCGCTATCCTGTATCAGCTCATGCATATTTTGTGGAGGTCATTTAAACTTCAAGGCAGTTTCCTCTTATTTTACTTTGCCCCTTTCAGATGTCTTCTCATGCCCAACTAACTTTATTAAGTATGAAAACATGTATATTTTTAATAATTTTAGTAAATTACCTATTATCGAAGATGTTAGTCTAAGATTTCCTAGTCCTCCCTTCCATGCCATTTTAAAAAAGATGATATACAAATGACATGGCAGTTTTTGACATCCCCTGTTTCTTCAGGAATAGATTTAATGCAGTTACTTTACAACCAAATAGGGGACTGGTCTGTTTAAGCAACACTGCTAGGAATTTTAGCTTCTTTGACACAATGTGAATTTCAAGCTTTGATGGCTAACATTGGGATGTTATCCCTGCTCTCCAAAGTAGATTAAAAAAAAAAAAAAGACAGACATTATAAACACATTTAAAAATGAAAATTATCCTGCATTTTCTTCAAGAACACTTCATGCAAACATTCAAGTGATATTACCTACGCTAAGAATCCTCATCAGAAGGAATCAATGATTTATTTACTAATTCACTGAAGGCAAAATTTTACAAGTCAGATAAAATATTACTACCTTGTTAACTCAGAAAATAATGTGACAACACTGAATTTCATTGTTTCTACGCTTTATTTATTGTCATCAAACCTGCAGTCACATCAGTGCAGAGAGATGCACTTTCCTATAGAAATTCCTATTGCTGTAGAATTCCTTTACATTTTAATGCCAATCTACATATATGAATATCTGGTATGCTTATGGCCCACAAAACTAAGCCTATGGGTTAGCAATCCTCAGAGATCCACAATCTAAAGTGGAGGCATATCGATGCTTTTCATATTACCTGGGTCACTACACTTGAGAAGCTCCCCATGTTTTGACTTATCAAAATCATTGTATTTGAAGCACATCATATTCAGGTACTACTGCATACATCCTCCTTGTCCGTGAGGCACAGAGGCCTTCCACATACAAGGATGACAAATATAAACATATCATACAAATATTCAAATGCATCACCTTCATCACTCATAATCACATTTCTTTTTCACATGTTACAAAGAAAATTGAAAGAATGCAAAAACTGGTCACAGATCCAGTCTTATGTCCTAGAAATTTATCCTTGAAAATAAGTTGCAAGACTTCAAAATCTCAAATTTCCCTCTTTCCTCTCTCCCATCCTCCCTTCCCCCAACCACATTACTTGCAGTCCTGTTCTGAAAACCGGGAGATCTCATCTGAAATGGTGCCACCTTCACAGAAATCCCACTATTCTGGAATGATACCATCTGCTGCAGCCCAAGTGCTCTTTTTTAGCCAAATAAGTTAATTATAATTAGGCATCCAACAACTGTGTGGAGGTAGGGGTAGAATTTGTTCTGAAGTTCAGCTGAGGTTCACCCAGCGTAGATTGAACAAAATCCCATTTTCTCTGGAAGATTAAATACCAAAGATTTGAAAACCTGACACCATGTTTTCTCAAAGAAGTTGGAGAACTCCCTGGGGAAATATCATAAATCTCAACCAGAAATATTTTCATATGCTTATCAAACAACCCCCAATAAAACAGTAGCATCAGGCACCTTTTGTATTGTGCCAGAATCTAATGCAAGGTGCATCCTGCCAGACATGGGGAAGACCCGAGCCTTTCAAGCTGACTAATTGCTGCAGCCACTGCTGCAGGTGCTTCAAGGGAGGCTTTTCTGAGTCATTGCCTCTAACACTGCTCTTCAACCAGGTGAAGTGTTGTTCGATCATCGCTAAAAGTATACTGTTGTCCTTTTTGCAAAGCAACAAAAACAATGTTAATCAGGTTAATTCAATCATCTAAACCAAAACTGTTCATGCTTTTCTGCCAAATCAACCAACCACAGCAAAATCTGTTATCAGTGATTGCTCAGCTTCCAGTCAAAAAAGCTTTTAACCCCCACAGTCCCAAAACTTCCCCTAAATAACCTTAAAATTATTTTTATATGGGCAGAATAAGGTTGTTTTCATGCCTCATGAAGGGGTACTTGGGCTGCAGTATTTACACAGAGCAAATACATGCTAACAGACTTAGCAGAGTAACAGACACAGCAGCTTCCTAACACAAATCGGCAGAATTAGATATTGGGGATTCCTTTGCAAATTAAACATTTCCCTCAAAAGGAGCATTGTAACCAAAACTTACTTAGGCCTTCCAGGTTGTTTAACTAGGGAAAAAAAAAATAAAATCTGAGTTTTCTCGTAACTCATTCATCGGTGTTTAAAGCTTCAAGCCTGCTCAGTGAAAGGGGCAAGGGCTGCAACAACTTATTTACACAATTATCTAAATACGATTAAACAGCTGATGGACAAATATTAAACTGGAAAATGTATAGTCATTTCAGCTTAATGTAATCCCCTTTCTGTAAACACCCAAGATGATTTTTTTTCAACCAGAACAGTCCTGACATCTCATAAGCCTAAGGGTGAATAGCAAGAGATTGTTTTTGATAGTTATAAATATTCAAAAGACATGCAGACCATCTGCTTTCATAATACAGGTAAAGCAAGACTGAAATGGTGACTGCTGTATAAAAATGGTTCTTTTAACAAAGTCTTCCTCTCCTCGAAAACTATAAAGACAGATGTCAAAAACTGTTTACACAGGGTAATCAGGAGCGTGCAAAATGTAATATTCCTTTTACACACAGTGCTTGCTAAAGAGATTTTTTTTTTCTTTTTCTTCCCATCTGTGTGTTGCAACACATTTCTACAAGTTAAAAACATTTTTTCAAACAGAGATCTCATGAATACCCAAAAACATGCTATCTGGTTTCTGAATGCTAATTAATTTCAACTAAGGAATCTGATTTTTTTTCTGTAGAAAGGAATGCATGCTTTTGAAATGGAGTGCTTCAACAATGACAGACACTGAAAACAGAACACCCCACAAGTTTAATTTTGCACTAGTTTGACACGGGCTATTTTCACAACTGTTTTACATTCAAACCCGCATCTGCTAAATCTGGCTATAAGACAGGCAGCAACTATTCTCCCACTTTTCAAATGACATTTTATTTACGTTTTACTATTTTATCAAGTTTTTCAGTCTAAAGCCTTGTAACAACATAATGGTTTTGTCAAGTGGTAAGTAGAAGATACCTCATCTTACAAGAAGAGTATGAACAGTGCTGCCCATAAACCCTAGTCAATTTTCAGAGCTGAAACACTAATCTTGACAGTACTCTTTTAATGTATTATATTAATGGTACAGAGGCGTTAAGCACCTTTTTTATAATTCTCAATAAAATGAGCATTTACTGAACAATCTGTCAAACTACTGGCTCCGTTTTTTAAAGTCAAACTTTTAAGGCTCTATTCTACTTTGTCTTCCATAAATCCTCTGCTTTACATCCCTAGACACCAGCAGGGAAGCATGTTCCAATGCTGCAAACCTAACATGCCTTTTAAAAAAAAAAAAAAAAAGAAAAAGAGAAAAGCTACGAGCCTTTGTCCCTAGATCTAGTTTGAATAGTGATAAAGTTGCAGAACAGAACTTAAAGATTTGGGGGGGAGGTGGGAAGGGAGGGGGGAGGATCTTTTCATAAAGGACAGAGGAACTTTGTTTCCCCTATCCTAGCCACTATCAGTGGCTTTTGTTTGCTTGGAAATAGCAAGCATCAGTTTTAATACAAGCTGAACTCTTAGGAGTGCTTATTTCTCAGGAGGCTCTACGTTAACATTTTTCAAATGAGAAAGGAACATTCAAGCCCCAACCGGATAACACAAGATTATCCCCAAATCAAAAGATTTTAGCCTGCCTGAGCCTACGCCAGCCCACGTACTGCAAAAACCCAACCAGGGCAAAATGTTGTTCCTCGTGTTCTGGCATGGCAGAGAAATATCATCTGCCATTTCAAATAAAAGCAGACCAAATATATCCAGCCACTGGCTGTTTTTTTGGACAAGGAATCATGAAATGGACAGTTTAACTGCATATGAAGAGTTATGTTAAACTCCTTGGTCCATTAGCTCGTACTACAGCAAATAATGCAATGGAATTTGTTGTCATATGCCCTATAAACATGCAGGATCACGGAAAAACCCACAGATGGAAAGAGAAGAAAAAAACTTTTGTTTGTGCCTTTGGCATTGCACTTGGATGGCTATCTGACCTCCATACTGTTGCCAGGGTCAGGAGAAGTAAGGATCTGCATGGCAAATGCTGATCATATAAGTTAAAACTGACTAAAAGGCAGATTTACAATGATGGCACAAGATTTTCTTCCAATATATGGGTATGTATTTCCTCCTTTCTCCTATCCTTGTAAAACCTAAATTATCTCCTCCTCCTTTTCTGCCTTATGTTGTCTTTAAGTGTTATAAATAAATGTATTAATGTAAACATAAAGCTACATTGAATATGATGAGGGAAGATATAAAACTAAAAGAACCCAAATAATATATACATATATACACACATATTTAGATATGCATAGAAATATACCCACACATGGGAAGATTTTGAAAATCCAAAATGAGGATTCAGCATCTGAAGGAACTGATCCTTGCACTATTTTTACCATTCTGTAATGTAAATTCCCAGTTGCTGCATGACAGAGCAGCATTCTCCCAATGTTTTCCGAGCATCTCCCACTGATGGATATAAATAAAGCTCAAATAAAATGCTGCTTCCCAAGATACTAGTCTTATAACTACAAAGGTTAAAAGCTTAAAAGAGAGAAAGAAAGGTAGGTGGGAAATGTTAATTCAGATTTGAAGAACTTCGTAACTGCTTTACAAGCTTTATGGCACGGTGCCTTAGACTTAAAAAAAAAAAAAAAAGAAATAAAAAGAAGTCACAACCTCAACCTATAAAAGATAAGGAGACATAACACATTTTTGTCTTCACTGTCAGATGTCCAACATCAATCTTTTTAAGAATCCTGATTTTTACTGCACACAATTTGTAAATGGCAAGTACTTAGTAGTAAAAGTCCTGGCTAAACCCTTCCTAAAATCAACCTGAATAAAATATAAAATGCAAAATAATCAGTATTTAATAAGTTAATTCTTGGTCTACTTCACGGAATTAAAATGAAATTGAGGGGTGAGCTATTACACCTTAAGATTTTGATTATGCAAGTGCCTTTGCCAGCAGAGCTCTGAAATTTGAGACCTCCACGGGTAAGAAAAGCATTATCCATTTTAGCCAGGAATCCATTTGAAAGAGCTGTTATGAAGTAACTGGATTGCTTTAAACTGCTCTTTCAGCTTGAACTGGAAATGTGTGTTTTCAGGGGATCTCCCCATTGCTCCCACATTGGTACCCAACACAACACTACCTTGGTGCACACAGGTACAATTTCTTCTGGATGAAGCCAAACCCAGAAGCTGGACTTCAAATCCACAAGACCAGAGCTAAGCTCCTGGAGGCTAACTTCCATCCCTCCTTACCAGTTCCGTGATGTGGTGACAGTGTCCTCAGCCTTTCTCCAGAAGGCTGCTGTTTCTACACTAGGCAATGGCACTACATGAAGCTTGTCCACCTACACTCACCCTTCCTCCTCAGGATGTAACAAGCAAGGCTAGAGGAAGCTAGAGCCCAGGAGGACAAATTATCCAAGATGGATGTGGATAGGGCAAACCAGCATTTTTTGTATGGGAATAAAGAGGCAGGTGAGGCCTTGGAGATCTCACAGACTGACTTGGTGAAAATCTGAAACACCTTCAGTCTTACACTCAGGTGGATTGCTTTTCTTTCCAACCACTCTGTTCCAGCCAGGTCAGCGTGCTTCTGACTTGTTTCCTATCTGAAATGCTTATCCTAATGTACATGCTTTCAGGTACTATCCTAAGGCAAATGCTTTGTGTGAGATGGGACATTTTAGACCTATTAATGCATTAAAGTCAGTTTTGCGTATGTTAAACTTTCCACAAAAAATGCAGTATAAACATGCTCCTGACAGAGATGTTGATAATTGCCCTATCTTCAACCAGCCACAATGGTTGTTTTCAATACAGTTTTTCTAGGATTGCTTAATATCCACCATGTTAAGGAAGATTTTCTTGCTGGGAAATAGGACATGATTTTCAGCAAGTCTCTTCTCGGATTCCACTGTTCTGCTAGGCAAAGCATCAGATGTCTGGCATGAAGTTGAGCCCTAAGGCACAATGTCCAGACAAGAAGACATTAGACTCAGTAGCACTAACAGTTGTCTTGCTGAATTTCTTTTGGTGTTAAGGATAAGCCTTTTCTTTGATCTCTTTTCCATTTTTGACACACGATTTTTAAAGTCAAAAGAGGCCATTTTGAACATCCATTTTGGAATCTATACAAAAAGAGACCTTAGAACTTCATCTAGCCATTTCTGAGTTCGGCCCAGTTACCAGTGGCTGAGATAGAGAAATCATCTGATATTTATCTGCAGACTTGTGCTGCATCTTTCACCACGTCCCGGGTAATCTCTTTCACCAGATATGTACCCTTCTATGTGCCTTTTTACCTTTGTTTTTTTTTTAAGTTCAAACTAAAAGTTAGTCATACATTCAAAAGAAAAAAAAAAGAGTGCATCTCTCCTGCCACTAATTGCTTAAATACCCCTCTACTGCCAAATGTATCATCCCTTATCTATCCTGATTAAGTGTCAGTTTTATTGCTTCAGGCCATAGACCCCTTTACAAGCCACCTGCACATCTGATTATTCTTTATCATATAGACTCAAATTCTGTGAGGGAGGTGCTGCTAGAAGCATAAGAACAAGTTACTTTCTGTTCTAAGAAAAATGTAAAAAATTGTCAGGAGAAGAACAATTTATAGCATGAAATTTGCTATGGAGTCTTAACTTCTGCTAATTAAAATCACATAAAGATGACATTTTAAACAGCTAGGTTAGCCAAGATACTAGTTTCGCCTCAGTGTTGCTACCTTTCACTGTCAAGAGTTTGTGAAAAGTATAAATAAGAATTCATAAAAATGTCCAAGATTCAATGAAGGTATCTTGAAAGAGAAATGTTCCAACTAGTTTTCCATGAGGAATACGTACAAGCACTTTGATTTCTATTTACTATTTTTTTTCTTAGTTACCCATTATATTAAAATATATACATTTTTTAAAATGTAGCTAGATTAGATTTAGCACATAAAGCTCCTCCTTAGAAAAAGTGCAGAATAAGTACCCCACCTGTATGAGCTTGCTAGCCGCCACATATATTTTGGTGGAATTTTTATTTTAAGATACATTCATAAATATATAAATACACACACAACCCTTAAAATTCTGAGTCCAAATATACTTCTTCAAATACAAACACCCTATGTACCCTATGTAAAATTATAGAGCTGAAATCTCCTCTCCATCTCTAGAAAGGCCATTGATAGCAACGTTCTTTTCCGTATGTCTCAGTTTTTCATCATCACAAAACCCAACCTTCTCCCTAACAGCTTACTGTAAAGAATCAAATCCTTTGGAACAATGGCACAGCCAGGCACAAGTTGTGCTTTAGCACAGTTTTCCCCATCTTCTGTTGCAAACTTATCGAAGAACTGAAGCTCTCAATGTAGGAAATCTTAGAACTTAAAAAAACAACATAAAAATAAATGAGACAGGTGTATACAAGAACATTTCATCTTTTCCCACCTCTGGGTAACAGAGCTTTTCCCTTTTGAGCAGTTTATTCCACGGTTTGGAGTGAGGCAGGTCTGAGGTTGCTCTGTCCTGAAAAACCTGTCCTCTGATCACTGCTGCAAGGCAGCAGGGGAATCTGATACCATTTGAGCTGTTCTTCAAGAAGTGTCCAAGGAAAGACAGACAAAGCTCACCCTCACCTTAGGGTTATCCTGCCATGTTTCTTGGTAATAAGAAGAACCCAACTACTAATTAAAAAAGCGGTGATGGTGGGAGAACTAGCTTTGAGAGTTTTGCTCAGTCTGTTTGAGAAACTCACCCCTTTTCTTCTAAGTTATGATTAGAGCAATGGCATGCAATGAGTCCGGTCTGACAAGGTGAGAGTTACTTGTCTCTGAGTATTTCCTCTCAACAGGTGGGTCCTGTTTGCTTTTGTTCCTGTCAGGTAAAAAATTATTACCAATTCAAGTAATTCTCTCCTGACACATCTTTATGCCTACACTCCTGCATCCCCTAACACAGATGTACCTCAGCTTCAAATCTGCTGACTGTGACGCTACAGCACCTACAGCATTTGCTCAGCTTTTGGGTAGGTTTTATAACCATACTGATCTCTGTGCCTCCCACCACTGCTCGTAATAACTGAACCAGTCAGGGAAGGTCTCTACAAACCAGTCACAGCAGTGATTAAGATGTAGACATACATATCTCCTCACCCTTTAAATAGAAGGCTTAATTGGTGATGTGGATAGCAGCTTTCTAATGGACAGAAATTAAACTCCATTTAATTCCTGAGGACACACTTCCAATGCACAAGGTTTACCACACATTTGGAGCATGGAGGGAGGGGAGGGGAAGGAAAAAGCCGCATGCACAACTCTCTCTACCTCTGACAATCACTGAGGAAAAGCAACATGAGGACCAGAATGGCATAAGTGTGGCAGGTGTGAATTGACCTGCACTGACAAAGCTGTGAGCTGGGAAACTTGCAAATCACATGATTGTGCAATACTTGGCTCCAGTCACTGCTATCATGTTCTTTATTAAAAAAAAAAAAAAAGAAAAAATATCTTAAAGACATGTACATCAAGTTAAGGGATTAACTGTCAAGTGACATTACTGAAAATAGAGACAATATATTTCTTTATTGTTAATGAAATTCAGTTAAAAGTGAAGGAAGTGATAAAGAATGTACTGTTTTGTAATGTATTTTACATAAGAACGTAATATAGAAAGGGAAGTGCAATTAAATCTTAATGTGGACTTTTTTATTTTTAGTTTATCATCTGGTTTACATTTTGAGCCCCTTTGCAGCAGTAAATTATGCTGGCATTTCTTAGGGAATAACTGCCATGTTAATTTAGTTTAATAAAATAACTGACAGAAAAGGGGGAAAAGAAGCAAGAAAAGACAGTACCCCCCATACATACTCACTTGTTATCTTTAGCTAAGTATTCAAATGCTTTCTATATGAATTGTCCGTGGTCCAACTCCAGCACCATGTAATAATACAATACATTACAACATAGTACAATGCAATCTTGGGTTTCTGTAGCGCCCTTCATGCAAGCATCCCAGGGTGCTTTACAATCATTATGAGTTAAAATTAAAACTGAAGCACATACAATTCCTAATAGAATCATTTTAAAAATGCTAAACAGAACAAATAACTTTTAAGTCTAGATTTAAAAGTCCCAACAGCCAAGCTTTCCTTACTTCAATTGGCAATGAGTTCCAAAGCTAGGGAGCAAAGCGACTAAAGGCTCTCTCATGTTATGTTAAAGGATCTCTCATGTTGTTTATACTTGTGCAGTACTCTACAGCCAAAAATTTGCCAATAAGAAAAAAAAAAAGACTTATTTGCAATCTTGCTTTAAAGAACACTGGAGGAGTGGCTTGTTAACTCTCAAATAAAGTTATGAAAAAAATAAATCAATCAGGGTTTGTACTTGGCTATGACTGCATTAAGAAGTATGTGAGAAACATGAACGAATAAATACAAAATTTTTCAGTAGTGCATTACTTGATTGCCTCCCAACCCTCTAAATGTACCCAGCCAAAAAAAAAAAAAAAAATTGGTTATATGTATACATATATCTATAAAAAGAAGAACATCACCACAAATATTTTAAATCCAAGTTATTCTATATTCCATTCTCAGGGCCGCTGAGTGAAAACAGAAGTCAAGTAGGGCTCAGTTCGACAACACATGCATGTTTTATAAAAAAAACATATCAGGAGAAAAAGTGCTGTGTTCCTTTTCTTTCTGTCACTTCCCTAAAACTTGAAGTCCATACAATGCAGATAATCATTCACATGACACAGTTCTCAAAATGCTGAGATACAACCACAAATGGTTAGCCCACAATGTGGGATGCACAGTCTCAAAAATGCATTGATTTTGTACTTTGTTCACAAGAGAGCCTGGCAGAGGACAGGTAATTATAACTCCATACAGCTGACTTTAGGAGTGTAACAAAAATATAAAAAGATCAAGACTAGCACCATTCCTCTATTGGAGTCCTCCACTTTTCAGAATCAGAAATACAAGACCTCATTACAGCACAGATACTAAGGGACACACTGACACTTTACAGACTCCTCTGAAGTCAGAAACTGCGTTTAATTGAGGAACAAGTCATGTTTCTCCACTCCTCCCCACAATAATCTCAAGCCTCATAAATGCTTTGGAAAGGAACTCTACATCCTTATTATATTTAATTCTAATGAAGAGGCAGAAAAAATAACTATATATTTTCTCCTTTAATACGGTGCTGTCCAGATAAAACAGTGGCAGATAGACTGGCATAGCTCTAACACTAGTGTTTAGGTGCATCTAAAAAGTACAAATCAGTGATCAAATGATCAAGCGATTGAAAGGTTGAGTACCCTGCGAATGTCCTCAAACAGCTCTACCAACACACATATTGCATCTTGCTCATCCCATCAACAATAGACTTTGCGCTCCCCATTCTATCTGGATGACTAGGCACAAATTTCAATAGTTAATTGCAAATGTTTTAAAAATCCAAATACCATGTCAGATGAAGAGACATCACAATGAATGCTCTTGAGCAAGTGGGGGGTGGGTTGAAAAGCCCTGCCTGCCACAACCTGAGCCCAGGCCCTCAAGGAGTTACTTCCCCAAAATAATTAATGACATCTTTAAAATCTAAGGTACAGCAACTTCTAAAACAGAAAAAGAAGCTGCATTCCTTACTCAAGTTATTAATTATCGGGGGAGGGGAGTAAGAGAGAAAAGACTTACAAGCAACAAAGAAATCCAAGGACTTGATCTCAGGTCTAGGCAGGTAAAATTTCAAGGGGAGGGGATAAAAAACACCTTTTGATTTTATAAAGCACGAATTAAAAATTGCCCATAAAAGTATTTATTTTGGCAACTCTTAATAGTTCATTCCTTGAATATGTATAGGTAATTTTAATTTTAGAAAATATAACTTTTTTCGTTATGACTTTGAAAGTGGGGAGGGGGGGTGGTCAGAACAGCAGTGAGGAAACGTAAGAGGATTTCTACTGAGCTGCTTATTTGCTATGATGGCCAGGTGCCTTCAGATCAGGTGAACTGAGAAACACTGATGTTCCAAAAAAGCTTTCTGCCTGTTGTCTCTGCCAGATCATATAAAGTCTACACAGTGTCTGCATAAAGCAACTTGCAAATTTAGTGCAAGATATCTGAACAGAAAGGGAAATATATGATCTACACCGTGCCCATGTCAGATGCAAAGAATCATTCACTACAGCATGGAAGTTAATGCAGTCAGGATAGTTATATTTATCACAAGTGCAAAACTATTGAGACTTGGGTATCATACCAGCACTTGTTCTGTGTATGCATACATTCCATGGAATGCAAGCATATATCCCTCTGACTGCAAAAACAGTGTTCTCTCATCACCAAGAGCAAAATTATGTAAATGACATTATAGGCGGGGGCAGGGGGGAGCACAATATCTTAAAAAAAAAAATTAAAATAGTAACACAATGCCTGTAAATTACTATATCCCCAAGTATCACAGTCTCTTGATATATTTAAGGGAAATACTGCATGTCCCCTACAAAATACTGGGGGGGGGAGCTATTGAGATTTAAGATTCTACTATATATCAGGCCTGAAATTTCTCATCTATAATGCACTGACTCATGGCTGTCCTGAGAGTCAGACTAGAAACAAGCAGTTTCAAAGGACAAGCAAAACAGGCGAGAAAACCCAAATTAAAAGAGCCCAAATACCTTCATATTTCAGTATTATAAAAGGTAAAAGAAAGAACACCTTGCTTCAGAAGTGCTTTTGCAGTGGTTTGATAAAGTCCCTGTTTGTGAATACTAACAACAACGATTTAGAAAACCTTTTCTGCACAAAAAAAAAAAAAATCAGGCAAGATAATACAAGAAGAAAAGTCAATGTCATTTGATCACTGCCATATTTTCAAAGCAGTGCCCAGATACTAATTAATCTCTACAATCTTTTCATTGGTGGGTAACTTGTTATCTTCTTTTCCTAGAAAAGGTTACAGGAACTCAAGATAAGGTGTACATCTAAATGTTCAAAATCACACTGAGTTAATTTCAGAATTATCAAAAGAATTTCCCATTCTTTTCTTGGACCAATAGCCCATGTTGCTCCCCTCTTCCGCATAAAAGCTGACCTGACTATATACATACATAAATGCACAGAGTGAAAGATACAACAATTCAATAGTGACAAACAAGGAAAAAAAAACCCTTATTAATATCAGCTTAAATACAGCCTGCAGTATTTCAGTTATTAACTGTGGAAGTAATAAGAGACTTCTGCACTAAAAATCAAAACACAGCAAAACTGTGAAAGTGAAGTATGAAAATGCTAAGACTAAGGCTGAGGAGAGACACTGAAAGACTAACATTAAATAAGTAAATGCAACAGAGCTGCCTGCTTGCCTGATCACTTTAGAGCAGCTCCCAGAAGACTGAGGTAGAGTAGAGCTTCTGTGCAAGGGTTTGGAAATAAGAATTGATGGTAGAACAATTTCTTTAAAACCCTTTGGAGACTGAAGAGCCAAAACAGGAGGGAAATGAGATCTAGGCCACTCGTGAGATAGACCAACTTAATGGAATGCACAAGACAGCCCAAAATTGAGCCCTAGATTAAATTCCGAGTTACTTTCCCCATCAAAAGAAGTCTGGAGAGGAAGCAGAAATTAAGCGAGCTGTGTGTATGAAACGCAAAACATCTTTCATTCGGCATCTGCACATGCTGCTAGTCTCTAGCAATAAAATCTGCAAACCCGATGCAAAGGTTGAAAATATCCACTGCAGCGTGTAATTCAGAACAGGCTTGGTTTTTCCATGCAAAATTTGCAGTGTCCTTTCCTTTTACCTTGACTGCTTGATACCGAAAATTTGAGACTAAACCTCTGGACACCTATCTGCAATTCCACAGCAATTCAGAGCCATGTTATTTGCTTCAGTTGATCCTGAGCACTCCAAGTCATGATTACAGGGATTCCCCATAATGCAGGCTCATATACTGAGCGATAAACCTGACCTTCAGGGGTGGCCACAACAGTCATGGTGTGAGACAATTACAGGAGCTTCAAAAAGGACCATGTATTCAACTCTCATTAGGAGAGCAAGAGACACAGTGGTATTTTACCAAGGAAGGCATGAAGAGTTCATGCCTCTATGCCCCAAGCCAAGGTTTCAGTTGGATAAGAAAGCGAATGGCAAAAAAAAATTAAAATAAAAAAGCCTCACTCAAACAAATAATGCTGTTAGGTTTTCATTACTCTATAATTGAAACAAACTGGATCTCAAAGTTTGTTTGCTCATATATTCTCAAGCTCTTAAATACATCTGCACTATAAAACAGTTTGCTTGTTTTTTCAGAGGTTTTTGGGTGCTTTTTTGGTTTTGTTTTTTGGGGGAGGGGAGGGATGGTTTTTTGTTTTTTGTTTGTTTGGGCTTTTTTTCAGGACATAGAATGCCAGTATTCTGAGCAATTTTTTAATATAAAAACTACAGGATTGTTTAAGAAAATCCAGCAAATTCTAAGTGAGAACAGGGCTTCAGAGGTGCTCCACATTGAGCACAGTGGCTTAAAACAAATCCTTCCATACCTACACAAAACAGAGTATTGCTAATGACAGTGACAGAAAATGATAAGTACTCTCATTTCCACTTTGAGTCATTTTTCTGTGGTTAATAAATTATATCCATAACAATGTTAATAAGTTATGGTACGGTGTCACTGCATTAGTTTGCATTTGTGATGAAGCACTTCATAAGGCCTTACCTATACCTGTGAAAGTACATAACAAGAGAGACCTCTTCTCTGCTCTCAGAAGAATCTCCCATGCCAGGACTTTGATGGATCCCCTACACAAAGCTACCTCCTGACCTCTGCCTTGCTCTTACTTCCCACCTCTGCTGCAGCAGCATGCCACTGCAGGGCAATTCACAAACTTTAATACCTTTAATAAAACACTGACACTCTTAAATTGGTATCCCTTCCATAGGAGCAATATACAATGAGTTAATTAGCTAGTCAAATACGAGAATCACCCAGATCAATTTAATCATGTGAAAAGGACACCATCAGATCAATGCGTCTTCCCTCAAACTTCCAAAGGGAACCAGGAAGGCTTAGACTGACTCCTGGGCTCTCGAAAAAGGGCTCCAACAACTTGTTTTTCCAAAAGTTAAGAATAAATAAATGCAATTTAAGATTTGCATGATTTGGTCCTTAAAGAAAAAAAAGTAGAAACTATTTAAATTCTTGCAATCCAACTACAGCAGCGCTGGCGAAGATACAGGGGGCAAAATAAGCATGCTTTTAACAACAGAAAGAAGCTTACAGTTCTAAGTCTATTCTTTTACCAATGAAGAAGTACAAATCAGTAAAAAACCAGTCCCAAATCATAGTTCTGTAGTCTGGAGTTTTGGTCATCTCAAGCATTAACATGCAGAGCTGTTATTAAGCAAGATAATTTTCGTCCATTAAAATTACTGTATAAAAATTCAGTATAGTTTAAAAGTAATTTTTTTGAAGACTGTAATTATTGAATTGTCTTCAGTACCATGATCCTGTCTATAATACAGGTTTCCTTTTAAAAACTTTTTTCTGCTTTATATAGACATATACACGGAAATTTCCATGTGAAACACAATGTTCAAATAGAAATGAGATATTCCATCTCAATAGAATTTATTTGCTTGCCATCAGTATCAAGTAAAAAGTATCACTATTAGATTAAAATGGAGAAAAATCTCAAGTTATCTGCAGATTCCATAAGCCAGCAGTGCAAAAGCTCACATGCTTTTGTAGTAGGTGCATACAAGATAACTTTGCAGACATATTACTGGAATGGTTTGCAACCAGTGAAGATAATTTTGATTATTTCCACTTCAGAACTTCCTATATTGGAGCCACATCACTGAAAACAATCTAACCGTAGGGCAAAAAAAGTGATGGGAAACAAGCCTGCTAATATATCCGCAGAAAAAACAGACAGAGACTAGTCCTCTACAGATTAACTGAAGTCTTTCAGAGACAAAGACTCCAAGAGAAAGACTCTGAGCAAGAGAAATAAAATCCACATAAAAATACCTTGATTTCCTTAATTTCCCTTCTTCCCCTCCCTGCCACAACTAGCAGAATTTATTTGTATACTAAATTCATCTCCATTGCACCACAACAAAAAACATTTTAAAATTTAAAAGGTAAAAATATATACCATGTTCCCACCATAGCATCATTGAACACCATAGTGCATAGAAAAATAAGTTGTGCCTTTGCAGTAATTTGACAAGAGAAGAACAAAAAGAATGGCAAAAATAGAACAATACAACTAAGGCTTGAGGAAAGCATTGGTTCAATATTTAGCAATGCATGAATTGAGATTTCATTTTTGTTTAGGTATATTTTGATTAGAACTAATAAATGACTGATTTTCCTTTGGTTGTTTGCAACAACACATCATCCAAAGAGCTTTATTCTTTATTCCCTTCTCATATAGCATGCCAAAGACTGTCTCATTTTATGAATTAGCATTTAAAACTACTGTAGGTTATCTAACAAGCATTCAGATTCAATAGTACTTTTGACAGCAGTAAGCAAAGAGCCTTTTAACATCTCGAACACATGTGCTTGAAAAAAGTAGTTGCATCAAAGCAGTTCAAAGACTGGAGACAAAAACCAGTTAAAATCCAGTTTGCTGTGAGATGATTTTAGTGTGGTGTAAACAACCTTTCACGACTCCCCATGGGAAACGTAGTAAGACTATATTCAAAATGAAGCAGGCATATTTATAAAGATCATGAAGTGGTCAAATGCATTTGCATTTTTGGCAGATCCACTCCAGAGGTACTACTTGCTTCAATCTGTAGAAATCTCAAGTCTCACATCAGCGTTGCCTATAGTGCTTTATTATTTATTACATGCTATGCTAAGTACCTGTGAAAGGGGACATTCCTTGGCCAATGAACTCTGGTTCATATCCTTCAGTAAGTCCTTCAGAGCATTTCTTACTGTTGTGTGAGACCATTGTTCAGGAGGCAAGTCTTCTAG
Organism: Sclerurus mexicanus; assembly: GCA_013396755.1. Lineage (NCBI taxonomy): Eukaryota > Metazoa > Chordata > Aves > Passeriformes > Furnariidae > Sclerurus > Sclerurus mexicanus. The sequence goes on from VWZF01000805.1 coordinate 1,635,929, forward strand.
TTTAGGGCAACTATTTGAAACACAGATTAGAAAAGGGATTATTACAAGATTGCATCCTGCTGCAGAACATTCCTTTAAGACAGACAGATTTCATTTTGCGCATCAAGCAGATGCATCTGGAGATTGCTCTCGGTCTCCTGATTGTTCCGATTAGTTAATTACTTTATACAACACATCTGCTGTATTGATGCATGAATTATACATCAGCTGCATGTGGCGACTATTTTTTCATGTTACTTCTACCTTCCTGCTCTGATGCGCTTGGTAAAACAATTTAAGGTGTAATGCTTTCTCACGACTGATCATGAAAAGCATTAATATATTAATCGTTTTTAATTTTTTGTTGCCATGAAATTTAAGAACCTAGACAGCAACAATAAGTGTGAGCAAGTCATTCTTTTACAAAATGCACACAGATGGTACTGTTCATGATATGCAAAAATATTTTTCTCTTAAGTAAACTTTATGTAAAATGCCTTCTTGTAATGCATCATTTAATTGACTAAAATGCAATATAGTTTTAATGAGATATCCAAAGAAAATCTATGTATCAGAGCTATAAAAGTTTTCTGGAATAGTATACTGTAAGTTAAAGAAGAATTAGAGTAACTAAAAAGCAATTTAGGCAAGCCTTTGTACTTTGAGCACAAAGCACAAATACGAGCAATATTAACAGTTAAGAGCAGATAAGTAACAGTTCATATTCCAGAACTGGTATGCAACTTACCTGTGTAACTGGATTTTCAGTGTGACCACATGATACACATCTTGCAGCATGTCTGCTACTGTAGCATCAGGGGCATCTGTCACATAGGAGAGTGGAACTGGATTCCACTTCCCAACCTGGATAAGCCCTGCAGGATTTTTATTTTGTGAGGGAAGGGGGAGTGGGCAAGAAGGGCAAGAAAAATTGAAAGAAAGTAATTTACCTGTTAATTCCTAGGGGCAGAAGAAATATCTTATTTTAACAAGATCTCCACCTTTGTTTCTAGCCTGTTAAATTTGGGAAAACAAAAGAACACCCCCCACAAAAATCCCCACCCACACACCACCAAGGATATGCTTTATCTATATTATGAAATTATACAAATGCATTTCAGTAGAGATTTTCTTAATATGTATAGAAGTATATTTTCCTAAGTTCCCATGAATTCAGTAGGACATATAATAGTTAGCATTCATCTTAATAAATTAGAAAGGATTTTGCAATGCAAGAACTGAGCACAAAAAAAAAATTACTTTGCAGTCTATAAAACCATCAGGAACAAAATAAAAGAAACAGAGCTGGATATTCAGTCATAAATGCAAGTTGACTCTCAACAGTCCATCTGCTCAAATATGCTTTACACTTCCTTGTGGATCCTCAGTGGAGCAGATTATTAAGGTCAATAAGCATACTAATGATTCAGTTGAAGTCTTTTTTCTTCTTAAAAAAAAAAAAAAAGGCAAAGAATTTACCTCCACATTCCCTATGAACAAAACATGCACTAGCTAAATAAAAACACATTAAGGAAAAAAAAAACCAAACAGATACAGAATTTGCAAGAAGTTTAAGAAGTAAAACCTGCATTCCTGAAAGAAATCCTACCCCTCCCCCAACACCCCACAAACAAACATAATTCATTGTACAATTTCAAAACCTTATTTACCTTTAGCTTGGGCAGCAGAGCTGTGAGAATATCCAAGAGATAGCAATGCCATTTCAATCAGTTGGTTGAAAAGCATATCCTTCCTCACCAACACAAATTCTGCATGCTCCTCCTTAGAATCATACTCAATGGCATTTTCATAATGTTCCACTACACAGAAAACTGGAAGCATACTTCCTATTAAAAAAAATTAAATTTAACATATTAAACTTGATTTATAGTAGAGTAGGTGGGTCTACACAGCGTTATGTAAATAAAACCTGTACGAACAGGCAGAGGAGGCATCAAGAATCATCACAAATATCTGACAAACATATTCCCTGAGTCCTTTCCCTTCACCCTTCCCAAAAAAGAAAAAGTTCTACAAAAGATACATCTCTCTGAAAAGCAGAAATGCAAATTTATCTTGCTTGATCAGATACAGATTTAAAGAATTACCTAAGAATTACCTATTTAAAGAAATAACAAGGTTGACTGAAGAGAAGTTGATTCTCTCTGTCCTGCCTGATTTGTTGTGAGTAGCAGGCAGCATGAGAACCTAAATACATACTGCAGATGTCTTCACTGTAAGCCATTTTAGTACCAGCTACATAATTTTGTTCGTTAACATTAAAACTTTCTTAGTCCTGCCAAAAATATTTAATTGCTTTCAACATCAACAACAAATCACCTTGTGTGTTATACATTCGCTCTGACAAGAGTACACAAGGAAACAAGGCAAAAGTTAACACTAATTCGTGCTTCATTCACTGAGTGCACTTGAGCACTACTTTCACTTGCATCTTTAAGAGAAAAATCGTGATTTCAGTGCTGCTTTAAGAAGTGTACCTGCAGTTTGGGCTTTTTGTTGTTGTTGTCTCCCGCGCTTTACACCCCACAATGCTATTTTGGCATGCCTGAAAGTTAATTGCTAATTTCCAGTTCCATAGCATCATATGACAAACCCTTCCACCCATACGCTGCACAGAATATTAAAGCAAATAACCTTTTCTCTTTCCCTTAGCTGCCTTTTTTTTTTTTTTCTCCCCCTTCCCTTTCCTCCCTTTTGACAACAGAGAAAGAAGTAACAAATGACACAAGCTGTTTTAGGGACAAAGTCTCTCCCAACAGTCAGATTCCTCGACTTTATGAAAATCCCTCCTGGCCCCCCAGATGGACATGGATGACATGATGACCTCGGACCCATGGTTTTAGGTCCCAATCCTGTTCCACTGTCACCAGTGGCACAGGTTAGGATCTCTTAATGACAGAAAGCAAAAGGGTTAAAAGCAGATGTACAGACCTGTCTTATGGCAGCCTGCCAGAGGGGTATCATCTTTAGCATAAATGATGACAAGGGTTATTTTAACAGGGCACCCAGGAACTCCAATTAGTCCTGCAATGTTAATGCCTCTATAACCACTGCCCTCTAGTCTTATGGAAACCTCCTAACCTGCTACGGTGCACCTGACATGCTGTAGTCTAAAAGGAAGATTTACTCCTGACAACAGATACACACTTTAAGAGCACGTATGTTGATTTGTACTCTAACATATAGCAAGAAATCAGGATTAAAAAAGATACCTCTTTAAGCACGTATATTTAAACTACATCTGTTCACCAGAGAGCCAATCTCTAGCAAACAAATCCCTTCAGGCTTCCCTGGAAAAGCTTTCAAACTTACTACAGTTTGCCCAATAGGCTCAGCATGAAAGACAAGAGTAAAAGCTTGCCAATATTTATGTAGTGCAGGAAGGAGCATTCTAGTGTGGTTTTTTTGGGGGGGTCTGTTCTTTTGGTTTTTTAATTGTGAGAGAAACCTGTCAGTAAAGGAAAGAAGACCAAAGCAAAAGCAGTACATGCAAACTGGTGTTTTCTTCATTGGTTTGAATTAAGCTGTGGACACACGTTTCATCTGCATCATTTGTGGTGATTTGTTGTTTTGTTTTGGTTTTGTTTTTTTTATCTCCCTTCCAGGATCTCACAATTCATGTTTCACGTATTACCATCTGATTCAGAGGAAGGGCTCAAAATTCTTAAGTAGTGTCACCAGTAATTCCTGAAGATAAACTGTAAGCAAAGCTTCATTTTAGCAAACAGTGCAGATACACTCAAACCCAGCTAAAACATATTTGGTTTTCCCCTTATCAGTTCCTACAAATTAAGCTATAATCAAACACAATGCACAGATACTTCTCTGCTACCAGCACCCTTTTTGCCACATGGCCTCCTGAGTTGCAGAATTCTGGAAAATGAGGTACTTTAAACAACACAGGAGAACCTCCTGGCCAAATTTTGAAGCTCAGCATAGATTATCAGAGGTGGATCCCGGTAGTGCGACACAGGTATCATCTGACTACAAATCAAGCCACTAAATCTTTTAGCAAACTGTCACTAGTGTCCTTCTGTTAATGTGAAAAATGTTATACAGGACAGCACAATCTCAGCTGGCTGATCACTCCTGCCAGTACTTGGCAAGACCTCCAAGTGCAGCAACTTCATAACCTTCTAGTATTAAAGGGGAGAGCATTGGTCAGTGCTCCCTGCTAAAAATACAGCATGATTTAAACCTGAAGGCAGTGTTAGAGCTTTTGCTGAAGGTTTACGAGTCTGTGTAAACAGCACGTCTGCCATAAGGAGCACTGAAGTCTGTAGAATCCTTGTCTAAAACTGTCCTGGCATTAAAGTTTGCTGTGCAAATATCACATAATACCAGAGACAGCTGAAATCTCCTATTTAGGAATTTATGGAACTTATATGTTTGCAGGCGTCAGAAAGTCCTTTTTATACAGCCCCACTGCTTCACTGTACAATGTTAATGCACTCTGCTTGAAAAGCCGTAATAAATTATATTTTTAATGCTCTTACCCTGGCTTTCTTAAGATGCATACATTCTTGGCAAACAATCAATAAATAGGGTAATCATGAGCAGAGGCCAAAGAATTTGCTGAAGTGCTGTTTTTCCATTTTTAATAGATAAAGATCTAACAATACGGACTGCTGTGTCTGTTCATTTCAGGATCAATATATTCTTTGTTTTCGCCAAACCGAGGAAAAAATAAATGATTGTACGATAAATGTTATGCATCAGACACAATGAAATTCCTCTGCCTTCTAACTTTGTGCATTTAATAGTCCTGGTTCCATTTTGCACTTTGCTTAGCAAATACAAGAAAAATCTGGATTATAAGCATAACCAATTATGCTAGGAAAAGTAGAGGCTGTTTTAAGATATATGCCAAATTACATGCAGCATATTTTGATTTAAATTAGCAAGCCCGTAGAACATGGTCAAAAAGACTTAGACATTTTGGTAAGTAAAATTTCTATATTATTGTCCATTAAAAATATTTTCAATGCAAACAAAAGCCATCCATATACAAACATCCATGATTCTAAATGTGCCTTTTCCTTGTGTAAATGTCTAATTACAGCAAACCAGCCACTGAAAAATATGACACCCAAGTTGTTCATTGTTCAATAATGAATTGTACTTAAGAAAATAAACTGCAAAGATTGACATCATAAATGACTTTTCCAATGTGATACCTAAAGATTTACACTCTCTCCTTTAAACCAACTTGCAACTCTTATGGAAATTCTGCTGCCCTTCCAATATTCAGACCATCATTAAGAGGAAAGGCGAGAATTTGTTTTGGGGGTTCAGTATTTACTCTTACGTATTTTTGCATTTCATAGCCCAACACCCAAACAATTAATGCATTATATTACTTATATTTCAGTGTAAGAATTTGCTTTAACCAGAGCAGCTAGCCTTTACCTTAACAAAAATCAGACTCCACCCTGAAAAGCAAGATGCTCCACCCAAGCATGAAGCTTACATTTCCCAAAAGTGATTTATATCAGAATCGGGAATATATAGTATTTTAGAATGGAGATTTAATTCTGAAATATAAATGGAGTCTGCAAAAGTATGCTTCCCCCCCAAATATTATAAATCATATTTCTCTAATGCAGAATTAGCAAAAGTGTTACCTTTTCTAATATTAGTTTTCATCAGGTGTCCAGAGTGTTTTAAAGGCACTCCTTGCATTTTAGTTCCTGTACTTCCAAGTCTTCCTCTTCCTAATGGGCTCCCATTCTGTTCCAAGCGCGCAATTTTGGCTGGTGGACCCTTCGGATCGCTTACATTGTTAGACATTTCTGAATGTTCTTTCCCCTGAGTTGCCTCGTTCAAATGATCCATACTCAGTCCCGCCTCTAAAGATCACCTGCCATGATTCAAAAAAAAAAATATATATGTTGTACACGTGTGCGCATATGTATACGTACACAGCCTGCACATGTACAGAGAGAGATATATATGCACCATAAGCTCATAAAGAATAGATAACTACTTTAACAAGAAGAAAATGCCTTTTTTAAAAGAAATAAACTTATTCTTCAAAAATGACCTCATATCCCAGTTTACATAATCTGGTAGAATTATTTTTCAAAAGTCAACTAGAGTACCTCTTTAAAAAATAGATCTTTTGAGATATTCTACTAAATCTGAGAGACACTAAGACTCATATAAGCGATGATGATTGTCAAGGTATGTGCTCCAACACAGCTATTGTTACAAATCTCACAGAAAGGTTTGCTTTTAATCGCGGGCGTTTTCACTATCGGGAGAGAGAAAAAGATTCTAATGAAACATTTCTTGATCTGCTTGGTTAAAAAATGGATGAACAACAACAGAGAGATTGTTAAAACTTTAGTTGAAGGAGCAACAGATTTATTAGAGATGTAGAATATTGTCCATTTACAATTCCTCCCACCCCGTAAAAAATAGAAGTTTGAAAAGAATTTAACATTTAACTTCAGAAAGCAGTGGCGGGAGACAGTTGCTTTTGAGTTTCCTAACCAATATTATACAAAGAGTTTATTAACTTTTTCAAAGTTCAAAATATGCAATTTTTCAGATGTGAAGCTTTAACTGTTCAATAGAGCAGTTTATTGAATTAAGAAAAATTACTGAGAAGTACTATGTCACCAAATATAAAGCTGGGGAAAAAAACTCCACAGTTCCTGCTGTTACTTTGAAACCCTTAAATTTAAAAAAAGCCCCAAAATCCGGGTGATCCTGGCACAGCTATTTGAAACCAAAAAAAGTCAGAATTTCAACAGCAAATTAAGAAAAGGTATACGTTAGAATGCTTGTACTTCCCTTTTTATAAACTTTTGAAACCTCTGTCCATGAATAACAATTACAGTTAAGTCACTAAAAATCTCCCAAGCCTAGAACACAACCAAGTTTTGGGGATTTTTGTCACTCATCAGAATCTGTTTTGCAAATTATATATTAAAAAAAAAAATAAAAAAATCCCTTGCTGAGAGCAGAGACATCTTTCTAGTTATGATTTCTTTAATCAATACTGTTGTGATTGTTAGGTATTTACCCTACCTTTCTCTAACTGAGAAAGGTGTAATTACACAGACACATATATATGCTATACATACAATATAATCACTAAGGACAGGTGAGTAGATATTAATTTATGAACTAGTATTTACATTAGCAATTACAAATACTAATACTGGGGAAGTCATATTTAGAAAGACTGATGTGAATCTGATAATAGTTACTTTCTTTCACTTGCCTAGTAATTCAATACATTTTCTGCACATTTTATAGCAAAGATATTAGAGCCTAAATATCTTGGAAATTTTTTTATATACACTTCTACATCACTGGTATACATGCCACTGACAATTCTGTAAACTATTTTTTTCTTTTTTGAATGTCATGCTGCTTTTCCCGATACGGTGAAGAAAGAGATAATGTATTAATTCAAACCTTTATAAGCAACCTCAAGAATGGCTCCAAATAGATGAAGTTCAGAAAATCATTATTTTTCCTTATGCTGTAAAGTGACAGGCTAAGGTTTACCATTCATCTTTATCTCATCTATTTTAGGTCGTGTGTCTCATTAACAGTAAACATGCCCATTTTAGCCACTTCTCAAAAAGATTCTTTTAAACTGAGTTCAGAGCAGCCTAAGCAAAGAATTACGGACTCAAACTGTTAACATCTTCCCATGTTTCTGACAATGCTAACATACTATAGGGCTGCTTTTCTGAGGCTGGGACTGGCCTCAAGAATAAGAGGATTAACAATAAAAAAAAGAAAAAGGAAAAAAAAGGGGGAAAAAAAAAAGGATTGGGGAAGAGTAAAAGAATACACATACCACACACACAAAAAAAGCCTCAAACAAGAAATTTCTTATCACTTTTGGCAACTTCAGAAGTACTCTAAGGCACCGAGATTCTTTGCTACAAAAAGTATCTAGTCATCATGAGTCAGAATCGGACTACATCATGTACAGTGAATAAAAGTGATAGATCGCCACTTAGTTAATACACTGACTACAACCAAAACATCAAATGGGTCATTTTCGCTTGGCCTGAGAATACCCACCCATCGGCATCCTTTCACCGCTTAGTCATCTTGTAAAAAGCTTTATGTTACAAAGCAAAATTACATGCACATAAAACACCTAATTTACTCATTTAAACTCCATGCCCAAGGCTAAAGTTCACTGAAACCTCAGTCTGAAATAGTGATGAGCAACAACCAGCACGGCCTGCCCGGGGAGAGGTGGCAGGAAAGACCTATCATCTCTGTCGGTTCCAGGCCAAGAGTTTCCCCAGGTTTCGCATTTAGGCATCTTTCACAACTACAAGTTTTCATCACAGATCATTGAGAGAAGAGCACAATTTCAAGGCACAGTTTCCCAGAGCCAGCGTACACGTACGGGCACACGGCGTAATTTCTGAATGAGACTCGGTGCGGTATCTCCTTTTGTCGCGATGTAACGCCGCCAGTATTATATTATTTCTTTCTCTCCTCCTGAATCAGCCCCCTCCCCATGCTTTTCCCCTCCTCTTCCTTCCCTCCCCCATAAAACCCCATAATCACATTTGAGAGAGGCTCCGCACTTATCCGTTCCATATGGCTCTCACAATCCAGGCCAAGCTTTCCCTGTGACCTTTTAAAGAGACAAAGAAGCAAAGTACTTATCTAGAAACAGAAACACTGCAGTTTTCTGAGTGAAATTAGCAAAACCGACCCGAAACTCACCACTTCAAAACTTGACAGCATATAAATAACAAAAACAAAGGAGGTTTCCTTTGCAGCCCGAGCTCTTGAAGAGGAAGAAGTTCAAGACTGATGTTTTTTAGGTCCCCCCCTTTCTGGCGGGGGGCAGGGGGGGGCAGCAGACCTGAGGACTACTTCCCCTAATATTCTCTTATTTTTTCCTTTTTTTTTTTTTTTTCTTGTTGCTATTTTCCTCTAGACGGGGAGGGGCAAAAATAGATAGGGAGAAACAGAGTAGCCATGAGCAAAAACGGCAATGGACAAAAAAAATAGAGATTAAATATCTTTTGAGAGAACCAGTTTTCGAGGTTTAGCAACGGAAGACAGAACTGGAGATCAAATTGATCAGACAAGTGTAACGCTCAAAACGAGGAATTAATAATAATAATTAAAAAATAAGTAGCAGGTTTAAATGGAGGTGGAGGGTGACTTAAGTCTAGCTATCCTTTCAAAAATAAAAGCAATGCGTACAGGAGCAAGTGAGAAAGGGGGTTATTATAAAAAAAAAAAAAAAGCAGAAGCAAAGGGAAAAAAAAAAGGCAGCTTTTCTATCCAGTGTGAAGAGCAGAAAGTCTACTTCTAGGTTGTCACTTACACTATTATTCTCCAATAGGCACCCAGAGGAGCAGCACACACAGAAGGAGCCCGCTCCCCTCCCCCTCCGCAAAAATACACACCGTAACAGCCCCCAAACTTTCTGCGGAAACCTCAGCCCCAGAGATCGCTACTGGAGATAAAAAAGAAGAAAAAAAAGTGTTGAGAAAATTGCAGGAAAAGGCACTAAAATGCCACTTTTAATCTCGCCTTTGCGGTCCGGGGAAAAAAAAAAAAAGGCAGAGAGGACCTGTCTCCTCTCATTTACCGGGTGCTGTTGTTCGAGTGAGGGGGCAGAGGGAGCAGGAGAGGAGGGGAGAAAGAAAAAGAACAGAGGGGAGGAAGGAAACACACACAACAAGGCACACCACCACCACTACAAAAAAGTGACGAGCTTTCACTCCCTCCGAGTCCAAAACCGGGAGAAATTAAAAAAAAAAAAAAAACACCCAAAGAAAACCCCAAGAAAACACAACCCCGAATCCTCTCTATTGGGGGGGCGGAGGGGGGGAAGAAAAAGGAAAAAAAAACCCAAAACCGAAAAAGCTGGTTCTGCTCCTGCCAATTTAAAAAAA
>VWZF01000805.1:1646661-1662140 GCA_013396755.1 Sclerurus mexicanus
GGCCGCGGTGCGCGCAGGGCATCACCCCGCGGCGGCCGGGCCGCTCGGGGCAGAGCGACACGGCGCGGAGAGCAGCACATCCCCGCGGGACGGCACGGAACTGCCCTGTGCCCTGTCCGCAGCCGCCCCCGAAAGGTGAACGCTAAAGGTGGTAAAGTATTGACAAAATAAATAACTGCGAGACAGACATGGCTTTTTCCCATCATGCACTTGGGAAAAAGTAACCCGACTAGCCAAACTTGAAAGCAACAAGTTTGTACAAGCTACGAGATAAGAGAAAAATTAAACTTCTTTATTGATAAAATGCATAGTGTTTGAATAGGCTATGCCTAAAAGCAAAGTTGCATCATCAACCAAAGAAAACATGAACTGTTGCACAGACAGATACATAACCAAAATGTTTGGGGTAGTAACTTTAAAACAACCAACAACAGAAAACCCCAATACAAACATGAGGCAGCAGCAAAAGTGGGTGAGTGGGAAGGCTAATACCAGTTCTGTAATACACAAAATAGCATGACCTCTGTACACAGAAAACACAAATCATTATAAAGAGAAATATTTTCACTACACATATATTACTTATAAGAAGAGGAATGCATCAAGACTAGGTAAAGAAACACACTGATGTTTACCAAAATAAGCACAAATGACATACAGGGCACACAGGAAAAAGAAAATGGTAATAGCGTGAAATGCATGAAATATGTATCATATTATGCAGTGCATAAAATAGATTATAATCTCGGAAGCAAAGAAATGCAAGGCTGGAAAATGAATAAGCTGTTACATAATACTATTATTCAAAGCAGAGCGAGTGGAGGTGGCATGCATAGGAAACGTGAAAAGTTGTACCTATGTTACATGTCTTGAAAAAAGGTTACTAAAGATGGTTACCAAGATGGTTGAGAAAGTGCTGAAAAGGAAAAAAAAAAAAACCCAACCAAAAACTAAGACCCAAGAAATGTGTTTAACAAAGAAAACAAGGGAAAATGTAGACGACATCTCCCATAACACATGATCAAGGGATAACTGTCTAGCAGGTTGTTGGTTTCTAAACAAATCTTTTTACAATAAGATAGACTATCATTTAGTCCTTCTTTAAAAAAAAAAAAAGAGAGAAACTAAGAGGTTATTATTTGGATACTTGTAGAAAAAACAGTCTTAACTAGTTTTATTTATACTTTGCAGGCACAATGAAAAATATCAACATTGCGTTATTTTTTTCACCTTTTCAGAAAAGCCTGATTGACTAAACTTAAAATTTTAGCAGTAGGCAAGACTGACCACTAAAAAAAATCATGAAGGATGTGAGAGAGTTTCAGCTGGCAGTATGCTGCCTGAACCATGATGGAGGAGGAGGACATTGAAGATAATTTGAGAGATGCAGAGCTGATTAGACTGGAATAAATACGATCTGGAACAAGATTTGGGCCTAAACACAACCTTATAAAAATGATTACCAGATATGACAATAACAAAAACAAATAACAACAACAGAAGATTAAAATCTTCTAAACTTTTGCTTTGGTGTTCACAAATCATTCTCTTCATGGTCAAATAAAAAAATTTAAATGTTTGAATTAAAACTAAGTGATTAATCTAAAAAGCAGAGATGGTGAATTAAAGGAGCAGGGAGATAACAATCTGATAATACAGGAGCACAGAAGGCCTAATAATGGTATTATTACGCACACTAACCAAACACTGACAAACAAATATTCTGTTAATTATATAATTGTACATGTGCTTCCTATGCTTGGGATAAATGATTATGGAAAAGAACTCTCTTGCTTATACATACTAAACCTTATAAACTTTCTACCACATGGATTAATCTAATTCCCATACACCACTTATGCCTGGTAAAGTATTTACTACAGACTTGGAAAGCCGAGCATGGAACCCTTGCTTTGACTAGAAAGCACAAATTACTAAAGGCTGCTATGTCTTGACAGATAGACAACCATCAGATATCTCTTATCAATACCAAACTACTTGGAATAAATTCAAGATACAGATATCTGATTTTCATTTGACCTGTTCCAATTTGCACTTCACTGTGTCAACTTTGATATTAAAATGTTCCACTAGAATAAAGATATTTATAATAAAAATATATATAAAGAACAGAAGATGAATAGATATTGTCATGGATACATATGCAGGCAATCATTTAAACATGCGGCAATAGTAACATCACATTTTTCATAGCTTCTAGTCAACATACAGGAGGCAAATATATGCTTAATAAAGGTTATTAATCCTTAATAAAGTTGTTGCATTGTGTTTATGATATCTAAATGCATTTGCACTAGGTTGTGTTGAAATAAGACAAATATTTAAAAAGTTGGACTGTGTTTTTTCAACCCCATGGTGAATTAGCTCTCGAGCAGCAGGCTCAGTAGCTGCAAAGCAAAACAAATTCTCCAGTGTGGCTCGCTGCCTCGATGCCTCCTAAGGCCTCTATTCCAATCTTTTCTTGTTCAAAATAAATTAAGAAATATGGGCCCAACTCTTGAGGCTTGGCTCTTGTGCAATGCAAACAGAATGACCTGGCAGCAGAGCAAAACCAGCACGGCTGTGTATTCTCTTTTATCAGATTTCTTTGGGGAGATCAGGCTGATTGGGTTTTATATGTACGTACTCCTGACAACTGCGGCCATTTGGGTAACTCTAGGCACCGGTGCTGGAGGTGATGCAGAGCAGCGCAACGGCAGGGGGACTGTTGGGAAACTCCCTTCGGTGGGGATTTGAATGCATTTCCCCCACTGCAAGGGGTGATTGGTGCACAGCTGTCCTTAACGGTAACTGCTGGGCAGAAAGGCAATGAAAATACCAGTCCATGGCTTTCTGAAGCTACAGGTCTATGTCCGAAAGGTGGATGACTCCCTGATGGACTTGTGCTTAACTCCCACGTGGGTTAGACAGAAGTGTGGGTGAAGGGAAAGGATGCGCCCTACTGTCTTTTCCCATGTCTACCTGCAAAACTCAGCACAGTCACCGCTGCCGTGCCAATGCAGCCCTGCAGCCCTACAAGTTTTGCACCTCTGACTGAAGCTGTTTTTCAGTCTCCTCAGACTGACTTCCCGTTCGCTTTGCCCTGAGCAACAATAGTTGCCCGACACTGCTTGAAAGCTTTAACCAACCTGACTGCGGCAATCACAATTTACATACGACCCAGGAATGTGATGCACACCAATGCAAATCACAGCATTCTGCGACATCCCCCACGCTGAACTCAAAAGTTACATACCAACCTAGATTTTTTTGACTGCAACCTGCCCCAGCCTGGATAGGATGCCTGTCAAAAAGCAAAAGTGCTATGAAATGAAATTCATAGCACTGAAAGGCATCGCACACAAGCTGTCGTCCCCTCTCACATTTTGCATGAGCAATTTCTCCTCGTTTGTGTTCTCTCACACACCATGTCCTGAAACAGTTACGTAAAATGAATATTTAACTTACGATAGTCAGCTGTATTGAACTGCACTTAATTGCTTATTAAGTGAAGTAAATTATCCTTACCATATTCGTCAGAGGTGAAAAACCTACATATATGGCTACATGTAGTGCATTCATTAGTTTACAGACCCCAAACCCCTTGGGAAGTATCAGATATCTACACAGTGTCCCATGGTGCAGCATTTTGTAGTTGGATGTCTCAGCTAGCTTGCAGATATGTAAAATCATATACAAACAGACATCTCCCTATTGATTGCCTCTGTGACGAGGCTCGTTTACTCTTGCAAACATTATCTGCAATGTACTTCAATCACAGAATCTTTTTTTAAAAATAGAGCTTAATAAGAATATGCAAAACATGGTTTTGGATAAAACAAGTTACTTTTAGTCAAACTACTGCACCATTTTGCGCAAGTAATTTCATAGCTGCACGTCTATTTTGACTAGCATGCTTGTACAACTGAAGTAAATACATACTTTTGCAGATGTGGCCGCAAGAGTCATTTCAGTTCACCCCTTAGTGACTCACAGAGAGGCAAAATGCTGGAAGAAAATTACGGAGTAAAACCCAGAAAAACTGTTTGACATGATGAAGTGAAGGTTGAATGAGACCACTAATGAAAATAGCGAGTCTTTTACCTCTGGTTGCTATAAGAAATCTTAGCTGCTTAAAATCGTAATAGAGAGGTGCCCACTTTCCCATAAAAGATCACTGCAATGAATATGAATGGTTAATTACATAAATCTTACTCTGTAGTTGCAGTGTCTCTGCCTGTTACGTGGACAGACTGAGTTCACTTCCTACACCTATAGCAGGACATGAACTCCTGCAAATGCTATCTATATGTTATTTAACATAAGCCAATGTTTTATGACTGTGGATTTCAGAACTACTTCAAATAAAAAGCTTCAACTTTAAAAAAAAACATTTTGAGGACCATATCCTCTTCCATCCTTAACACTAAACTAGAACTTTGTGAGTCATGTTTGTAATTTCCATGTGGCAACTACAGCCAACTACTTCCACAAAAAAGAACATTAAAAAATGCAATAGATCTTTATATAATATTTAATGCAATTAGGCAGCTGGAAGAAAGTTGATATCTTAGGATCAGCCAAGTTACCTATGTCATAAGTGTATGTTCAGCAGGTCATTAATTTCACAGCTTTCTCCCCAAAGGTGTAATTTTTAGCTCTTTCATGTGAAGATGCTTAGTATGGGACATTAAAAAAAAAAGTGGTTGTTGTTAAAACCCTGATCATCACAGCACTAGGTAACTTCTAGGCAAGAGACAGACATATAATTGCTACCTAAAAGAAGAGTCAGTTGATAAGTGGTTACTTTAGGGATGTGTCTGAATAGAAGCTCTGTTACTTCAACAGTATGTATACCATGATGCCTGGACATATAAATCCATACTTCCATTCATTTTTAGTTATTAAAAGCAAAGTTGCAGCAAGTTATCTCCAAAGTGGTTTGCAATGTTGTTGAGATTCTGCTTTTTTCCATTTCCTGACTAATTTTGCATCACTTCCAACCACTGCGCTTCTCTCTCTGTTACCAAAAAAAAGTATCCTTTTAGGAATACAGGAATTTGATTCAACAGTTCTGGGTAAGCATGAATTTCACACAGCCCAAGCAAAGCTGCACATTATGGTAGAAAACATCTGAACCATTGCACTTAGCTCTACAGAGGACTATTCAAGCATTATTATCTATGGCTTAGATGTTCGTGCTGTTGCACTCAAAGCGCAGTGAGTTCTTATATAGGAATACTTCATCAATGGGGGAATCATTTCTTTTACTGACCTGATAGTACGAATAAAAATCTACTGATGAAAACTGAAAACATGGAAGAGTTTTAAGTCTAAGGAAATGGTTAGAACTGATTGATGACTTGAACTGTGTCAAACTTTCATTATGAAACACAAAACCACATGAAATGTCCTATTTCCAGTTTCATTATTAAATCAGAACTCTGCCCAGGTTCTGCTACACTTTTTCTAAGGTTCAAAACCTTTTAAGTAAAACTGTGTATCTAATTACAGCCAAACTTGACAGGAGTCAATATTCATTGTACATAAAATACATGCAAAATGTGTGGGTTTGGTGTAAAACAAATTGAAAGTTGGTGGTTTTGGCCGAATTCGCTTTTTCTTCTAGGGCTCCTTACAATCTCAAACTCAGATGATTCCACAATAACAAAGACAAAATGAATGAGTTTTTCACAGTTCTTTTCGGAACAATTAGCTGTTAATATTCACAGCTCTTTTAAGGAACAAGGTACCTGTTAATATTCAGGCACTAACTAAAAAAGGTTTAGCATATGCAGTGTCACTAAGATAAAGGTCATTTATACATGTGTCAGAGTATGCTTAGTTTAATGCAAACAACATAAGGCAAAGCCAAATCACTTCAAAATATTACTCCAAGCACCCTGTTAATGTTCAAAATACTTGTTCTGATTTAGGAAAACAACAACAACAACAACAACAAAAATCACTTGAAGTATTTAATGTATTTATTTGCTAAAACAACAACATTTCTAGATTTCCTGCTAAGTGGCTACAATAGAAACAAATTGAGATGGAGAGCAGCAGTTGGGAATCCATTAGAATACAGTATTTTTAGGGCAAAATTAGGTTAATATTTATGATAGTAATTTATACTTATGAAAGCACTTGAAGGAAATGCCTGAACAGGTGTGTAAAAATTAGTTCCTGCATTAAATATAAAAAAAATTGTGGGGAAAGATTTCTCTATAATTTGCTTCTGGCAGGTTATACTACAAACTCCTTCCCATATTAGATTTTTTCCTTCACAAGTATTGGTAAGATGCTCATGACAAGTTTCAGAATATCCTGCTCATGAAAAAGATGCAGTGCATTCTCTCAACTAATTTTTCCTTTATTAGTATACAGATGGAAAATCTCTCCGCAGCACATCTGCAAATATGCCACCTCCAAGGTGGGTGGAACCAGTTGAAGAAATGCTCCAAAATATTTCAGTCATAGAAAAGTAATGTCCAAATCAACTTGCCCCCATGTTTTTGAAACATGGGACACCTTCAAACCAAAAATTGCTCAATTCACTGCCAGGAACGAACTACACAGAAACCCTGCCATCTCACATCTAAGCCCATGCTTAAAGTTCTGTTAGATACTTCTGTGTAAAAAAGAGAAGGAAAACATATTTAGCTCTTTATTTACTTAATACCAAGTGGTCATTGCTGTGAGCATGTCACAAAGGGTTATTGCCTTTTTTGCTTGATTTAGGTATGTGAAAATCTTTCCATGACCAAAAGGAGTATTATGCCTAAACCATACTGAACTTTGTAATAAAAAGCAGTAAAGCAATCTACTTCATTGTCAAATGATTGAAAGAAATTTAATTAATGCCCTTGGAGGGAACGCCTATGTAAGTATCACAATCACAAGAATGTGTGTATATGCATATATGCATATATATGCTCAGCCTCAGTCTATCCTGTTGCTTTAATGTCATAACACTACAGGCCATGAGCAGCTGAAGGCAAAAATGAACTCCTATAATTTAAAATATCGTGCTGACTCAATTTTAAGGTTAAATGACATTGTGTAATTTATTAGAAGATTAAATGCTGGCTTCATCACAGGACAATTTAGCCCTAGAAAAGGCAGGCAGTATAGAAATGCTCACAGACAAACAAATTAAAAATAGTAAGTTATAAACAGGGGAAAGTAAGTTTATGCCATACCGACAAAACCAAACAAAAAAACCCAACCCCAAAAAGCAAAACACACAAAGACGTATGAAAAGCAGTATGCTATGTTAGATGTTTATCTATACATAAGAGACAGGTGTCACAAAAACAAAACAAAAAAATCACGAAGCTAAAGAGAAACTTTAACTCACCAGTTTCCATCTGTTATATCTGAATTCATGCATAATTGATTATCCATGACTGGTAAGTTCTTTTTTTTCACTAGCCTAACACAGTTTTCTAAACATTATGTGTTAAATCACCACCAAAGTAAAGGGTGTTTGAGAAACCGTAAGGGCAGAATAAAAATTTTTTAATGAAAAATAACATGTCAGTTAATAATAGAGCTGACCTATGTTTAAGAGAGAAATTTTAATCATGTGCATATTAAATATTAATAACCTATTCTGTTATTGTTATAATAAGGTTAAGTAAGCTTCTCCATGCTTAAGGAAAGAGAAAAAGTAGGAATATATAACAGTGAAAAAAAGCACTGAGAAGCAGAGACATAAGGAAAATGTGTCAACAATAAACAAGAGGAAATGAGAAAGAAGGAAAAGATGAAGGTGGAAACTAATCTCTATGTGTCATTATGACTGCCAGAGTACTGGCAAAGAAGCAGCATCCTTTTATTTCAATTTTAATCATTTCTGAATTTTAATACCCTGCTCCTTTTGTAATTCTCCTGGCATTCCCTATATGCATCCATCCCAGCCAAAACACCAGTGTAAATTAAATGGCACACAACCACACCACTGATGTAGTTCTCCCAGTAGAACCAATTGAGTGACCAAAAAAGCAAAGAAGGTATGACTACTTTGTGTCCCCATAGACCACTGGCCAATTAAGTGACTTAATGTTCTTCAATTCCTTTAATTTTGAAAAGAAGGGCAGTGGTTAGGTAACCCAGCAATATAGAGCCATTAAAAAAAAATAAAGCAAGCCAGTAGTAATACAATAATCAGTGACCATCAGGGCCTGGAAAAATGAGTTTGCTCTCACTGGCACTAAGGAGCATCACATGATTATTTAATTACAGCTCTAATTTTTGTCTTGTGGATGGCAACATATCAACAATTAATAGGGCAAATAGAGGAGACTGCATTTTTAAAGAGACAGAACCTATAGGAAATAGTGCTTGGTAATGCAATTTATCAGACGGTATAATGCTTCTTACGGCTTATCTGTCATCCTGCCAAATATATAAAGAAATTCTACTGGTTCAATTTTCTTGCATGGTATCCATCAAATTCTTCTGGAATGCTTAGAAAACAATAACTACAGCTATGAGTATCCTAATTGTCATTTTAAGTGGCAATGTAAAAGTCGTTTACTTGTACGACTTGCAGCCCAAATGAAGTAGTGGAATCGCAAGTTTAAAATATAAATATGTTATTATAAAATTATCTTAAAAATATTATAATAAAAGTCATCATGAATGGCAAAAAGGATTATAGTATTCAGTGAGTCAAGTGAAAAAAAAGAAAGAAAAAGTCAACAAAATACAGTCAATGGGACAGAGACTGATTCTGACTGACTGATTTGACTGTGAAATTTTCTTATGAAGCATACGGAAACTAGAGGCTCAACACCAATATTGTATCATTCCTGCACAGGACTCCTAGATAAGAAACTAAAAACAAGACCTGAAAGAAGACATATGATACATATGATCGATTGAAAAACTCTGCTCTAAACCAGCTTGCTGCAGTTTCCATTGTGCCTCGTCCTGCAATGACAGCAATGCAAAACCTAGGAACTGTGGGAAGGTCAGTATAGGGAAGAGCACTTTTCATATTTAGGGGAATCTGCAAATGTATCAAAAGAAAAACTAATTCTCTGCACCTTCTTTTAAATGTACTCACTTTTCCACAGCAATGTGTGGACGAAACTATAAATCCCATAAATTTATATTATCCAGAATATGTTTCAGACAATACTCAATATCTGACACAGAAAAAGCAAGTTCTGAATTTCCTCTCAGCAATAAGCTGTGCCTGTGAAAAACCTAACAAACTACTCTTTGATTTTTTTAATCTTACTTCTCAATATACAACTTAAACATGCTTTTTCATCTGATATTCTCAAATCTATCCTTTGAACAAAGAAAGAAATACTGAGTTTGGGCCCTTGCACAGAAAAAAATCCTACTGCTAAACAGCAGTTCAAGTATTATTGCAAGAAGTGTGAATACAGAAGCAGTACTATTACAGTAAATGCCCCATTCCTTCCAAAAATTGTGTCAAGTTAAGTTGTTTTCATTGAAGACATGAACATTCTGGATTGGAGATCTTAATCTACAATCTTAAAAAGAAAGCTGGCAAGCAAGAGCTTGTATGTAAAAGTAAATATCATTCTTTTTATGCACTGGTTACTACACAGATAACATGTCTCACAAAGACTGTAATTAAATGTCTAGTGCAGAAGTAACACTAAAAAGCATACAGTATTATTATATTACAATGAATCCTTAGAAGCTAAAACTGTCATTTTTAAGTTTTAAGATGCCTTTAATTATTCTTGAAACTTCTTACATTTATCAAGGAAGCCCACCTATGATGAAAAGCGTTAATGATTTAAAATCTTCCTAATACTGCTCTCCACAGAAATATTAATTTAGTCTTTGATTATAAACATTTTAAAACTCACTCTGCAATTTCTCCCCACTTCATTTTTTGCCTTTGGTCCTTCTGTGAGTTTGTGTGCATGCACACGCTCTCCCACTCTCTTTCCCCTCCTCTCTGTCTTTTATTTAATGTAATAGAATTAGGAATACAAAGAGTGTATGATATTTAGAATGTTTCTCCTGTTCATTGATAATGTTTTTAATTACCTGGCTGTTATGACCAGACACAGATTCTAAGTGCAGTTACTGGAAAGGATATACCTTTCTCATACCTTTGCATGCAGGTTTGAGTTCAGAGCAGGAATTCTTGGCACTTATGCTGAAAATGTTTCCCACTCTGGGACTGATTTAGAAATATAAAGAATTACTTAATCCTTCGGTGTTCTATGAAACACATATATTACTAATTTTATAGCTAGATAAATAAACCAGGAGTATATTAAAAGCTGCATTTATAGAAGAATAGTGTACGGCAGCTTCCTTTTCTTTCATCTGAAGTTGTGAGTGTTGAGCATTTTCAAAATCAATATTACAGCATTAAGGATGGCAAACACAGCACGAACAGTGATTAACACAAAATCACAGATTTTTGTCAGGGCTGAAACCAGAACCAGGGGTCCAGACAACAGAAAAGATTACGAGACAGTTCCTCAAGTATATGTGATCTGAATGTATCACCACTTTGTCTAGTGAGCAACAAGTGGAACGACCCACAAATGATTGCTGCTGGCCAAATAAATCCTGTCAGAGCAGGATCCTGGGAAGATGAGATGCACTCGAGGTTTAAAGCACCTCCCTCATCTCCTCAGGTCATATCATGTCATAATGTCCCAAGGGAAAGATAGAGCAGATAGTCACTGCAAGTTATGTAAGGCCAACTCAGTTGATAGACGTGGCCCATCCTGATGTTTTGCACCCAGGTGCAGCTGGGGTGACCGAGGCCCATCTGCAGGCGAGCAGACTCTTCTGCCTATCTAACCCGCAGTTCACAACAGAGAAGCACAAGGTGGCGAGAGCTAACTCCTGTGAAACTACAGCTGCAGAGAGATGTTTCCAGCAATGCTTTACAACAGCTCAGAGAGCAGAGCTAACCTAGGCTCCAGTGAAAGGAAGGCTTCTTAGAGTCCTAACCCCAGCATACGCAAATGTGCAGTGTCTCACAGGAAAATCAATCTCCAAAGAGATCGCTGTGTGTTAGTGTTCTAAATAACTAGCTAAGAGGTGGACCTTGGCATAAATACTGAGTGTTAGTTTCTCAGCCCATCTGAACACCTAACACTGATTCCTTACAAGAGCTATAAAAATGAAGGTTTACCAACCTCTGCAGTAACACACCAGTGTGCATGGGAGCAAAGTCAGGCCCAGCAAGTTTAAAAGGAAATATTTACAATTCAGATGGTGCCTGAGGTATGTTACTATACTCTATTCCACTATTACTATGCCATTCCTACTACACTGCACCAGATAACACAGATTAAGAGCAGATCACAGCTGGTACAGGACACGAGGACCAGATCAGAACATATGTACAAGATCAGTACTGGCAAGTCTCCTTAAAATTAATCTCTATCAAGACTTATACCTACTGAGAGCAATGCAGTGCAGAAACCATTAGAAAGTCGACATTTTCAAAGCAACAGAATGGATACCAATTAAGCAATGAAGTGTTGGTGATAACTGCGGTTAACTTAGATATCACAGGATGGCAAACGTTTGTAAACACCACTTTTGAAGGGAATTTAGTATTATTAGTGTGTCCTTTATACATGATAGTATATCTTTTTGGAAGTAACAGTTACAAGTTGTGGTCAGGGTTGTTGAGAGTTCAGGTTACCACTGCCACAGAACTGACAAACTAGTCAACTTAAGTGTAATAATTTCAGAATCTGAGGAAAAAATGGACCTCTTATGTAGAGGTCATTAATGGAATCTTCCAACAAAGGATTTAGGGAAGCTTTCTGCAAAGTGGGGGTTATTCAGACTGCAGTTACCTTCAGTTCAAATGTCAGCTACTTGGGCGCATTGGTCCAAAATTAAAAGTAACATCAACAGTGCTTTCTGACATGGACTTTAAAAAGTTGCAAAATTTCAGTATAACAGGCAGTAAGAACTGTAAGTTACTCTTTAACCGTCAAACTGTATTACTTTTTTTTTTTTTTTTTAGAATCAGTAGCAACTTTGTGACAACTAAAGTTTAAAAAATGCACTTGATTGCATAGTGACAGATTTGCAGAACATTTTTCATCACACACACATATGTGCTTTCAGTTATTAATAAAATGCTTCTGCCCTTAATCTGCCATTGCCTGAATATACAATTTCAGTGTCTTGGATAGACAAATACTGTTAAGGAATTCTGTTTTCCCTGTTTGAGATGCAATTCAATTACACCAAGTAGAACTGAATACTATGTCTTTAAAACTGGCTTCGGCATGCCACAGAAAGGAATACCGAGTCACTTTTCTGCTAAGTTCCTCTTGGAGTGGAATGATAACAAAACTTTCTTTTCTTCCTGACACCCCCCCCCCCCTTCGTTTTTTCCTCATTTTAAACAAAGAGCCAGCAGCCCTGGGTAACACCACAGGTAGATATTAAAATGGAGACAGCCATTATTTAGTGGCGACAGGAATATAAATACATGCACTAACCTATAAACTGGTGTTTACTTCAGGGAAGTAAGTCATATTTTTTCTTCTGATTGCCGTGCTGTCAGTTTAATGCAGCGTAAATAAACAGTAGGTGCATGATAGCTTTAAGTAGAAAGTGTTCATTCCACAAGAGGAGCAGATTACTGAAGCCTGATGCCTATAACGGCAAACACAGAACTTCCATTTTACCTGGAAATATAGCCTTCCATGCTAAGAGACTTGTGGCTTTTCTATTAAATTAATTTGTCAGAATTCTATGAAAAATATTATGTACTCAAAGAACTTTACCAAAAACATTCATTTCTGCAGCCCTCAACTTGAACCATTTGAAAAAAACAAAAGCCAATCACTCCTCTGTAATTTCATCATCCCATCACTCTAAATGAAAGCTTTATATAATCAACCTAATATAACAGAAAATAAAATGATATATAGAATTGCCTATACTTTGAGTTATTTTGTTCTTATAAATATATTCCCTGACTGAAAGTAAAAAAATTCCCCTTTGGAAAAAGCAATGATGTCTGAGAAGATTGTATATACACTCTACATCTATTAACATAAATTATAAGAAAGTAAAATGTTCCAGATGTGTTTAAACTGTTGTAGAAGGAAAGTTTGTGGCTTCATTGGTTATATATTAAATATATCTAGAGAGAGCAATGGCAGTTATATACAAGAAGGCAATAAAATGCTTCACTAGAGTCTATGTTAAAATACCATAGTTCCTAGAAATATGACTGAAACATTTCAGAAGTCATATTTCCTCCAGTTTTAATTCAGAAATCTGCTTTTAATATATTTTTCTCTATATTATGAACTATTTTATTAATAAAATAATCTCCTTGATATTTTTTTCCCCAAATACAGCTGGAAACCTAAAGAATTACTTGAAATTTCTCTGACAATGCTTAGATTAAAAAATAGATGACAATTAAAAGGTGACAATATTTCCAAAAATTGAGTAGTTAATACATTAAAAAGATTTGGTGGTTTGTTTTTTAACAAGAACACCAGACTTCAGCTGATTGTCTTCTAAATGTCACTAAGCCCCTCTCTAGCCCAAACCTGAAATGCAGGAGAAACCTCTCTGAAGAGGTTCTTGTGCTGCAAAGGTGGATGTGCCCACATTCTCAGCAGGGCTGAACATGGTGGTCGGTGCCTGTGGGATGCTGGCAGGGCTGCAGGAACGGCTGCAGGCAGGGCTGGTGCTGCCTGCCCTGCCTTGGGAAGCACATCGACAGAGGGCAGGTGCTCATTCGCTGACCTGCTGGGCCTATGCTGCAAACCAAAAAGGTGTCCTGCTCACACACAAGCTGGGGCTGGCGTGGCAGCCTCTCTCTGCTTCTCATGCTGCCAAAGCATTGTGTCCCATCAGTGAGTTACAGATTGACTCTGTCTGCTTTACAGTGCTTTCTCAGTAGCACAGCAGCAGGTTAGGATTCGTGCGAATCGCTGAAATAACAGGTGAGGGGAAACTGCAAGAGTTACTTTCCTATTTAAAGTATTAAGAACAAAGAATATAAAAAAGAAATGGACAGTTTTTCAAAGTGCACACACAAAAAGCATTTCATTTAAATATTTTTTGTTCCAGTAAACTCTTTTGCATACAAAGGACTTATTTATTACATATTTGAACTTGTGGGAAAAAGAGAAGGAATGCATTGATTCCTGAAATAACTCTACAGTCTTTTTGGAGTCTTTGCTCTTCTGTGCTCTTGTTCTACTCTGAACAGTTTTATTCCAGGGACGGAGAAATTCCTCAGAGTCACTTGTTTCTTTTCCACTAGCTGTATTCAAGAGTGGGCATACATAGCATGCTAGCCAGTGATTTTAATTTCTGTTGCCTTATTACGTGTGTGCGCTATCTGTTCAGATGCATGTTTATACGTGAACATGTTGCATTTTCTGCCTGCTCATTTTTTTACCTACCCTATGTTATTTCATATTTCTGTGGAAAACCATTGCTTCAACTTGAAAAGCAAGGTACTACCAATAACAATCTCAAACAGAAAGTGAATAAGAAAACTAGCGTACGTGTAAACATCTAAAAGGGCATATAGGAGTACAGGGCTGAAAAGAGTACTCTCAAATTCTACAAATAGTGCTGCAGAGTAATTAGAACATAGAAATTGCAGTGAACATCCTACATTCATGTCTATACACTCTACGCTTACAGTTCCAAGTTGTTTTTGAATAGTGCGCCTGATTTGACACATTTCTATCTGGTGATTGTGTTAAATGCATGAAGAGATAGTGAAATATCCAAGCATTCCTTGTGCTAACTACAGCTGAAATTTTACACTTATTGTAACCTTTTCTAACAATGTGAGAAAAACAGAGTAAATATATTAAATTTGTTTCACAACAGATGCTTAGGTTGTTAATATTTAAGATGCCTATTCATGCTATTCCTGTCTGCACATTTGTCAAAAATGTAAGCTTGAATGCTAATGTTTGCCAGCAGACTACAGCAGACAAATATACGAATGCACTGTACTGAAATAATATAAAGTAGAAATAAGGGGCTGCTGCTAACTCCCAGCAAAGCAGCGCAGACCAGAATGAAAGGGCACCTCCAGATCACACACCCTGGAGCCTCTGCATCTGAATTTGTGAATTATTTTCGCAGAAGCACTGCGCTCATTTGGACGAACTAAAACCAGCGGAGAGCTTTCCTCAGTTTAAACTCATTTTAGCTTAGGAGCTGGTGCAAAGTGTTTCAGCAAACTTGCATTTTAGCGAAGTTTCTCTCGCAGTCAGAGAAAGCTGGGGACTGGCAGAGGGAAACTCCAGGTCGGGCAGGTGCCTGTCAGGAGCGCTACCCCAGGCAGCCAGCGGAGACGGCGACAAAGGGGCGAGGGTTTAGCAAAACCTCGAGTGGCGGGTTCGGAGACGGAGCGGAAAAATCAAAAATAAAATCCTGGAGCACAGAGGCGAGTTCCTGGCACTGTTCCCCGTGACAGCGGCAGCACCGAGTCGCGCCGCGGGCGGGCG
>VWZF01000805.1:1663099-1697720 GCA_013396755.1 Sclerurus mexicanus
CGGAACCCTCCATCGTTCCCACATTGCCTTCCCTGGGCACCGCGGCCCCGGCCCCCTCTGCGTCCTCCGCACGCATCCTCCCCACCTTTCCCCCTTCTCTCCATCCTTCCCCCATCCTATATTTCCACACCTGCCCCCGCGCCCCGTGCCCGCCCTCCGCCGCTACTCCCAGCTCCCGGCGGTGGCCGCTTTCGGGCAGGCAGCGCCCCACGGTCACCCGCGATTTGAGGTAGTTGAGAGAGAGATGCTCCGCGACCGCGCTGGAGGCCTTTGAGGATTGGGGATGCCCCGGTGCGGGCAGGCATCCCCCGGAGGACTCTGCCCTCCCGGCTCCTCCGCTGTCCCATCGGGCCGGGAACGTGATCGGGTCCCGCCACTTATCACCCCTGGTGCTCCTGGCTGTGTTTCACCCGGCATCACATGCTCCTCGGTAACGCCGTTTGAGAATTGCCTTTATTCGTGAAACTTCTCCTTGGGGAAGTACTTGTTCTCTCTTTTGTTTTTATATCTTCTTTCCCCTCTTCACCGATGCAGGATTTGGAAGCGGAGTTCCTGGAGAAGGACCCTGGCAATGAGTGCAGGTTTCTCTGAAAGCTGAGGCTGTTTCTTATTCACTAGGAGACTGAGAAGAGAGGGGACCCCGGATGTCAGCCCAATCTCCGTTTTTTATTTGTCTCGACTTTGAGGCAGATTTCCTCTTTCAGCACTGGGAACTGACAGGTACAATTCCCATAGGCACCTTTGCATGTCTCATAAACAAGACCAAGGCCAAGAAGTTCATAAGTCAATGCTTTTCCTAGTTAACCAGTGGAATACCCTTCTATTAATTGCTATTAGAAAGTTAACCTTGTAGCTCAGTTATTGAATAATCATTAATCCATGGAGGATACACAAGCACAAAGGTTAATAATAGGAATAGCAATTAATAATGCTGACCTTGCCAGTGGGAAGAATATTTTTGTCATAGCTATTAAAAGGCACTCCTATTTATACTAGGTACAGTGGTGAAAATTTGGACCCACTATGTTGAGTACCAAATTACTGCCACAACGCCAGAAATTAATTTATCCCATTAGCTTCATGTTATCAGTCCTCTGACTTTTTCTGCCTTTAGAATGTATCATCCACTACTCTCTCATTTTAAATAGAAATGCTAGGTCTTTAATCAATTCTGACATTTCCACTAGAAAATAACATCAAGCTCACTTACACAGATAAAAATTTATTTGCCTGTAGCTGATCTGTTGTAGTGCTTTGGACCTATTCATTTCTCAGAGAGGACTTAGGTTTTTATGGTCTTTCGATACCAGGGGGTAATAAATAGGAAATCAGTACAAAGGGGACATTCTCAGTTTTATAGGTCTAACTCTTTACTCCCTAGAGCTGCCTCCTCTCAGAGCTGCTCTGACTGATAGACTAACCTGCATTCTTCTATTGTCAAAAGATCCATCTCCTTTATTTGTATCACATTTCTGACTGGCTGGTCAGTAAGCCCTAATAATAATCATGTTTCATGTCTCAGAAATCTAATAATCGAGTTACTCATTGTTACAAATTGCAACTAAGCTATTTGGGTTAGTCGCGTTATCCCTACTTTAAAGGCAGGGAAACTGAAACAGGAAAATTAACACATTTGCCTGAGGCTACACATGGATTTCTGAGCAGATCCTGGACTGGAACTGAATTTAGACCAAGCTCCCTCTTAAAGATTCTTAAGTGTGCTATGAAAAATGCTTCTTTAAAAAAGAAATGTAAAGTAAACCTTATTTTTCATCAATTTTGTATGTTGGTCGAAATAGATACACTTTTTTTAAGGTCACATTTCCTTTTTTAAAGCTTTTCCAGCTTTAAAAGAAAGGTCTGGTAATACCTTTCAACTCCCTCGGCCAGTTTACTTTGGAAACAAATACTTAATATGAGATTGTAAGCAGTAATGGTAACAGAATTGCTTGTTATTAGGCTACTGTAAACAATATTTGCTAATGTTATGGTACAGTTACAAGTCAACAAAATATAACGAGAAGTCCAGCATTAGTATAGATACAGTGCTCTTGCTTACCCAGTGTGCCTCGGTTTTCACCATAATGGACTTTCAGTGCTTTCAGTCTCAAAATATTTAGTCTAAACACTCAAAAACATATGGAACAACCATGTATTGTGTTTGAGAGTTATGTATGAAGTTGTGTCATTCATGTCACTGAAGCAAGACATATATTGCCTGCCCTTTAGCTGTGGCATGTCATCAAAGCTATATGGTATGACTGAGCACAGATGGCATGCCTAAAAAGCAGGTGTACAATGTAACTTTCCTATTACTGACACGTAGGTATTTCCTCAATGTCCACCCGTAGATGTTTGCTTGCCCAACCTTCTACAGGAACTATAGAAAGTCTTGCTCATCCTGCTCATCCCTGATACCTGGAATTGTACAGTCAAAACCCTACACAGAATAAGTATTTGCTTCTTTTTAAAAATTATTTATTTATGCTGACAGTTCCATTCTGAGCATTTTTCGAGTCCTGATTTGAGGGAAGTGGGTGCAGATCTCATTCAAACAGTCATTCTCCAATGCCATTAGCATTACCTGCCAAAAATGAAAGTGGCATATGAATCACAATAAGCTACTCATGAATTTGTGGATTTAGAACCTGCCAAAGAAAGATATACACATGGTTTCGAAGTCTCACCAGTTTTAGGGGCTTCAAATAATATGTAAAAGTACATTTATCCAAAGACCATCTTATTGATGACCCATTCTATCAGGGCTACAGACATAACTGTTTCCAGGGAAGGGTAATACTAATGGAAAATATTTCTGTTCCAATCTTTCACTTACAAGTGAGGTAGTGAAAGTGATGAATCTGTTAATTGTAACTATGTCAGAGACCTTTTCTGAGGTGCCCCTTATTGAAGTCCTAATGTGACACTTTTACGTGAGAAGAGCTTCAGGATCCTCTGGGAAATATCACAGTTGCTTTCCAGTTCCTTTCAGACATGTAAATATCTTCATGTTTAGACATGAGTAGAGAGGGGTGGAAAGTGAAGTTCGGCAAAGAGTAGAGTGGGGTTAAATCATCCACATAGATCCAGGAACCAAATACATACATGTGTCTTCTTTATTTTTTTTCCCTGTATCTGATGTTAGCTGGGGCATGAAATGAAATGTTCATTATCAAGAAGACATGCTGCTGAAATGTATGCATGCATGAGAGCTGTGTTGATCCATGGTTGATAGAGAAGGCCATCTTCTGCCTGAAATTACAGATGAGCAACAGAACTCTCAGTAATGTTCAGATACTTATGTTCTCAAATAATATGTAGATTATCAAGTATGATTTATTTCCAGCTTGTAGTATATGGATAATGCTGTATCCGTGAAATACACTACATACCACCTAGCATTCCTTATGATTGTTTGCTTTCTTCGTGGTTTACTTTAAGCTAAGTGCATCAGAAACTGAAAATAACATTTTGATCTTTTTTCCTTCTTATACAAAAGTCACAGCCTACATTTTGTAAACTATTTATATGTTAGTGCTTGTGAAACATAGCAAAGAAATCTGCCTACTAGCATGGTCTACACATAGATGTCTCAGCAGTTTAATGAAATGTTAAGACTTGGTTTGAGTAACTGTGTTCCAACCGGTTATAAGTGTTACCTGTTGTAGATGAAAATGGTAGTGAACAAATACAACCATGGTGCAGTAGCCTTCTGTGCATATTTTAGGTGCAAGTGGCCATTAGGAGCAGTACCACAATCTTGTCTGATGTTTCATCTCACTATTGGCTCAGTGGAAGATAGTCAGATGACTTTTTCTGAATGTATCTTCAGTGTATTTCTGCAGTCTTTTGATTATTCTACTCTTTGTTGATTAGACACCTGTCTCCCAAGCTTAGGCCTATGCCACCTCACTATTTGAATGTCTGGCCTGAAAATTTGTTCACTGAAAGGAGAATCATGTCAGTAATAACAAATTCATCTGTCTCCAGACTGGCTTAAGTTTCCTCCAATCATTTAGTGAAGACCCATGTTTCCTATGCAGTACCTCCATCCATTCAGCTTCTCTCCAAGATGGTAACTACTTTCTATTCCACATCTCTTACAGGAGATCTTTGGATTACCTAAAAAAAGTAAGCAGCATCCTGTATATTTAAACCTTTGCTTTATGAAAAAGAAGATCAATTTATTGCCGGTACATCAGTGATACCACACTCACTTCTGCTTTGCCTGACTGCTCTCTCCATCTTCTGTCAGTCTAAAAGTATCATTTTTTAAAGGAATGAAGGAGTTGTGTTAATATTTGTGGGAACCACTTTTCCTGCATGTTGTCTATTCTTTTCTCCTTTCTCTTCGTGTCTGGTTTGTCTTGGTTGCTTTTAAAAATTCTCTTGCCTCTAGTGAGGGACTGCCACATTAAACCAGTGAAGAGAAACCAGGTGACTGTCTACTTTTATGAATATAGGTTGTGTATAATAAATTCAGGTTTTACATCTATGCAAATTATGTCATCATATGATTCTGACTACATGCATTTTTTATCAAATATGGCATATATTTCACAAATTATATTTAACTTGTAGTCATGTTGCAATTTTGAATACCTGACTAGGAGTTACAAGGTGTGCCACTAAATCTTAGTAAACAGCTTTACAAAACCAGAGGAAATAGGAAAAATTCACCTTTTTCTTTTCTTGTATTCCTGCTAAGTCCAGTGAAAAATCTTTTCCTGCTGTAGGTGATAATATAAACACCTCACCACTGTGCTTCTTTAGAGATAAAAGTAAATTTTGTTACCAGAAATGTAGAGATTTTGTAGGGACTAAACAGAAAATGGCCCAGAATAAGGAAGTTTTAAAGCAACATGTCTTTGGTTTGGAGTTTACAGCGTCTAGTTAGTAAGGCCTTCTGCTAATGTTTCTGTCATGGAGAGTGGAAGATATCAATCACAATGTCGAAATAAACATTTTACTTCCACAAAATTGTATTTTCATCTTGGGAATATTGTGAAGTGAAAATAGGATTTAGCACAATTCTTTCTGTGGGATTTATCAACAGACAGGGCAGTTTTAGTGTCAAGCCCTAAGCCTTGTAACATGATTCCCAACCATAGGTGCACCATACTTTGAATAACCAATCTGTCAGCTGAGCTATGACAAGGATTATGCTGTGAAGGAACAACTCAATGCTTTCCATGTCAACTGTCTTTGGCAGCTGCTGCTGTTTTTCTCTTTTTTCTTAAATAAAAAGATATTTTGGTGAGTACAAAGATGTCTCTGTCAATACTTCTGTTTTGGTCAATAAGAGGATCTGGATGGTGTGAAGTGTGGGACTCAGGTGGAATTTAAGCACGTGAACAAACAGCTGTGATTCACAAAACCTCTGCTAACCAGTTGCCTAAATCTCAAAGCACTACGTTTGCCTGTCATGATTCATGCCTTGGAGTTAGTTCCTTTTCCATCTCCCAAGTGGCCTTTCAGGAGTGTTCGTGCCCACCCAAGTCCTCTGAACCTCAGGACCACAATATTCTTCCACTCAAATGTTCTGGTCACTCCTGGAGTGTGCCCAGACTCCCTGACATGACTGGCTTTTTTGCCAAAATGCAGCAGGGTCGCAGTGGTGATGACTGGCACTTATTCCCAAGGACTGTGTTGTTGTTTTTTTTTTTTTCTTTTTAGGGGGACGTTTTGTGTATTCCACAACAATTTAGCATAGCAAAGACAGAAATAATCCCAAGAAAACTCAGTATGTGCCCCAGCCCTGGGAATAGCCTAAACATCAGATTATGATCTAAGGAATCTTGAATTCGCTTGTGCTCAAGGGCACTGTTTCAGCAGAAGGGTCGAGACTGCCTCTTCTAAAATAACCATCAGCCTGATGGTCAGAGTTCTCCCTGGGGTGAGAGGAGTTGTGAATTGGGGCCTTTCAGGGCAAAAGAGATGAATCCCATGATTGCGTGAGTGCTCTAATCACAGAGTTGCTATATAGAGGGAGATGGAAAGCCAGCTTCTCCTCCAGCTATGTTTTAATAAAACATAAGTTTTGTAGGAAAGATCACAGGAACCTATTTTCATAAAAAGAATCAGGGTGTAGATACTGACTGGATGAAGGCATCTCTCAGACAGCCCTGGGTAGAGCCCTGTCTTTAGAGGTAACCCTCAGGTGGAGCCCTGGCTTTAGAAGGAGGCAGGATTTTAGACTGGGGACAAAGCTCATTTTTTCCCTGGTTAACTCCAGTCATCTTATGCTGAGGTCAAGACACACTATGCTGTCTGTTTTCCAGGCCACCCAGGTGTCTCCCCACGTACGCCACAGGAGAGTCACGCTTTTAAAACATGATACCTGGTAGGGAACCGTGAGATGAAAAATTCAGTGTGGGAGCACCAAAATCCTTTATGGGATTAGGCCATATAAATCAGTCTCTGATTATTCATACAGTTGTTTTCATATTAACACCAATATGTGATATCTGCTAATAACAGTTCTCTGAGCAGAGTTTCTTGTCCATTTTTACGTTGTATCACAAAGGACAGCACAGGAAACTGTTGGATTGCATATTATTTATAATGAAAATTCTCACTGTAAGTGTTTCCCATTAGATGCTTTAATGGCTAGCATGGCTAGACACTCATATTGGTTTTGAGTCCTGCAGGATACAAGGTTAGAATTATATTTTTATGGAATTTATCTAAATTAAAATAGAAATACATATGAAAATGCTGACCTTTTTTAGGAGAAGTGTAATGATATTCAAAGATGTTTTTTTCTCCTTTAGAAATAATTTCATTTTTCCTACTTGAAAACTTCCAAAATCAGGGGCCAATATATTCCTCAAAAAAAAAAAAAAGTTAACAACGTGACAGCAGTCCAGTGCACAGATTTCCTCTGCCGTGGCATAACTGACTGCCTTTGTCACATATAGGATGTAGGAGCACAGTTGTTCAGACAGTCTGTCCCTCGTGTGTTTCCTTCCCCAAACCTGCTTGATACAGCTGAAGAGGAGGTTACAAAGCTGCCCTGGAACCCTTCCATTTGTGATCTACATCCTGCAATATGGAATATTCTAAATATCTTGGGCTTTCCCTAGCTAACAAGCTGGTTATTCTGGCTATGCATAAAGATACAGATTTGGGTCCTAATTAACATCTGTAGTTTAATCAAACCATTTATGATCCTGAGAAATCTGAACTGTAGACTTTCTGGTTTTTCTGATGACAGACAAATGCCATGAACAAAAAGGAACTAAAATAATGGTTTAGTAAAAAGCGTTTGCACCAGCTATGGCTGTGGTAACTTCTGTTGAAACCTGAGAACTCTGAAGACAATATTTGTCAATGTCTGATGAAGAATTTAAAGATAATAGATATGAGAATAAATACATTAGGGATTTCACAAAAGTTTTTGGTGTTTAAACAACATTCTATGTCATTTTACAGAGGCTAGCTCTCCTGCAGTGACAGTGCTGTAAATCTCCAGCTAGGACCAGTTGTATTATAAAAGAAGTTGGCCCAAAAGAGAAAATCTGGAATAAATTGCCGTGAAAGTGGATTGGCCTGTTTAGTCTGGTGACCTAGTGAAACAGTGGAGGACTTTATAATCTTCAATGCAGACAGGTCTTCATTGTTGAAGGAAGCAGGAAGTGCTAAGACGGCTGTAATTGCATATTCTTTAATAAGAAATATAATTGTTGCTTTCTCCAAACAGATCGCAGACAGATTTTAATAGTGTGCACACATTGAGAAGCCTCTGAAACACACCCTTCTACACGAATTTGTTCATATACATTGATATATTCTAATGTGTTTACACCCTCTAAAAATGTAGTCCATATAGAGCATTTCTGAATTGCAGGGTTCCCTACTATTTTTCTTTTTTTTTTTCTTTCTTTTTCAATTGACTACGATGTAGGCAAATATAATTGAGCAGGATTCAGTAAGAGAAAAGAAGTCCAATAGATGAGTTTCTTTTGATACTTTGAAGTCTCTGTCTTAGAATAAAGGCTTATCTTTGCCATGATTGTAGTGGCCAGTCTTTCCTGCAATGTCAGAACCTTGCCATCTTTCATTGTGCAGCATGTTTAAAAAGATAACACAACTCAGTATTGTTTTGTTGGTTTTTTTTTCCAATAAAATCAAATTAGGAAACTACATTGGTGTAGTGTAATTTTCTTTGTTGAATCTGAAGGTATCAAATCTTGTGTTAAACTAGTATCAATGTAAGCCTTGGTTAACACTTGGAAAAGCAGTGTTGTGCAAAGCCTATTGTAACTACTGAATATGAAGTCAACAAAAGTAGACATGACCTTTCAACAGCTTCAGGTGGCTGAAAATCAGTTTTTCTCATTTTTTCATGTTCTGCACTCTTGCTGTAGTCATCACAAAACAAATAGTTTTCTCAACTGGCATTAGGTTTTCTGTGAACCTTGGTAACTGAGGCTTGAGATCTATGAACGATTGTTTAGTTTTCATCAAACTCCTCCAATGTGTAGATCTAAGCAAAATCATGCCATATGTTGAAAATTATTTCAGTAGTGACTGTCTTTCAGCAGCTGTGCTAAATTTGTATTATTCTGCAGTGCTAAGGACAGCTTTTTTCAAAACAATTGAGATCACAGATATATATTAAATTATTTTTATTGCCACTGAGTATTTCAAAAGCCTTGAATTCTTCTTTCTGTGAAATGTGAAGTTAGGAAAATATTACTTTTTTATCCCAGTATACTCATGCCCTTCGGTTTATTTACAGAAAAGATACACCATGGATAGATAGATTCTCTGTGATGGCTGAACTCTAGAATAATCAGCTAAAAATGTTAAAAGTGTCAAGCTCACCCATAATACTAATGTTTATTTTTTCTTTTGTTTTAATTAAAAAAGGGCACAAAAGCACCCCCCCCCCAACAACAATAAGAACAAAAAAAAGAGCAGAAATAAAATGCTGCATTCTCTTGTAAATTGGACATTGGCTTTAGAATATAAATGCTTATCTGATAGTATCTGCTGTGAGTTCATCCATTCCATTTATATCTTCCACTAATCAATCACCCCTTGATAAAGGCTTCCATTGTTCAGGTGTCCTATGTGGGAAGTATCCTAATTTAGTCCCGAGGGCTATTCAGTATCATTTATCTGATACAGGAAAGAATAGGACAGTCTACAGTATCTGCTGATGATATTCATAAAACTGGGGTTTAGGAAAAGATTTTATTAAAAAGAATGTCTGCAGAAAAAAGAAAAGGACCACTGTCATGGTTCATATGATTTGTCTTTCCTAAAACTGCATGTTAAGGTAAGTTGTATCTGGGCAAACAGGAAAATGAAAGCGTGGTTTGCTACTGCTTGGCAATATTCATGCAGTGAGTCAAGTCAACAATACTGAGGTTGAGCAGAACACAAACCAAGGAGGTTGTCCATGCAAATGATACATCCTGGTTCCTTCCTCATGAACTCTTCCATGAAATCTTGCTGCACCCATCTTGATTGCATATGCTAATCCTGGCTTCTTAATTGACTCATAACAGATTTATCTGGATTTCCAACTTCCTCTTCTTTTTAGAATGTTAATTAAAAGAAAAATGATTACATTTAAGATATTCATGACAGTAGCAGAGTTTTCTGCTTAGAGGTGTTCAGGGCCAAATTTTGCTTTTATTTAGATAGGACGATTTAAAATCAATGAGCTTAAGACTGTCTTGCACTAAGGACCCTTTGATACCCACATAGTAAAAAAAACGGCCTGACCAGCAATGGAAGACAGTTCATATAGTATATTTTCTAAATTTTACATCTCCAGTCTTCAGCTTTAAGTATAAAATATATGTAACAGTCAAAAGCCAGTTTGTTTGGACAAAAATGAGCTCAGAAGGGCTCATGTAGACTTCTATAATCTCCCTGTCTTCCTCTAAATCATTCACTGTCACTATTAGGCCTGCAGAAGTCGGAAAAGAATATTCTCCATATGGAATATGGAGATTTTGAGTCATGTCCCTACCATAAACAGATAATTGTACTTTGTTATTACCTAAGCCAGATGCAGAGCTTCTTTATTTTTACTCAATATTTAGGAACACTTTAAATAATTGTTATGTTTTTTGTCATATGGACAAAATGAGATTTAATTAAAGAAGAACTAGAATGAGAATTCTCTTCTTCCTTATTTTTTAAAAAAAAAACAAACCACAAACTTCATTCCTGTTACATACTTGTGCAGGACTTTTTTTTTCCATAGTTTTTGTTTTTGTTTATCCTTAGCAAGGCACTTTGTAGTCATACTCTTGCTTGGAAACCCACCATACTGTTGTTGGTAATCTTTTTTTTTTTTTTTTTATATTCAGTAGATTAAATCATACTATCCTATTTGGGATCTTCCCACCGTTACAGCTTTTGCCACCCATAACCTTATTTTATGATCAAAGGGGAAATAAAGGGAAAGCAGTAATGTTAATAGGCTTTCCCATGCAGTCTCTCTGGGAATGGTCTTTTTATAAGTGTCTTGAACTTGACCTCTTCAGAAGGCCCAAAGGTCCAACACACATTTTTAAAGTTGTATTTAAATTTTAATATTTTTATTCTGTGAAGCCATTTAAAACCTGGCCCTCAAAACACAAAGCATAAATCTTTCAGGACAGTCATACAGTAAAATTGATGTGTGCGGAAGAGAAATTCCGGAAAACCCCTACAGCTCTGTTGCTTTGCTTTTCATGTTGTTTTATAGATACGTTCCCTACAACACCACCAAATAATCAAACAAAATCCAATGAATAATATTGTGATTTCATCACTCTGGCACTTGAACTTGCAAATACAATTTAGCAATGAATTAGGAGAGGAAAAGTTTTGCATTGCCCCACCCTCATTATAAAAATGTTCTTCAGAGCCAAGCATTTGAGGCATTAGAAAGATTTACAGTAATAATATAAGTAGCAATAATGAACTTGGGAACAAGGGAGTCTTATAAGAGATTCTCAGAATGAGAGAGAGGTTTTGTAAGCAATTCTATCAACACTAAATAAATATTTAGGAAGATTGTCTTCTCTTAGTGAGTCTGTATAATAATTGTAGTGCTAATAGGAAGTATATGATTTGGATACGAGAAGATACGTATCTCTGAGTCCATTCAACTTGTTTGTGTGGGTGAATGTAGTTCTCATTAAAGGTACTGGTTTGACTGTCCTGATTGCTACAGTCTTCTTTCCATGAAAATGTCAGCTTTGTCACCTGCTATGCAAGGTTTTCAGCCATCCCTCAGTTCATCTGAGGGCAGTGTCTTCTGTCTGCAATCTTTTTTGGGATGGTCAACAAGGCAGCCAGATATGACAGGTCAATTTGATAATATACTTGAAAAGTAAAAGAGCATGTCTTAAATGATTGAACTTGACCTGTAGGTGGGGGTCACACCATTGCCCGCCACTGTAATGTCAGTGTGCACTCCCCAGAGAATTCATGTTTTTTTCCTTTTACCTGTGCAACTTTCCTGTCCTCCATTCCTAAATTCAACTCTCTGACCATACCAATAAACAGAGAAAACTGGGGAACAGGGGAATGCAAGGCACGAGGAAGGCCATCAAGAGTGCCTACCTGTCTGCCCTGCCTCCCTGCTCAGTGTCCTGCTGCGAAGGGAGGAGCCAGGATGGAGCGTGACCTCATGTTCCCAACACTCACCCTGGCTTCCCATGTGCATGGCTGAGCCGAAGATGTGGGCACAGAAACAGGGAATCCCGTTGAAATTGCTGGAAAAAAACTCTCATTAACTTAATGAGATTTGGAACATTACAAGGGAACTCCAGCTGGAACCAGATCTAAACCCGAGTGCGAAACATTCCTGAATACACTACCACAAACTTGTTTCAAGGAGAATATGTGCTCAGACATACAAATGGCTAGATTCTGATCTCAGTAACGCCAGCATGAGTCTCTTGACTCATACAAACTGCACTCAGAGGACTAGCCCTGAAGACTATAAAATGAAGATGCACACATGCCACAGGAGACTATGAAAGGAGGGTGGAGCTACAAGGATTCAGCCACACACCTTGCTGGAACACCTTAAGACAGGTAGACCTGGCAGCAGTTGGCTGAGACAGGACTTTCATCCTGCATAATCGCTACTTTCCATAATTAAGTGCAGAGTCTGACTGGGTTCACACTTCGAGGTGCTGCAGTCTAGCTATGCTCAGATCCTCAATACCAGACTTCCTGCCCAGCTCTCTAACAAATACACTCATTTTTCATTTCTTTAAGATCAGTAGCTGAGCTGCCATGCCTGTTGGGCTTCTCAGGGGGAAGAGGACTGCCTTGTGAATATCAAAAAGAGAGATGGAGGAGAGAAGAAACAGATTCTTCCTTCTGCATAATGTGATAAGGCAGCAGGCTGGGCTCAAAATAGGCAGAGGAAGTGCTGAATGACCCAAGTGATGACAGGCTTCGTGGCATTCTTCTGCGTACATAGAAGACACTTGTTTTGTCCATATGTCTCCATACTGTAGCTGAGAAACTACTGTAGTGTTCTGCTGGAGTGATATTCAGACCACGAGTTTAGTCTGAAGGGAAAAGCCAGTCTGTTTCCATCCAGTTTATAAACTGTTGAAAAATGTCAGTAGAGTAGAGATCTCTACGTTAACTAGTCTGATTCTTTTCCATTTGTGGAAGTACTAAAAGCTCTTTCTTCGATCAAAGTTAATGTTCGATTTACTGGAATATGAATTGGCCCTTGATAGAGCTTTGACTTGTCACCTATTTTAGAGAGTTTTCATTATTTTCTGATTACTTACCTGGCATTGCCAAATTTTACTTTTCTTTTATTAAGTAATTTAATACTCAGAGCTCACAAAAAACTAAACGTCATCCATCTCTTTCATTTTAAGTGATTCAAAGCGAGCTCCGTTTCTTAAAGTAGATCCTTTTTTCTTTTCCACATAGCACATCTGAACTTGCAGTGAGAACTAATACCAAACAAATAAAAACATTCTTTTTTGAAACTTTTGAACAAGTTAAAACATATCCAAAACTCCATTTGCAGTAATTGATACTAATTAAAATGCTGAAGTTGCATTAACAAGAAATGAAAAGGACTATTTTGGGTCTTATCTTTTGCAACCTGAATGTTTTTCATGCTCAGCTTTTCATAAATGTGGAAATATTATACCTTGTATTATTTCCATGGAAAATGCTATTGCTGTTTGGCATTTTATGGGGTGTGGTTTATAATTTTATTAACACCATCTGTTGTTTAAAAGACAATATAGAATGTTTTAAAATTACCAAAAATGCTGGTGTACACAGAATCAAGAGCAACATTTGCAGTTTGCTCTTTGCCTGGCAATTTATCTGCACATAAAGCAGATTCATAATGAAGACAGTTGAATTTAACTCCTTATGGTTCATGGAATACTTTAAATATCTCCACTGGACTATGCATTAACACTATTAGTATCACAAACACATTCTGTATCTGAAACAGCCTTTGTTGCCAGATCTCCTTAAAAATGCTAAAGCGTAAGAAGGGAAATGAAAGGTCATATTATGAAAGGACTAAGGACCCTGAAGATCACCTTCAACAAGAACTACGGAATTACGTCTTTAAAAGGGAAAGGTGGACCAGCAAGATGAATGTAGAACAGGTTCTCTTGCTTGACTTGTGTTTCTGCTAGAAACACTTAGGTACATCTAAAAGCAAAAAAAAGAGTTTTTAATTACTGAATAAACACTTTTTCCTGAAGCTGAATGGAAAAACAGCATCATTGGCAGATAGTTTTACAATTTCACTCCACCCACAGCCTGAGAGCAGAGCCAGTTAAAATACAAAAGCAGAAGAGGTCATAAATACAGGAGGCAGGGGATGCCTGAGTGAACTTGGAGAAAGGTCAGTGCTACAGGACCAGGAGAGATGACTGTAGTTGGCCTGTGTCTAGGCCAGGTGGAGAGCTATTTCAGCTTTGCTTAACAGGCAAAACATCAAGGCTTCTTGGATCTTTATCTATTACCTAATTGCTTGCAATAAGTAGCCAGTTTCATTTAGGGAGAAAAGGGAGACAAAACATTATCTGGTAAGAATTTGCCAGTCACAATTTTAGTCTTTCAGATTCATGGGTCAGAGACAATTGCTCTTTTTGCTAGATATGTACGAAAGAGAAGATGTATTCTAGCAGGATCCCACAAAATAAAATTTGTAACACTTTGGTTTCCAGCTACAGATTTTCTATCTGAAGAATATGCTGAGGAGGACAAATCCTCCAGTTACCAAGAAATGGAAAATTCTTGTCAAGGAAAGGCCAATCAGCCTGTTACTAGCTGCCTACATAAAGATTTTGGACTGACAAAAACTACATTTTGAACTAATAAGAATCCAGGTGACAGATATTTTATTTAACTCGATATCATAACTTTATCTATAAGGAAAAATGTACTGACGTGGCTATTCCAGGGGGGGGGAAAAGTGTTCTACCCGCTCCTGTACAGTATTCATATTCTGGGGTAAAAAGCCCAAACTCCAAACAAACAGACAAAAACTCCTGCATGGGTATATATACTTTATCTTGGAATTAGACTGATTTTTATTCTAGAATAATTATTCCACTACTCACAATGCACAGTAATTATTCCCAAATAAAGTCTTTTTTTTATTGCAATGAAGTGTCCACAGGGAGCTATCACAGAGTAGTTATCCTGGAATTGCTATGCTGCTTAACTTCCCCCATGTAGACAAGCCTTAAGAAATCATATCCAAAAGAAGATCGAGGAGAAAAGAAAAAGTGTCTGTGCATGTGTTACAGCATAAAGTGAGTGCTAAAAGTTATACATTGTAATGTAGATGCTGTAAACCACACATTTATCCCAGGAAGGTACACTGTAATAGCAGCAGAAAAGGATTTTGTGCAAACATGTAATAGGAATTCATGCTTTTTCTTTTTTCTTTAAAACTTACTTTCCAATATTTCAAATTGAGCTTTCATCTTTATTCATTGCAGATGCACTGTTTACTAAACAATTTTATGACATTCACTCTCTGGATCTGCTGGAAAGCTGTGATTAACAGTGATGTTCAGTCTTTTGGAATATGGTAGCCTCAATGGGGTGCTGGGTTGTAACTCCTTAAATGAGCTGAAATGCTTTACCTATGGCATGTGCCTCAACAACAAACTAAACTCAAGGACAAAAATGAGGAATGTTTTATAAGCTGAGCTGGTATACCTCCTATTATATTAATACTTTACTGAGATGCACAGTGCAGCCCAATTCTTGCTTCAGGTTGAGTGATGTGCAGTTGCACTTGTATTCAATATATTTAGGTCATGTTTTCATGCTCTTGGAACTTGTAAAAAAAATCCATAAAAACTATGTATAAGTCAGAAGACTTCTAGAGTTTGTGGTCTTGGGCAGAAGTTTGACTATTCTGTCACTTTATATGGCTCTCAAGGCTTCTTTAACTATTGGTGACCCAGAGGATCATCACCTCTGACTCCTGTCATATCCTCATCAGAGAGGTACCCTTGCAGTATCCCTGGACTGTCTTGATCTCATCCCTGGGGTACACACTGTGTGACATGCCTTTGGACTTGTTCCGCACTTCCGCAGTCACTGTGGTATCCCTGGTAAAGCCATTCTAACACTTGGTCTCATGTGCAGGTCCCACCAATATGCACATATGATGAAGTATGTGGCCACTCACAGGGTTGGAGAAAGCAGGGAGGAAGATCACAGTGTTCAAGCATAAGACAGAAAGTGCTAGTTCTGTTGGGAACATCAAAAAATGACCAGACACCATATCTACTGGCCAAGACCCCTTGACAAGCACCGGTGTTAAGTCCATGCCTGGTGCACAGCACCTGGCTGGTGGGAGCTGCTGCCTCTGAGCCCAGGTCCAGCATTCACAGCTGCTCTGGGTACATACCACAAGCCAAACAATGCTGCAGGGGTCTCCTAGGCAAGGAAGGACCGATCCTGCGCCTGGAATTTTGGCATAAGTAAAGGAGCACCACTGTGTTTTGTTTTGCTTTTTCTTTATTATTCCTGGAGCAAGCAGGTTGCCCATCCCAGGGCAAAGGCTGGTAGGCACTGTCTTTGGAAGGTCACTAGGTAGCCTTCCCCAGATCAGGGGAGAGCAGCTTGTCATTTGCAAACCCACTGGCCTTCCAAATCCAAGCAACTGTGGGGGTAGAGGGAGCTCTGTAAGGTGCCTGCCAAGCCTTGCCGTGACCTTAGGTGCTGCCTCAGTAGACACGGCTCCGAAGAGAGGAGAGCCATGTGCAATGCCATCTGGACTCATGCTGGCGAGGTGACCCTCCCTCCGGCACTCCGATTGCAGACACCTGTGCCTGTGTCTGCCTCCAGAGCCCCAGCCCCTGCTCCTCTCGGATCTCTCCCTGGGAACTGCTCAGGCATCTCCCTCTGTCCCTCCTCTCTGCGGATAATGGTGAAGAGCCGCTGTCTGTCCAACCCAGCTAGTCCAGGGCTCAGCAACATGCACAGTCAAGATGTGAATCTCTGTGATTCCACTGAAGATGGTAGGGATGTCTCTGCAACTTCCTGGGACCCTGGCTTGCCTCTGCAGCCACACAATGCGTGTAGGCACCACAAGGGACTGGCTTGTCCTCTGCCACCACAGGCTCTTTCAGGTCTCCACAGCTGCTCCAGAAAATGGGGCAGAGGTGGGGAATTAACATTAATGTTTTGTTGATTTCAGTCAGTTTGAGAGGACACCCTTGGCAAGTATGAACAAATAATATCCTAATAATCATTATTGAGAAGAATGTATCAAATAATGTAGGGATAGTTTCCTTAATATACAAACACTTTTCCTAATTTCTTGTTTGGAGAAGTGTAGAAAAAAAAAGACCCACAAAAAAACCCACCAAAAACCAGTTGGGAGGGGTTGTTTTCATGAGTCTTCTAGCTCTTGTTGTGTTTTCATCTTGCTCAGCAGGATTGCCAGACCTTTCTCTTCACGTTCTGATACTTCTTCTTTGAGATCTGGATGAAAAAGTAATTGCAGAAACATTTGAATTTTTTAAAAACATGTTACTGAACTTTTTTTAAAGAATTGTCAGTAATGTTTGGACTCAAATTTGAGAGCTGGCTCAGGAATCCCATGCTGGAGTGATAATATTCGTAATTTTTTGGCACCAGATACTTGTTCCTAATGCTTTCAACTATTTTCAGGCAGAAAAATAAAATATTTGTTCTGTTTCTGATAATCAGCCTGTTCTTGCACACTTTCTTCATGGTGATGTTGCTAAGGATAATCTTGTTACCCATTCAAGCACCACAAGAAGATGTCCCAGTTAATGCCTTTGCAATACATGGGGCAGCCTGCACACAAACATGGAGGCATTGGCATGCACTTAGTTTATGTTCTTCATAGGTTTTCTTCCTGTAATCCTGATCATTAGCACTAGAAAAATGAGCTATGCTACAACCCAGGCTAACTACTGTGTTTTAATATAATGTAAGTAAGAGTAGTGCAGTTTAAAACCATGTCAGCAGGTCGCACACTGATGGGAATATAACTCACCTTTTTACTCTGTAACACTTGTATTACTGTCCACTCAAACCCTTCTCCGTCGTGTCCTATATACCTCACCTTATGAGCAGCCTGCCCTCAGTTCATCAGCCATTGTGACTCTAACAGTAAGAATGTTAATTATTTAGTCATGAATTCCCTTGTCTTGTTTCCCCTCACTGTTAGGATTTTTCTATCACATCTTTCCAAATCTAAAGCTTTGGGGGAAAAAAAAAAGACAGATGGAATAAATGCTTTTCTTTGTTTTAAAGTTTGTTTCTTTTTGTTCTGCTATAGATCAGGGAAGTATATAATTCCAACACCTGAAAGGTCCAGGTAGTACCTGCAAGAGAATACCTGCTGTGGTTTTGCCTTGCATGATTGAAGGAAAGGTCTTTTCCTTCCAGCACATTCCCTGCATTTCTGTAGGAGGCTTATTTTGCAATTGCAACCTCTTTTGGGATTC
The DNA here is from genome assembly GCA_013396755.1 of Sclerurus mexicanus. Taxonomy (NCBI): domain Eukaryota; kingdom Metazoa; phylum Chordata; class Aves; order Passeriformes; family Furnariidae; genus Sclerurus; species Sclerurus mexicanus. Next base: position 1,681,060 of record VWZF01000805.1, read on the forward strand.
GTGTCCCCAACATTCTTTTGCAGAGAAGTGCAAAGTGATCAGCCTGATATCTCTGGCTCTCCAGTTGCATCAGGGGGGTTGGTGTACATGAAATGATCTTGGCCTCATGAAGATCAATATGAGGATTGCAACTGAGATGCTATCACTTTTTTTTTCTTTTTTCCTTTTTTTTTTTTTTTTATGTCACAGAACTTTGTTGGTCTGAATTCTGGCTTGATATCAAGATGAAACTGGCTAAGAAAACTCAGCCTGCCTTTCCAATGCAGTGAATGACAGGGGTGAAATAGGTGGCCAGGAATCCCTTGGTGATGGACCTCACATGGTTCATGTCAGTTCTTAAGTTCTGCTTGGCACTTAATGTAAAAAAACCAATCAACCGACCTTATTTCACTGGCGATGTTTTTCCAAAACAGTGTGTTGCCATGTAAATCTACTGGCCCAATGACAGTCACAGGCTCCCTGTGTAGCATAGCTGTGTGGAGACACCACAGTCCCTATGGACTGTCAGCCACAGAGCTAAAAATGGGATTAACCCTGGCATAGTATTTTGTGTACAATAAAGTATATTTGTTTTGGTGGAATGTCTGTGACATCGTTTATTCCTCATTACTCTTGATGTTTCACCCCCTGATACTGAGGGGTGTCAGAGTATAAAAATAAGCTTCTTTTGTGCACTGGATATAAAGGAAATAAATTTAAATGTGCCATTTCAGACCCAACAAAAAGTCCCTTGAGGTTTAACTTTATCAAGTGTGCGAACTTTAACCAAGACCCATGGTGCTGACAACTCTGTATGATTCATAAAGAAACATTCTATTTACACATCAGCCTGAGCCTCAAGAAGTAGAATTTAAACATTGCCTGAAATATAGGACAGAAATTGAATGTAATAATGAAAAACATTTGATTTTCCCATAGAAGTAGCAGATACAAGGCCAGCAAGTGAAACATGAATATGTGTACTAATAACAATGCTTCAGTCAGGCTCCCAATTCAAAGTTTTTGTTCAGAGGCTTGTGACTCATTTAAAAATATTTACTGAGGTGGCAAAACTGGCACCAGGGAGCTTGCACTTAAAAGATGGGGTTATTCTAAACAAATATTTTATCAGAAGGATAGGTGATCCATCTTGAAGTTTTGTGAAATTATGTAGGAAATTTCTACTCTGAGTTAGAGTATCCTAGTGCAGAACATTCACAGGACTGCAAAACAACAAATGCAGAAATGGACAATTTTTCATTTAATTTACTTTGTTTTCTGAAAACCAAGCTTGGGTCAAAACAGATTTAAAAGAAGAAAATAATCAGCTTTCAAATACTTAAGAATAATTTAAGCATAATTTTACTTAAAGCCATCTATCTTCAAAATGGTCCAGTTCAAGGTAACAAAGAGATGTCTGTACATCTCACTCTTGGCTTTGCAACTAGTTGAGTCCTGAATTTTCAGGAAAAAAAATATATGTGTTATTATAAATCTCAGAAGCGTTATTTCACTTGGAAACACATTTGAAAGAACTGCATGTTCTCAGAAGTGTAGTCACATTAGTAGTAGTTCATTAAATGGTTCTAACTTTTTGAAGCGTGCTAAGTCTGCAGTATCTATTCATGTGAGGTAAAATTGCAGACTGAAAACTTGTAGATGTCTGATAGTACAGAAGTTACTTTTGTTATAAATCAGCCTTTTCTGTGGCTAAATGATAGGGTGGAGAAGGGTGAGGGTGAAGCAAGTAACTATCTCTCCTCTCCATCTAATTTGAGGGAACATTAAAAGATGAATGAGAAAAGTTGTTTTTTTTTTTAATTTTACAGCAGCTCCACAGCAATCTGAGTTTAGCGATTTTATTTTTTTTAAACTTTCTGATAAAATGGACCTCCATTGAGAGAATGCCATTTGTAAGATATTGCCTTTTCAGAGGCAGCAGGTTCCTAGCCTGAAAAGGCAGGATTTCCGAGCAGCATCAGATGCTCTTGGGGAGCAGAACGCTCTCTCTGCTCTACCTCCCATATGTTGGCTGCTCATGTTGTAGGACACTAATGAACTCTAATAGACCTTAATGATAAGGAAGTTCTGCTGAAATCAAAGGTATACACAGGGCAGCACCACTTGTCTCCACAGCAGGACAACAATCAGAATTGATGTGCAAATGGTCACTTGGCAGATGCTTGTTAAAGATCGATGACTTTTCCTTTTTTTTTTTCTTACCTTTTCTCGTATTTTTTGTTCCTTTGTTGTTTTTTTTTCAGCAGACCTTAGTGACTTTCTAATTTAGATGACATAAACAGGAAATGGATCCTTTAGTTGTAGGGCTGCACATCCATGATCCTCACTTTTAAAGAACAGCACATGGCCAACATCTCTGAATATTTAAAAGATTTTATTTAGGTGTCTCTTTTTGGAAAGCTGTAAGAGTGTTATCTGATTTATCATGATCTGTGAAACTACATCCAGGAATTGCCTAAACTTTTCTCTTTTGTTTTATTTTTTTCTCCACAACTCTATTATTTAACTGCTGTGGAGCAATTGGTCAAATAGTAAGATCATATTTACATTCCAGCAGTGATATGTGGCCTCAATCAAGGATCAGGGTTAGATAATGTTTTTGGGGTTTTTTTTACAAGTAGTTTTGTTTTTGTTAAATTAATAGGAAAATAGATTCTTCTGACCCAGCAAGTTTACAATCAGTCAACATCAGGATACAACAAGGTGCTGAGAGATATAAATAAGCAGTAAACATGTCAAGAGGAAAAGGAGGAGAATGAGAAAAGCATATTTTTTCCTTAAGAAACAGTAATTTCCACTCTACCTGTTAGATCATTGTTTCTTCTGGGATATAGAGTCCAGGAAAGATTATTTGCAAGGGAGTAAGTCCTCCATCCTGCAAGCCCCTGTACAGGTGACTAAATCCATACATTTGCTTTAGAGGATTGAAATTCCAAGGTTTTATACTTTTGTAACTTCAGCCTCATGTTTGATTCTGTTTTTTGACTACCTTCTTGTCTAGTGTCATAGTGACAAAATGGCAATCAGGCACTTCTGCTTTTATATTTACAGTAACTTTGAGTGATCATATGGGGACTCACACAGGAAAGCATAACTTACTTTGAACCTCCTACCCTTTCCTCATGTATGGCTTAAAATAAGTAGGCACAGTTATCAGACTCTTGTCAGGACTTGTAACTTGTCTGCAATAACAAGGTTAACCAGCAATAGCTGTCTTGCTCTGTGGTTGCATGCCAGTAAAACACTGACAAATTGAAAACTGTAATGAGAATAAACACATTATGAATATACCAAGCACATTGACACTTTTACATTAGGAACTGCAGTCATGGTAAGTTGCCTTGTCCTAGCCAACCCCTGCCTTTTGAAATAGGGCCCCATTTTAAACTTATCAGGTGCTCTAAAACAGTGGTAATAAATGTGTCCTGTGTGCCGTAACCCTAGGTTTTCAAGACATGCTTTAAAATGATTTGCCTGCTTGGTGTATTCCTACTCCCCTCAGTAAACAAGATTGAAAGTTAATAACAAGAATGGTTTCATAAATGAAAACATAAATTGTCATGGAGCTGAATAGAGTTATAATTTATAGGCAATCAGAATTTTGAAGCAATAATTGTTCTATTATTTTTGTTTGTGTTTCTTTTAGAATTTTTTTCCCCCTGCAGATATGATTTGGCATGTGTTGATTAATAAAAGATTCACTGAAAATCATTTTCCAGCACTGAATTCTCCTAAAATGAGTTCTGTGATATTTTGTAAATCACGTAGGGGATTCTACAGACAGAAAAGCACGACTTCCTGCTTTGGTACACAGCACATATACAGGTGGTAAGGATGCGAAGGGTGTGCTACTACACCAGGACTGAGAGGTCTGAATTTGGCTCTGTGTATGTAGAAGTGGAGTGGAGGGGATGGTTTGATTCCCTTCCGCCGCACGCATTGTTTCGGAGCGCGGAGCAGCGCAGTCGCAGGCAGTCGGTGCAGTGGGCAGCCCTGGCACGGAGCAGCACAGCTCTCAGCAAGCAGGTGTGTCGCAGTCAGGAGCGAGCTACATTGGCAGTGCTGTGCAGGGAAGTTTGTGTGGCGATTGCCAGTGCTGGCTGGGCAGTCATTATCTTTCCGCTTTATGTGAGGCTTCTCTTGTTTAATTTTCCCCTCCATCCTACCCCTCTAACTGGTGAGATTTGGACAGTACTCATAGGGGATATGTCACGCAGGAGCAGAATGGCAGGGTAGGAAGGAAACTTTGGACCCTGGAGTAATTCAGGTAACCCAGGGTGATGCTGTGAGTGGCTGGAAAAGGAAGCAAGTGCTTTTCAGTCTCCAAAGCTGTTTGTGTTGTGGAGGATCTGCTCCCAGCTGAGCCTTGGCATCCATGCAGACAGGCTGCCTTGTGGGTGTCCTAGGCATCCCAAGAACTACGGCATTAGCCTTTGTTGTCACTCAGATTTGGGGAGCAGGATGTGAAAAAGGCAAAGGAAGAAGGTGGGGCCGTAGACCTATTATCCCTCCTTATCAGCCTATGGAGCTGGGCCAGTACCTGAGGGAACGGTATGGAACGTGATTGCTCACCTCCCATGGAGAGAGGGTGCATGCCTTGAGACTGTAGCTGGGTGGTTTTACTATCCTGCCAAAAATTCAGAAATTTACCTCTTTGTATCAGGATGAAACAAGTGTTCGAAGGCAACTCTGGAGAAGCCAGTAACCTAGAGGATGTTAGGACCCATGCTGCAAGCCCTGATTTTGCTTCGTTCTGATCAAACATTTGAACCCACCAGAAGCCATGTACAAAACATGCCTCCTTTTTACCATCCTAACATTTTTTCAAGGGTGAGATTTTCCCCACCTCCCTGAACAAATATCTCCTCCACCCTGTGTGAATTGCTTAGACAGTCAGAAAGTGGCCCAACAGAAGCGGTGAGATACGGCAGCTTGGATTAAGACAGCCTGAAGCCACAGGCTTCAGCATGAGGCATTTTTGCCACTGCCTCACTTCAATAAAGTTTCCCTCCTGGGGAAGGACAGGAGTCAGCAGGGACCAAAGGGCTGCACACTTCCACAACAGTAGAATCAATCCCATCTTAGTCTTGGGGGAATGGGCAAGGCTTCCTGTCTCTGTAAATACTTTCTTGAGGGCTGTAATCATGTTCTTTAACTTCAGTGCCTTGAACTAACCAGTGCAGGTATCTACAATCTTCCTGTGGGTTATCCAGAGAAATTAGGCTCTCAAATCAGTTTCCTGGACACAGAAGATACCTCCTGTCACCTGCCTGGCCTGCAGCTACTGCAGCTAAAGGGAACAGCTCTCCTGTAGTTCCTGTGTTACACCTGTCAGCCTTGGGCTGATATCTTGGCTACCCCAAATTACTCCAAGAACTCGATGCTTAATTTTGAAGAAAGTAATTGAATCCTGGGCTCCTACTTTTAATTACCTTGTATTGCAACTGTTCTATGTGTCTGAAGTTAACTGTGCCTATATAGGTGATATGACAGTCTTCTCCCTCCCTGGGGTCTCTGCAGATCAGCTGGAGCCCTAATCTTGCAGTCCTGGCACCCTTGAGTAGAGCACAAACTTGGTTTGGAAAACTCACGCAGGAACTCACATCAGTACTGGGCTCTGCTGGACTTACACCATGTTTCCATGCAATCGCTTCTTACTCTCCTGTTTATTTTCTCATTTCTCTCTGGTGATTGATGACTAGCCTCATTTATGATTCTGGGAGACAGCTTACTTTAATACAATTTCTTGGATCACTTTCAGATTTGGCTTCTCCAATAGAAATATGGTATTCACATTTTCCCCTCCCAATCAACAGACTGAAATGCTTTCCATTTCAGTTATTTACAGATTCAGATGGCATTCAACTGGCTCTTGGAAAATACTAAGTGAAACAGATAAAAGTGTTGAAGTAACAATATTCACCTACTGATTTTTCCTTCTCAAGGTGTTAACTATAGAAACAATGCTCTAGAATAGTTTTCTTTTGAGTGAGTTGAAGTTTGAGCTTTTACCCCAAGAACAGCATTCTTAAGACTGTTTTAACTACCTGTTCTGCCAGGTCATCTGCCATATTGATGTGTTTGGCACACATGTAATCTTTGTTGCAGCTAAAGAAAACCTTTTCAGTGATTCTCTGCTTTTCTACAGCACTGCCTTTGTCTACCATTAGTAAACCTGTGCTGCAGAGAGCAGCATTGCATGTGCAATATGCAGAGTTTCATGGAGGTTAATCTTCTCTGCCAAATAGACTTTGGCTGAACTAGCCAATAGCTACTGTCTCCTATTCAATTTGTATGATTTAGTCCAAAACCAACTGTCAGTCACAGTAGGGACTGTGTCACTAAACTATCAGTGCACTGTCAAGGAAAAAATGCTTCAGGTGCATGGCAAAGTGGTACTCACTTAGCGCTTTGCTATAATTACATGGATGTAACTAACGAGGGAAAAAGTGTTGTAAATCTTCTTTCTCATCCACTTTTTCACTGTCCTCATTCTTATCCAAACAATGGTCACAGAAGGCCTGGAACCTAGATTAAAATAACCAGTGTTAAAATTCAACATTTAAAAGAAAGCAACTCCACTAGTAAACTGAAATGAAAATTGACCTGTTTAAACTGTCTCTTTAATTGATGTTTTCTTCCAACATTTAAGATTATATTAGCATTTTGTAAAGATTTTTGATAAATATGGATGTGGGAAAGAAATACTGCCAAGGTATCTGCCACATATAGCTTAGTAAAAACATGTGCGTATTCATGTCAGAAGGAGAAATATAGTTCCTGGCACCAAGGCAAAGAGTTTGCAGAAGATACAAGTGCTCTAATCTGATTTCAAAATTTTTTTGATTTAAATATTGTTTTGTTCATGTTAGATTAGGTCTTAGAAGTTATGGCTGAGAACAAGACCCTAATGAATATGCAAAGAGTAAAATGACACTCTAAAGAAAAATTTATTATTAGAGCTCAGCAATAAATGATTTTGAAATGGCACTAACATTTTTAAAAGTTATATTTCTGTTCCAGAAAAGGCTGAACTGTTGTAATCTGAAACAGTGAAGCATCTTAGTCACTATATTGCATCATAGATAAGCCCTTCTCTGCTCCTCCTTTACTCTAAACTGTGGTAGGATTGTAACATTTCCTGCAATCTAGAAGGATTCAGTAAATCTGGGTTTATTCTCTGTCTTGAAAGATAGAGAGCATCTTTCACTCTTCTCCTAAAATCTCTGTAGAAAATGGTGGAGGTTTTCCCACCACTATTTTTTTTGTAGCCAAATAAGTCCTAGCTACCCACTATGTGGGAGGAGAGACTCTGAAACATAAGCAGGTTAATACTACACCATGTCATCTGATAGTAATGAAGCCGAAAGAAAGAGCTGGTTGGAAGGATGCTGGTGAAAGGTTGCTCCAGCTCATGCAGAGGAGAAAATTGTCCAAGTAAGTGAGCAGAATGGAGAAGCAGATGAGAAAATTATAATGAAGCTTCCTAAGCTTCAGGAATCAAAATTTCTTTGAATAAGAGTTTTGTAACCGTGCTCTCTAGTCCAGGAAACTATGCAGACTGAAAGCAGAAAGTTGCAATATTCAGGTTAAGGGCAAAAAACCCCTGTTGAGACTACACTTTCTATCAGGGCACTTTTGGTGATTTTTTTCTGCTAGCATCTGATTGCCTTGTCTTTCACAGACAATTCTTTAAGTGTTCTAGCATAAATAGCATAATATACATTTTGTGAAAGTAACAGAATTACAATACAGTCCATATTACACAAATAATTTAGGAATCAAATGCCACTGCCATATTATTGAAGGACCTGTGCTGACTTACCATCTTCTCTTTTGCATGACACTAAGCACTGCTTTTAAAAGTTACCCCTACCAAGCATTTAGAAGACATTGATTATTAGGCAATCAGCTTATTCTCTTGTTCCTGGCTTCACTTGTATGAAATGCACACTTATTCCTTTCTATTATTTAGCATTTTCTCATCAATCCATTTAAACCAGGCAAAGACAGCTTTAGTGAGCAGCAGTAATATGTAAGTGGGATAAATTTATCTTTCAAAACCTTACACTTGGTCTTGCATGCTTTCTTGTTATTAAGGTTAGTTCTCACTCTCTTTCTCTTTTTAAAATAGGCAATATTGCATTTTTAGATATCCTGCCAATCTAGTTTTAACTTTAGGGTGTCAATTTTTACTTCTCACTCAAAATTCAATTAGTTTATTCTCCATGAACTTGAAATCATCTTCATAATGTCTAGTCCCTTCTGGCTGTAAAAAAAAAAAAAATCTATGAATTGAAAAAAGCATGATGCACCACTTTATACACTTAACAGTAGTGTTTTTCTGATAAGACAATTAATCATTTTTGTCTTCTTTATTTTAAATAAAATAAGCATTAAAATTGGTCTCCAAGAGCTCTGCAAGAATTATACTTCAATCGTAGACAGTCAGAAGGGTTATTTTTACTTGGACCATTTCAGAGATCTGGTTTATTTCACAGCCCAACAGCTAGTTGTGTCGGCATGACCAGGGGGAGGCAAACTGTGAAGTGGGGATTGGGAAGGAGGAAATAGAAAGTTTCTTCACTGCCAACTCCTCTGTATCATTTAATGACAACTTGCATCCCTCCCTAATTTTTTTGTACCTGAACTCTTCTCCTCCAAAGCAAGGGTTACTTTCCATGAAATGACCATCTGGATTAACTAGGGAGGGCAGATTAGAGCCTGGACTCTACTTTCATTAACCTTTTTGCTGTGAGGATGCAGTTTTTAGCACAAGCAATACGTGCTTTTTTCACAACTCTCCCCACACATCCACAAGGTCAGATAAAGTTTTTCTCTGATTACTGGGAACAAATCACAAGGTAGCCAGCTCATCATACTTTAGCTCATTTTTTTCCATAAGAAGCTTTTATCCATAACAAGGAGGAAAGAAAAGCCTTCGTTCTTGTCTTGGTTTGCAATGTGGTTCTCAGAAAAGCATAGTTTAGTCTCAGTCGTGAGTTACTGGTCACCAAGACTAATTTTGATGTGGCCTCAGGGTTTCCACCTCTCAAAGGTACTGATTTAATCATGGTTTGCCCTTCATAGACATTTGGAGGAGAAATTTTACAGTAAAACCCCTACGAATGGCTTAACCAACCACATGCAGTGATGAGCATCTCCGAACAAGCTGCCTCTAACACAGATGAAGGTATCTGCTTATGGATCACAATTTTTGCACATAGTGGACACAAACAGATGGCTGTTACACTGTCTTTTTTTTCCTGGTAGGTTGCTTTTTATAAATTGTACACCTGACTTTGTATACCTCAAGTACTTTTACTACCACTGTTTATGGGAAGCACAGGAGAGAAAGAACTTTTCAGAAAGAAACAGGACAAAATTTATTCCCTGTAGAAGAAACTACAAACTTGTAGGTATTGAAAGAACCTGTAGGATGGCTTTAAATGAAGCTGCAAAACTTGGATAAACTTTAATTTTATCAAGTGCTGATGGCACTTGAAACTTCTTGCAGCAACTAGGGATTCGCTGGAAGATGATGCTGTCTTTGTGTTTCTTGGTGAAAAGAACATGTAAATATGTACATCCTTCATTACTTTTAAAAGGCAGACTCAGTTAATTTCAACAACTAAGTAGCTCCTCACAAATATGGAAAGTTAAGGCATTTGTTTAACTTGCTGCAAATATTTCTGAGCCTACAGTTTTTCAATCTCTTTAAATCAATGGAGAGACTAACAAGTGTTTTTTTGTTTGTTTGTTTGGAAAAGCAAGGATTTCCTTATGTTGTACCACTACCACACCTTTCATTTAAAACTAAATAGCAATTAGACTTAACTGTGAATATTTCTTTACCATTGCCTCCTTTTTGTTTGATTCTTCCCTTATATAAGTGGAAATGAATGTTGGTAATTAGATGTTGCAATGGCATTACTGGCCACTGCAGTGCTGAGAAATGCTGGTCTACATCACCTAATCATTTTCCAAACCTAGTGGTTGTGATTCACCGTAAAAATTGTTCAGAGTTTTCCCATGACACCTTTCACAAGCTAGCAGCATTATCATGATAGCAACAAAACCAGCTAGAACTGTTTGGTTCCTATTGTTGTAGTAAGCACATATGATATATATAGATACACTGTCTGGCATTTCCAGCATAGTGTGATATAAGTGGGTCAACTGGATTCACATGCTCCTGTGGCAGGTGAAGCACATCACACTAAATGATCTGCATTTACTACCAACTGACCATACAGGGATGTGGGCATGTGGCATATCGTGGAAAGAATATTATTCACTTCCTACATGTCCAAAGACAGTGGAAAAAACATGTAAGGAACTTTAGCTCCCCAATGCATAGAGCAGACTTTCAGGAATGTGAGTTAAATGCCAAACTCATGTCCAGCCCAAATAATATAGCAAATAGGTAGAGATGAAGATAATAGTGCAGTCTAGTCACAGTAAGACCAGACTGTGACTGAGCTGTTACCAACAATGCCTCACTTCTCTTCCTCATAAAACTAAAGAGCTCTTCTCTGATGCATGATATTGCAAGCAGCTTTTTGGCTGCTTGCAGACTATGTCATGTCTTTTCCAGTGATTACAGTTCTTCAGCAACTATAAGTAAAATTTGATCCTGAACACATATGTGTAAAATGTGGTTTCAAATTATTTTATACTATGCTTCCATAAAAGCTTAATATGCTATGTTAAGGTTGCAGGACTCATAACCATTCCCATTTTTCACTGCCTTCTTTTGTTCTGGCATGTCTGAAACTACAGCTTGATCCCTGGTCTGATGAGGACAATGAGGGTCTTCCCTTGGCATCACAAAACTTTGGACCATTTGTGTCAATTTGTCAAGAGAATGACCCTATCGTTTAAATTTATCAGGACGTGGTTTACATTAGTAGTGTTCAGTAAACAAGGTGAGTTTGTTGGGTCAGGGAGAAACTGTTGTGAGTTCATAACTGTTCTCAACTGCACAGTGGAGGCCTTGTTTAAATCATGGTTCTATGAATATGACAAATAATAAGTGAAATTCAAACTCTGAAACTATGCAATTGATTTCTGTTCTAGAGAACTAAGAGAATTCAAAAAGAATGGGTTCTCAAGTACTGATGTGACCGACATTTCTAAAATACACCAGCATGCAAGCTTTTGCTGAGTAAACTATAAACTTCCATGCTATTGCAGAATGACTGTCAGTTCCTGCCTCATAACATCTGAACGCCATTTTCTTCAAAGAGTTAATCAAAGTACACCACCAAGAATAAGTCATTCCAAGAAGTACCATCAACGAACTCATTTGAACCCAGCCCAGATGCTGCTCTACAGCTTCAAACAAATGCACCACTTATTCCAGGTGCTCTCCCATTCCCCTTTGTCCACCACACCTGTCTGGATTAACTGTTACAGCTACAGAAAAGTCTAACGAAAGGCTGACACCAAAGATGCAGTATTCCTTTTTCAATATGCTAATTTTCTTTTTGCTTTTACAAACAGCAGCTCATACACAATTTGGCAATCTTGTGTTTCTGGCTTGATTTTAGATCACCTATGGTTAAGGGCCATGGATCTTACAATGAAATAGTAGGTTTGGTTTGTTTATTTACAACTACTCTTCTTCTTCTGGACGTTTTTTATTCAATGAAAAACTCTCTGCCCATAGGCAAGCTGTAGTAACTTTCAATGGGAAAGTAACTTTTTGTCAGTAGTTTTTTGCATTTCTTCATTTAAAAAAAACATGTTATGAAAAGAGCTGCAAACCCCACAGCTGCTTGCAAGGGAAAGAAATTGTAATTGATTCCTTCAAAAGAGAAACAGTTCTTTGATATTTTCACTATTCACAAGGAGTTCATTAATGTAACAAGATCTCGTGAATCACACCCTCACCTTGTCAAAGCTCCTTATAGTAAAATAGACCAAGGAAGAAGGATTCATGTAAAGGGACAAGAATGTAACACACACAGCACTAAACAATTCTGAATAAAAATTATTCTGGGTAATTAAATAACTCTGAAGGTGTTATTGTCAGGGGGGGGAGGGGGGGAAAAGCCTAGACAGTATAAAATACTTTGGGGCTAAAAAAATCATAGATCACACCAATTCACTGTGGAATTCAACCCAACCACTGTTTAAGGTACAGTGCTGTGTAAATCTATAAAGCCACTACAGGCTCTCAGTTTGTTGAATATTTTAATCAGGGGGATTTTGTCAAGGTATTTCTCACTATTAGAAGAATATTGTATATAAAACAAGTAGAGATGGGTGAACTCATTTTTCCTCATTACAAGCCCATTCAAAGACCACTTCTAATAATGAAATATTAATAGTTTCTCATTCTTTTTAGAAGATGATCACATAGAATAATACCTAATGATAAAATAAAGAAAGCAGAAGAGTAGAAAGCAGCATGGGAAAAGAAATATGAACATGGTGTGAAGACTTAATTAGTTAGTATGGACAGAACGTCTGAAAAGAATGCTAGTAATACCTTCTACTCATGGTCCAAAGAAATATCTGGCACATTAGGTAGCTGTGTATTTTTCTTACCATAACTTACCTGCTATGTATGGTACAGTTCCAATTCTTACATGGGGGAAAAAAATGGTTGAAATTACATCAAAGAAATGTCTGCAAAGTCGAGATACCTCTGCAAAACCTATGGACCATGAGAATAATATAAGATGTTCACAGACATTCAGTTTGCTCAAGACTAATGATAATCCCTTGTGAAATGCAAACTGAAATTTGTTTGCCTACCAAAACAAGGCCTTTTTCTTATCCCCCTTCCCATTCACAGACACAGGCATGTGTTGGCTTGTTATTGTAGTTTATGAATGTTGGCCTTTATTGCTGTGAAATTAGTGTTATCAACTTCATTTGACAAAAAATAAAATTATATGTAAAGCTGACAGACTTGGAAAAAGTAATAGAAATTAAAAGGAGATAAACATAGCTTTAGGAAGCTGTGTTCTTTTAAACAGTTCTTTTTACTCTGAAGGGCTACATAATTACACCAAGCCATATGTGTGTCTTTTTTTTTCTTTAATAAATATTCCTGAGACTGGACAAGTGCTAATAGCACCACTCAGAAGAATGACATCTATCATCCAGAAAGTTCTCATTATAGCTTACTTTATCAGTTCAATGATGAAAAAAAAATAGCTATAAATCAGAATCTCCAATTAATGTTTTAGCTGAACTTAAAATAATATTCTAAAGTCTGACCATAAAAGTGTCGTATTAGACAACACAGCCACACAAGGTGTCACTTCTCCTTTAGCTGGAGACCTACATGATGAATTGTACTGTTCCCACATAGCACAGGACAGGTGGAATTTGAATAATACATACCACAGCACATATATGATATAAAGTACACACTCCATAGGTTATGGGGTTTAGTATTCTGGAATCAAAATTTCTTATGCCAATTGGTAGCTTTTTATGTTCTTTGGTCTTTTAATAAGAAGCTATTTGATCTTTCTGTCTAATTGCTCTCATGTTAATAATTATGCAGGATTAGGAAAGCTCTAATTCTTAACTGTGCATATGGGAGGATGTATAGTTATGACATCCCCATAAAATCTTTGTGAGAAAGACATGACCCAGGGCAGTGAGGAAACACTCTTGGAAGAGCTGACAACCTGGGCACAGTGCCATGGTGATGTAGCTGCTCTGTGCCAGCTTGCTGTGCTGACATGGGTGGTCACCATCCCTCAGAGCCAGAAATCCTCCCCAGAACCCCTTGTCTGAGGGTGGCAGGGTGCTTTCTAGCTCCAGTGCTTTTATGGGCTCCATTTTAACTGTGTCAGAGTATGCCACAGTCTTTTGCTTACTTGCTGTCTCAGGCAGAGAAGCTGATTTTGCAGGTGGCAGGCTGAGGCTCCATGGGGCTTGTGGGATTCCCTGAGAGTCACCAAGCAGGAACTTAAAGTCCACGTGTCTGTATCACACACAGAAATTATAGGAACATTTTTCCTATTTACTGTTACTCTAATGGTTCAGCAGCGTTGGAGACTAGCAGACATTTTGTCTTGGGAAAGCTGGCTGAAGACTTGTGTCTTTCTGCTTACTCCTCCAGCTCCACGAGGCAATACAATGGACACAAATGTTTTGGGAGACAATCACTCTTGTTTCATTTTCAAAGCATTTCTTCAGGCTGGGCTGCTTCAGTTACTACTTTACTAAGCAGATTCACAAACACTTGCACAAGCATGATGGAAGGGCAGAGACTGATAAGGAGGTAGGAACATGTCAGACCCACTTTGTTTCTAGACTAATATATTGGAATAACAAGATCCTGTTGTTCTTGTTTAACCACACTGGCTATTGCATAGGGCAAGTTGGAAGTGGAGGGGGAAGAGAAACTTTTTTGCCTTCTCCCTGACTGCATGGGAATCTGAAGTTCCTGCCTGGTAGGAAGCTTCTGCTGCCCCGCTCACTCCCAAGGCCAGTGGCATGGCTGTATGACACGAAGGCACTGACCATTTCATTTCCCACTAGACATAAAATCTTGTCCACTGTGTGGAAGACCATGTTCATTTTGGCTGATTATGGAAGGAAGGACCTAAGGAGAAGAAGAGGCCAAGGTGGACAAATGCCAAAATAGCATGGGTAATCAATCAGCTTCTTCAGTCTTGCTCCTGTTTGAAGACATGGGGTCTGGGGGAATCCTGTGTTAGCCCTGTGGCATGTAAGGGCCCATCTTTTATGCCCCTATGATTGAAAAACTGGTCTGACAGGGTGCTGACCTGCTACGCTCTGGAAGAGCATGAGGCATGATTTTCCCATTTCCTTATGCTTTTTGATTCACTATGAGTAGAATGGGACTGCAGGCACCCTGGTATGCTTGGGAGCAGGTTAGTTTCTGTTTCCTTTACATGGGCTGCTCAGGTGTTTGCACACTGGCCCTGCTGTGAAGAGAGACACACGGCAAGAGCAGAGGGAGCTCCAGGTATTGCTCCTCTTGCTTCATTCGTGGCAGGTACTCCACTCACCCACTGCTTGTTACTGGCTAAAAAAACCCACTAACTACACACACACAAAAGAAAAGTAAAAAAGCACACCCCCCCACCCTCCGTCAAGTCCTTTTAATAAATTACACCCTTTTTGACTGAGCCATTCTCAAGGAGTTATTTGTACTGCATTCAATTTTTGGCCCCTCACTTTGAAAAGGACATTGAGGTGTGGGATTGTGTCCAATGAAGAGCAACAAGGGTCGTGAAAGGTCTAGAAAACATGTCCTGTGAGGAATGGCTGAAGCAGCTGGGGTTTCTCAGCCTGGAGAAGAGGAGGCTCTGGGGGGGAGCTCATCACTTGCTACAACTGCCTGAAAACAGGTTGTAGTGAGGTGCGGGCTGGTCGTCTTTTCTACCGTGCCTGCAGTGAGAGGACCAGAGGCAATGGCCTTAAACTGAGAGAGGGGTGATTCAGATTAGATATTAAGAAAAAAATAATCAGCTATTGGGGTGGTCAGGCATTGGAATGGGTTGTCCAGGGACATNATGGCTGAAGCAGCTGGGGTTTCTCAGCCTGGAGAAGAGGAGGCTCTGGGGGGGAGCTCATCACTTGCTACAACTGCCTGAAAACAGGTTGTAGTGAGGTGCGGGCTGGTCGTCTTTTCTACCGTGCCTGCAGTGAGAGGACCAGAGGCAATGGCCTTAAACTGAGAGAGGGGTGATTCAGATTAGATATTAAGAAAAAAATAATCAGCTATTGGGGTGGTCAGGCATTGGAATGGGTTGTCCAGGGACATGGTGGAGTCACCACTGCTGAAGGTATTTAAGAGGCATCTGAATCTTGCACTGGGTGATGTCGCTTAGTGGTTGTAGTGGTAGTGCTGGGTTGATGGTTNCGGGCTGGTCGTCTTTTCTACCGTGCCTGCAGTGAGAGGACCAGAGGCAATGGCCTTAAACTGAGAGAGGGGTGATTCAGATTAGATATTAAGAAAAAAATAATCAGCTATTGGGGTGGTCAGGCATTGGAATGGGTTGTCCAGGGACATGGTGGAGTCACCACTGCTGAAGGTATTTAAGAGGCATCTGAATCTTGCACTGGGTGATGTCGCTTAGTGGTTGTAGTGGTAGTG
Source organism: Sclerurus mexicanus (assembly GCA_013396755.1). Taxonomy (NCBI): domain Eukaryota; kingdom Metazoa; phylum Chordata; class Aves; order Passeriformes; family Furnariidae; genus Sclerurus; species Sclerurus mexicanus. The sequence goes on from VWZF01000805.1 coordinate 1,697,156, forward strand.
CTGGGTTGATGGTTGGACTGGATGATCCTAAAGGTCTCTTACAACCTTGATGATTCTGTGATTCAATACTTTGTCAGTGTAGTCACTACTAATTCAAAATGCAAAATACACTACTTTTTTTTTGTACCCTTGTAATATTTGGCATAAGGCATATTTCATTTAACAATTTTATTTTCCTCAGAATGGTCTTTTCGAAACTGATCTTTCCTCCCCACGCCCCCCACCCAGGGGCAGAAAGGGATGATGCAAGAATGGGGCTGCTGGGAGCCCTGTCCTGCCTCTCCTTTCGGGCCAGTAGTGACATGAGCCAAGCACTTCGCCTGGGGACACCTACTGCCTCTTCCCACCCCAGAAGGAGCTCTTTCTGCCCCTTTGCTCTGCCTGCCCTTTAGTGTTGCAGCTCCAACAGCCAGCGCGGCTCCCGCCAGCCCTGCCATTGCCCCTGGCTCTTGCCAAGAACCACAGAGGCGTTTGGACAATGTCCTCAGGCACAGGGGGTGATTCCCGTGTCCTGTGCAGGGCCGGGAGCTGGGCTCGATGATCCTCGGCGGTCCTTTCCAGCTCG